>CM038681.1:492523240-492829970 GCA_021605205.1 Aegilops longissima | reverse complement strand
GTGTAGTTTAGATCCTTGGCGAGGCGAGGCACAAGTTGGTAGGGGTGAGATCTCCCATGCACCCCAGAGTTCGAACTAAGAGGGTCTCGCCGAACCCAAACCCAATAAAGCTTGCCTTGTTCGTATTATGCCACAATATGCACCATATCGACTTCCAAGTGATTTGTAAGTTGGGCTGCCTTTTGTTCTGTGTTTACCCTCACGCTTCCGATTGTTCGCTAGGGAGTAAAGGGAGCACTTCACATTTCACGATCGGTTCATCCGAGCCGGACCTCAGACAGGGTGAAGCCGAAAGCTAGCGCTCTTACTGTTTTCAATTATGGTCGGCACACAACAAAACTCATGAGTACAAAAAATCTATTTCACAAGTCTCATAGTAACAATGAGCACCGAAGAAAGGTATCAGTGGGGGTACTATTTTCTTCAAGACGCTTCTTACACTTGTTAGTAATATAGCATAAGTTCCCCGAGCACGCTTTGTCTCACATGTTTTTATGACCTGATTGCTCTGGTTATCGAAAACACCGCTGATATTCTCGACAGTGGAGTATAATAACTTTTCGGTCCTCGATCAAGAGGGAGAAGCCGACGGTCGGTTAAGACGCGTTTAAAGTTCGGGTGAACAAAGATATGATATTAGTACTTCGGTACATACAATCATTATACATAAAGTTCTTTTACCCAAGTCACGCGAGGGCTCCTAAATTCGTATGAGCTATTTTTCTTCCTGGTCGTAGCGAAGTCTTTTTTCTATCACTCCTTTCTCGATGCAAGTGTGTGGTGAATAGCCGGATAGCCTTGCTTCTCTCTAAATCCGCTCGAGTGCAGTTTGCTAAACTAGCCTCGGAGAAGCACGCCGCCTTCAGGATCAGGAAGCTGAGGCCATAGGCTGACCCGCTTGAAGTCTTGAGAAATGATGTGTCATGTTAAAGCACGGCAGAAGCACCTTTTTTTTTAAAACGTCCAATTTTCGGATTGGCACCGAACACTTGATCTAGTTCGGACATTAAACTTTTGAATAAGTTTTTTGGCTTTTCGAGCCTATGGCACTTTTAAACTATTTGTGCGCTTCCAGCATTAGTCTCGCAGTGCAACGCCGGACACCTGTAGGGATTTGCCAAAAAATCTCGGATATTGCTATATATGCATTAGTTTCGAATTGTGTCTTCGGACAATAGTTGGGTTGCCCGGCTCCTGTGCTTGCCTCCTATGTTCCGCTTTGTTCGGCTAGGTGGGAAAAGGGAGAACCACTTCGATTGTGCTTCCAGCTTGCATGGTCAAGCCGCTCAGTGGAGAAAGCTGAAAACTGATTGTCACAATAGGCGTAAACTGGTCAGCGATCCGATGACTATGTTAAATAACAGGCCGTTCATAACATTGGCCGAAGTGTTTACGGCTTGACCTCGACTGTCGACGAACACTAACCGGAGGCTAGTAACTAGCCTTCCAACTTTAAGCTCCTATGACTAAGTGAAAGTTATAAAGCCCGCATATTTGATTGCTTCGTTTCTGCTAACACAACCGCCTCCGGGCACCGAGACGTCGGCTAAGGGTTGTTGTGTTAGTCGGAACACCCTCGTAGTATCTACCAAGGGGTAGAAGCCGACGATAGGACACTTTCAACTGATAACCAGTCGCAATGGAGTCAGAATAATGATGTAAAGTACTTGGATACATAGAATCATTACACATAATCTGTGATTTTACTCGATATCGATCTCCATTCGCCACCCGTGCCACATTAAGGCTCGGGGCCACTGGGCTTTGGCGCCATTATTTACAAATATTAAAGGGGCACATCGATCCCCTGATCCGTGTTGCTGCCCGACTAGTGTCTCGGGGGCTACTGCATTGCTTATTCAATGCAGAGATATTAAAGTGCTCAGGGTTTGGCTTGAACGAACTATGCGCATACGCCATCTTCGACAATAATAGGTACCATATGGACCTATCCGCATCAAGCTAATATATTGCGGCGATTTCACGACTCTCTCGGGGCCCGCTCACGATCGCTATTATCTCTAATATATTACACTCGCTTTTTATTCCTATGTATGTTGCCAACTAGAATTGATCCTCACGCCGATTTTGCGATCGACCTGAGTCTCAGTGGGCTACCGGGAACAATGGTTTTTATGTTTCGCTTTCAGTGCATCTCGGTTTTAGACCGATACACACCTTGAGGGCTACTGGATAATACATCCGCAGAGAATAAACTGCACCAGCTTAAAATATTCACAAAAATCAACTCATGGTCGGGTGGTGCACCACCTGGAAGCAGTCCGCATAAAGCTCAAGCGCTAGCGGTTAGCTCCATTTAGGCATTTCGCATTAAGATCGCTATACTCCTTCAACTTTTTGGACCAAGATGATCTATGACTTCTTGGATATAGTCCGCGTTGAGCTTGGACACAGTCCGTTGGAGCTCTGATACATTTCGGTGTTGCAGCTCGGAAGCAGTCCGCATTGGTGTTTGGCTGCAAAGATACTTCAATGCAGTCCGACGTTAGAGCTCGGACGCAAGAGGACACTGCCTCCCGGGAACAACTTCAAACTCGAGGCGTGGCATAAAATAATAAGGCATTGATAAAGGCCGAAACTTAAAGGGCTCCTGATACCCAACGTAAACTCTACGGATGCACTTCGCGATCCTCAAGATCAAGATGAGATGATTTGTTGAACCATTTTTCAAGAAGATGAAGAATAGTTCGGAAGAATCGAGGAGCGTTCCTAACTTGAAGACCGGTTCAGGGGCTGATCGACGTGTCCCGGACTAGGGTACTTACCACGCCATCTCACGATCTATTATATTGGGCCGAGGACCCCATGGTCGATACTCATGGGCCAGTTCTCGACAGCCGATACAAGCAAGATTCCACAAGACTTGGCGATCAAGACAAGGACTCTCCCCACCGACGATTCGGCTAGGACACTTGTTATCCTAGGCCTCTCGTGCATTATATAAACCGAGGCCAAAGCTAGTCGATAGAAGATAGAAAACAATCATACCATAGGCTAGCTTCTAGGTTTAGCCTCTACGATCTCGTGGTAGATCTGCGCTTGTACTACCCATATCTTCAATATTAATCAAGGTGAAGTAGGGTTTTACCTCCATCGAAGGGCCCTAACCTCGGGTAAACATTGTTTCCTTTCTTCCCGTTACCATCGATCCTTAGACGCATAGCTTAGGACCCCTACCCGAGATCCGCCGGTTTTGACATCGACACTCATTTCCAAAGATTCATTTACTTATGGTCTGCTATCGCTATTTTCTCGCCTCGTGGGCCACCCAGCCCCGTGGTTACAATCGGCCCGCTTTGTGGTCCGTTAATACATTGGGCCGCTTTATAGTGTCATCAACACGCCAATTAACGATGGTCTTATGGTCGGCCCATGAACGGGCGTATTCCAACTTAGTCTGCTTACGCCATAATGCGGCCGTTATCGCCCATGTTTCAATTAATCGATCATACGGCCCGTGAGATAAGGCCTATTGATGATACGCCCGTAGAAGGCCCATTGTTTCACGGCCCGTAGAAGGCCCACTATTTCTACGGCCAGAGGAGGCCCAAAGGTCACTACAAAGAATATTAGCCCATGGTTATTGTGGCCTAGTTTTTAAGAAATAGGTTATTGCAGCCACTAGCAAACCGCGGAAAAGAACCGCACCGACTACAAGCAAACAAAAAAACAAGACAACAAGGAAATAAATAAGCAAGCAACTTATGCTAGGCTATCACGGCTATTACACATATTACATCCACTGGCATCAAAGTTCGCCACCAGGCAAATATAGGAACAAAGCAGATATCATATACACTGTTACAAAGTTGGCGCACCAACGCAAATAAACGCCGCAGCAAAACAAATCCAGAACTGAAACCACTTCAGAAGATCTCAAGAAACAATATCCTGGGGACCCATAATGCTAGCAAGATTCTTAGCAAGCTTATTAACTTTCTCTTGTTTGGTGCTTAAATCATACAGCGCTTGCTATTGCACCAGAAAATATGCATTTGAATTCTGCAGAGACTTCCTCAGTCCTTCAGCTTCCTGTCGCAGCACATCTGATCGATGTCTTTCAACTTGAACTTGAGACTCAAGAAGACGAACTGATTCAGGCAGCGAGTTCGAAGGCTTTGTGCCAGCAGTAGTGGCCAGAACTCTCAACACTACATCAAGACAGACTTTGGGTTCCTCACCGTCATGAAGATAGTTTTTATCAGCTTTCTTGGAGACCAATAGGATGTCTCACTATCTTGAACCTTATCTCAGACATTTCCTTTACCATTGATAACGCGGCATCGTTTCTCCAATATTTTGTCCGATTCTAAAAGAGAAACAAGGCATACATCACATGTTTACTATGTTGTATATGAAACTCATTTTGGTAAATGAGTTCAGAGTAAAGTGGACAGGATAACATCATGAAACAAACATATATCTATATACCATGGTCACTTTATGATCTATATCATTTTAGTTTTGTTGCCAAATCAAGATAGAGACACAGCTCAAATAATATTTGTTCAAGACAAAGCGTAATAGATGTAATATAAGTGTGGGTAAATATAGAGCAATAACAACACTTGTAATGTGCATGACATGAGAACATAACTGTTTATTCAATTGAAACTGAAATCAACATAGAGCAGGTTACAACAACAAACCAGTTAAAGAAACAGGTTTAAAACATACCTTGCTAGCCATTGGAGTTTCAATTCCATCCTTCAAATTTGAAAATAGTTGGTATGAGTAAATACAAGAATGCAACAAAGCAAAGGAGTATGAACCATAGCTACGTAACCTGACCGAGAACAAATCTTCTTCTCCTTTAAGAGTTGAGTTGGGATTCGAGTGGTGGTCCTCGCCCTTTGGGCACTGCAGTTCCCTTTACTAACCGCCGTGGTTGGGTGCCTGTGGTGGAGACGGTACAGTCAACTCGAACTCAAGTTACTATTTGCCGGGTTGGGGTTAGAAGGTGTAGCTGGTTCTCTCGTCTAACCGGTAGGGGTACAATCTGTAGAGTCTGGGTTATGTGTGGTGGATTTGGTCCTTGGGCAAGTACAACCGTGGTTCTATCTGCATCAACCGGTAGCACTATCTTTTCTCAAGACCGTGTTGTTACTCCCTTAGATACCGCCATCACGCCTCCAATTCAAATGGCTGATAAACAAGAAAAGTAATTGAAAGTATAGACATTGTATGATATATAGTGCAATGGATAGTGGGGAATAAAAGAGGGCATGAAATAATTCATATTTATGTTGTCTAACCAAACAGGATAGCATGACACAATTTCACATATATGATGGCTAACTAAACAGATAGCATGACACAATTTCACATTATGATGGCTAACTAAAAGATGGAAAGACATAGTTCAAAATATGAGACTATGTAAACAGGATGACATGACATAACTATATAATGTGTTTATTAAATAGGTTGGCATGCCATAATTCACATACATTCACGGATAGAATGCCATAATTCAAAATATGATGACTATAAACACTAAACAGGATGAGATGATATAAATATATGATGTCTTTATTAAATGGGTTGCCATGCCATAATTCAGATAGATGATGTGTATGTACTATGTAAACATGATGGCATGATATAATTCAAATATATGATTTATATTTTAAGCAAGTAAGCAGATGGCAATCCATATATGATGTAAAACTAACAATGCAAGACAACATGCATGACATGGGTAGTATAACCGCCAAGTTTGAGAATAGACCTCGTGGGGAAATAGGACTGGTCATCAAGATTCAATCCTCCTCCGAGGAGCTCTTCAGAATCAGCAAGATGTTTGCTTCAAGCAGTAGCATTGTCTTCGCTGAATACCTTGTTTTCACTCCGATACTTCCATCACCGATTTAAATGGCTGATGCATGTGAAGAGTAGTTGAATATACAAACATTGTCGCATAAATGGAACACGAATACAAAAAATGATAGCATGATATAATTCACATACATGATGATTGGCTAAACAGCATGGCATTGCATAATTCACATATATAATGCCTTTGCAACAAGATAGCATTGTATAATTCACATATATAATGTCTTGCAACAAGATGGCAATGCATAATTCACATATATGGTAATTAGACACCTAATGTGTGGCATTCACACAAAGCATGTCTAAACTAATCAAATGACATAGCAATGCGAGACACCATACGCACGATATGAGCAACATAACCTGCCAAGTTAGAGCATACACCTCGGGGCTAATAGGACTGGTCATCTGCCTCGAATCCTCCTCTCGAGGAGCTATACGAATCAGCGAGATATGCGCTCGTCGATAGCATAGTCTACTCAAGACCTTGTTTTCACTCCGAATTTGTCATCACCGTGTCAAATGGCTGATGCACATGAAGAGCAGTTGAATGTACTAACATTGTTGACAAATGTAATATGTAACGCAAAAAAGGATGGCCTGATATAATTTATATATAAGATGACTGCTAAGGTGATGGCATTGCAAAATTCACATATATGATGCCCGGCTAAACAAGATGGCGCTGCATAATTCACATAAACGATGAATAAACTAAACAAATGGCATTCACACAAAGGATGTCTAAACTAAGGTATGACATATTTGATGTATAAAGTAAGCAATGCAAGACACCATATGCATGATATAACCAACATCAAGATGCCAAGTTAGAGCGAAGACCTCAGGGGTAAATAGGATTTGTCTTATCCTTCCTAATCCCCTCGTAACAGATATCTTCCTCTCGACACAATCCGAAATGCGGAGGGGGGGCTGCCTTTGCCTACCATGGCGGACGCCTTCATGAAATTTTATTTCCACGCAAGGCTCGCTCTTTTGCTCTACATGTTCGGCCCATTGTTTTCAATAACTTCATGCATAGGAATAAAACAGTGAGAGTATATAGGAGTGCATGCAGAATCCAGAGTGATGGTAGCAACTGTGGATAGACCCAAAACCAATAATAGCAGGCAGATAATGGCTTTAGTTAAAAATACAGATAATGTCTTTTATCGTTTGTTTCCCACCCAACATGAAACTCATAGTAGACACCGGAGATTAACCAGATAGTAGATAGATACTATTGATAGCGCCCCGATATGTACCGCACAACCATTTAAAACTCAAGTTTGACCATTAGTTTGAGCTGACTCGAGTCTAATCGGTGAACAAGACGATAAAGTAGCATGTAATATTAAGTGATGCATAACGTAGCAGACACGAAAGAGTGTGACCTCTCTTATGGACCCCTGTAGTCCTCGAGGTCATCTGCTCGGTTGATGATGGTAATGCAGTTTTCATGATGCTGCCAAGGGGAACAAGATCTCGAGGCGGCGAAGACACCTGAGGCCGATCCCGTGTGCTGGACCCTTCTATCGCTGGAGCAGCTGGGCTGGGGTCGACGACAAGCAGCAGGAGCGGACAAACCACACAAGGTTTTCTTTGACAACTATCTGTAAGAGAAGTAATTCTGTAAGTGCTCGTTTGAATTGGAGGATTCCAACAATGTAGGGATAGGAAATAGACAGGAATAGGATTGGAATGCACATGCAAAACGAAGAATTTAAAAACACAGGATATCTGCCAATCTGGGTGTTTGATTCACAACAATTGGAAGATCACATGATGCAAAGAAGCATGGTGGGATTAAGTCAAACCATAAGAAAATGTACGGTTATAATGCTATTATGCTACTATCTCTTAGTCTTCTACTTCATGAACAGGAATTTGAAAAGGAGGACACGTGAAAATTAATTCATACGTTTTTTTTTCAAGGAGACACTAAAGGAACAAATCCGTGTGCTCAGTGGAAAATATATATAACATGTAGAGTAAAAAAGAGATGCAACAAGTGTACAACCTCTTGGCGGCCATGTCGATCTCAGCGTGATTGGGTTGGTCAGGAGGATGCTCCGCCGACTTTGCTGCCGGAGGAGGGAAGAAGATCTTGGGCCTGGAGATGGAGCCCGAGGTACTGCTCGCTGTGATGGAGGGTTTCACGTTGGAGCAGCTCGTGAGTTGTACGACGCCGAGGCTGAAGCAGACAAGAGAGACAACGAACAACGTTAACCTGAGGGAATTCTAATAGCATCTCCAATACATGATGTAAAAATACATAACCACAAAGTGCTAGATGTAAAATACATCAGCCGCTCATCTCTGAACTTAACCGTCAAACTGAACTTAACTGTCAAACTGAACTTAACTATTGAAACTGAATTTTGTCGTTTAAACTGAATTTTGCCGTCAAACTGAATGCACTAGCAAGGTGAGGCTACACGCCGTCGACCGACTTTTTCATCTCTCGTCAGAGATTTTGCAGCCGTTGGATACGAAATCAAGGGCATGCGGTTCATCTTCAACCTCCACCTCGAGCCGCCACCACCACTGCCAAACAGCAGCCTCGCCGCCAAGCCAAGGCAAGCCGCCCACCGCCTCGAAAACACTCCCCACCACCGTTCCGCCGCCCTGCCATCCATCTAGGCCCCCACGTGCCGAGCTTTTTCTCCGGCGATCCCCACGCCACCGCCACGCCAATGCCCCGCCACCACCGGCGACCATCGCCCCCATCCTGAACCCTAAGATAGATATTGGGGTACCTCCCATGAGCCCCTCCTCGCTGCGCTGGTTATTCTTCACCCCGCGAGCCCCCCACCCCCTGAAAATTGACTGACCCAAAAGTCGATTCAGTCGACTGAAGTGTAGCTAAATCGGAGTAGCATCGCAAGCAAGAGCAAGAGCAAGAGCGAGAGCAGTAGCGTGAGCAAGAGCAATAGAAAGAGCAGACCAGGCAGGGGACCGAGAGCAAGAGCAGAGTTGCAGCGCGAGCGAGAGCTAAAGTAGCAGCAGCTCCTACTGATGTGGACGCCACCGCCGAGGAGCAACGCCAGGAGGAAGTGGCCGTGATGCCGCCGGATGGAGCTGCCGCGGTCGGCTCGGGACCGAAGCGCCAGAAGACCGTGAGATCGACTCAAGAAGAAAATGCGCCGATTAGTGTACAACCTCTTTGGTGGCGCCGATTAGGCCGCAGCTTCATCCGAGGAAACGGTGATGATGATGCTCTTCCGTGGTGCAGTGTGAAGACGGCGTGTGGGAATGGAGGTTGCGCGAAAGACGAGGGGAACGCCGGGAAGCTCCTTGGAGGTGGAGGGCGGGTGGCTGAACCGCGGGACGATGAGATCGACGACGGATCCTCATCCGCACGGTGGATGAGGGACGCCGAGGTGTTTCGTGGACGACGCCGTCGGGAAGAGGCTCGCTGGGTGGCGGACGGAGCAGGTGTGGCGTTGTCCGCTGGTTTTCGCGGCCTCGTGTATGAATGGGTGGGCGGATGGGATGGCAAGGGGAACCATGGCTTGAGACGCGCTTGTCCAAATGTGGGTAGTTACGAAAGTACCCCCACCGATTTGAGGCGGTTCTTTCGGTTCAGGGTACCACGGCATTTCGCGGTCGAGATTTCACAGAGGTGGGAGTTTTAGCGCGTTGTAATTTCGGAATAGCAAGGCGCTGGTTGAGATGGAGGAGTTGTCGAAGCACAACGAGACAAAGATATATCTTAAATATTTCGGCTAATAAGGCGCTGGTTGAAATTTCCGACAAGCCTACATGTACTGTACCAAATCAATGCGCACTACAAATGTCATTCAAAACTTTGAAGTCATGTTATGTTCAATTAAAATATTCCGCCACGTATAATGCATGCAACCTACTACTGAAATGAACGCTTTAGTGCATTCCAAACGATATACTACCGCTCAATATGAACTAAATTTGAATTGGTTTCTATTTGAATAAGATCTGCAGAATGATTGTTGTAAAGTCAAAGCATTTGAATTTGTTTCTCTGTTTTAATATGATCTACAATCATCATTATTGTCAAGTTAAACCATCATTTGTGTATTATCCTCATAGCACACCACATGATTAGTCTCGAGTTACATATGAAGTATGTGTACTATATGAACTCGAACTAGATTTTTTGAATCCACTTTATTTTGATTTCAAATCACATTACATTTCTAGCTCTAGCTAGATCTTCATAATCTAAACCATGTCTCATATGTATAATGTGTTTATCACATTATGTATGGTACCCCGCCCCCTACGCCTACAAGTATTTAGATGTGAGTTGCAAACACCACACATTACCACAAATTCAAATAAAATGTGAGAATGTTCGATATATAGTATTGTTTAGATTGTTCGATATTTAGTTGTAAGCTGCAAACGCCACACATTATCACAAATTCAAATAAAATGTGAGATTGTTTGATGTATAGTATGGTTTGGATTGTTCGGCATTTAGTTGTGAGTTGCAAACGCCATGCATTATCACATTATGGTATAACACGTGCACAACACGTGTATGACCTCTATATTCATGCATGCAATGTTTAAAACACTATGATCTCCTGTTCAAATATATGAATCCGCTTTCATATCAAATTAAGATCTTTATTAGTCTCTTACACCCACACAATCCTCTTAACATTTGTAGCTACCACTAACTTTCTCTCGTGCATGCACACGCCCTCCTCGCCCTCCCCCTCCCTCGACATTCTATCCACCGGGCACATTCATTTTTTTTCTTTAGGTCGTTCTCCCAGAGTCTCCACAAATCCTTTCCGACACACCTCTCCAGCGATGCCTGCCTACAACATACACACACACCTTCAATCTCCTCCTTTATGTGTCCTTGCCTCGTGTCTCTCATACGGTCCGCATTACACGTAAATTCTCGCCTCTTTTCATCGATCTCACAACAGCACACTCCTCCCCTATCTAGCTAGTAGTTGGGCCTCTCGCACCACCTCCTAGCTCCATTCTCTCCGTCTATCCGCCTTGCTGGGCCTTATTTGGCTCTAACAAATGGACGACACCAACCGGTCTCTCGCTATACATATAGCTAGCTAGGTCCTTATAACTCGCTTTTACCCACACGCCGATTGATCTACCTCATTAGTTGTGTCTCTCCTTCCTCCGATAAACAACAACTGATCTACCGATCTAGTTAGGTTTGCTTACCAAACACATGGTTCCCTTCATCATCCATGGATGCGCCCCACAGATCTATCACGCACGTGCACACACGTAAACACATCCCCACTCTTATTGATAACATTGCAGTTCCACCTCGCTTGTCTAGTAGGCTCTCCCACCATCTCCGAGAAGAAACTCCATCACCCATCCAGCACTCTACCCCTCTCCCTCCTCTCTCTCTCTCTCTCTCGTCCCATCATATTTCCCGCCCTTCGCTTATGTATGGATGTCAACCGATCTCCTCAAGACATAGCTGGGTCTCCTTCTCAACACATATACGAAGTCATTCTACCACTATAGTTAGGCCTCCCTACCCTCCCCCACCCCTCCCTCCCCACACACACCGACACATCGAGCCTAGTCATGTCTCCCCGCCACACACAAACTTGACATATGCCCTCTAACGCTCCGTAGACCACCGCCCTATATCTTTGACTTGCACACACACACCATATCGATGGCTCTCTTCATCGATCTCGCACCCACCACTTGATCCTCTCTTCGACTCTATCGATAGCTATGACCCTCCTCTCTTCTCGTGGATTTCCGACCTCTATGTATGATATGGATAGGCCTCCATTTCACACACATTGCATGAAAAATTTTGTTTGATATGTCATCACACATATTCCCACAAATAATTCACGTAAATCAACCCCCACTCCACCCCCACCCCCACCCCAAAACAAAACAATCACTTAACGCGGTTTGTATCTCACACACACCCACATAGGTGGGGGACGGCAGAAGATGAGAGGTGCATGCATGGCGACGATTCTGCCTCTTTCCCAACCACACCCTGTGGGTACATGGTGGAGCTCAATTTTGTATAAAAAGGCAGCCCACGTGGTATTGGCACGTGTACAGGTTGTCCACTTGGTGGAGGGAGGATCGTCTACCATGGGTGAACAAACAAATTGTGACTTGACGTGTTATGTTAAAAAAAAGAGGCAAACCATGTGGGGCCTACCTTAGAGGCAAGACTTTTGTTGTGTCCCGTCAACTTGCAAAACGAGGAGAAGCTTTCTTAGTACGCCGTCTCCCCCGCCCACGGGCGCGGTGGCTCGCAGGATGAGGTGAAGCTTGCCCGCCACGCCCGCCTCCCGCCCATGCATGGTGGCTCGCAGGACGAGGAGAAAAATTTACTACTCCCTCCGCTTACTCCTCTTCCCTACTACCTTGGTTATATAGATTATATCATATTGTTTGGAATATATATGTCCTTTAGTAGATTTCAATATGAACTACTAGTACATACTCCTAACACTAATGTATATAGACGTATTTTAGAGTGTACATTCACTCATTTTGTTCGATGTAGCACTCTCCTCGCCTCGACCTTGCCCACTTGGTGGACGGCAGCAATTAATTCGGTCTCATATAGCCGTAACGATATATATCTGTACTACCATTATTGCTCGACCGTTCAAGAGGCTAAGAGCCAATCGCAAGGTTAATATTTTGGAGATGCCAAGCGAAGGTTATAGGAAAACGAGTAGTAGGTGCCGATCATTTATAAATAAAGTTTTTTTCTTCAAAGGACACGTACGCAATATGATAGGTTCATATGGAGAGAAAAGGAAACCGCCCACTGTATACATAGTTAGGACGGGCCAGCCTACACGTTGCTTGCTGGGGTTGTTTCTTCACACTCTCTCGCATAAAACGATCGGGCCACATTCTAATATCCCGGCGGATCACGTCCGCTTGGGGAATGGGTGGATGCTTATTGTAGATGCTGTGGCTGTCGCCAACGATGAAAACCCACTGTTGGCACCTCCCGCTCAGGGGTCCTCGCTGAGGGAGTCCTGGATTAGGGGGTGTCCGGATAGACGGACTATAGCCTTTGGCCGGACTCCTGGACTTTGAAGATACAAGATTGAAGACTTCGTCCCGTGTCCGGATGGGACTTTCCTTGGCGTGGAAGGCAAGCTTAGCGATATGGATATGTAGATCTCCTACCATTGTAACCGACTCTGTGTAACCCTAACCTCTTCGGTGCCTATATAAACCGGAGGGTTTTAGTCCGAGGGACTAACAACAATCATACCATAGGCTAGCTTCTAGGGTTTAGCCTCTCCGATCTCGTGGTAGATCTACTCTTGTACTACCCATATATATCATCAATATTAATCAAGCAGGAGTAGGGTTTACCTCCATCGAGAGGGCCTGAACTGGGTAAAACATCGTGTCCCTTGTCTCCTCGTTACCATCCGCCTAGACGCACGCTCGGGACCCCTACCCGAGATCCGCCGGTTTTGACAATGACATTGGTGCTTTCATTGAGAGTTCCTCCGTGTCGCCATCTTTAGGTCCGATGGCTCCTCCGATCATCAACAACGATGTGCTCTGTGGTGCGACTTTTTCTCCCGGCAGATCTTCAGATTCGCGGCTTTGTAATCGCGGGCCAATTCGCTGGCCATCCGAGCAGATTGAAAGCTATGCCCTCGCCACCAGGTCAGACGGAAGTTTGAACTACACGCCCGACGCCCACGGAGACTTGATCTTCGACGGTTCGAGCCACAACCAAGCGCCACCAGACCGCCACGAGGGGCATGATATAGCTCGCCACCAACAAGGTCCTAGAGGTCAAGACCAGGTCCGCCCGACCTTTAGCTCGAGCCGATCAAGGCCGATTGAGGACGGTGGCTGGACACCGCCTGGGCTGCAATCTCTACGGCGATTGAGCCGTACACCTACACCGCCCTTTGCGGCTCGATTCCAAGGTGCCGACTCTCTCCGGCTCCGAGCCTCGCTTCGCCAATCGAATCCGATTGGGGCCGGTCATGGAATTCATCGTCAAGGGCATCTTTCAGCAATCGCTTCGCGACATCCTGAATTCACTAAAGTCCTCTCTTTATCGAGAGCCCCGCCGGATTATGGTTAGAAGGTTGGTATGCGGACGATGAAGAAATTCAAAGCCCACCCACCACCCACTTCGTGAGCCACCGCCGATGATTTAACCGACATGCTCGATTCGATTCAAGACATCGACGGTATGGACGACGTATGTAGGGGAGGAATATGAACCAGCGCCTATAGGGCACTGGATAACCACCTCATCTCTCGATCTATACATGGTGGACACACCTAAAGGAAGCGATGATGAGGAACAACGGGACGCTACGAAGGATCATTCCTCGAAAAGCACCAAACGGCGACGTAAGCGCCGCCAAAGTCCCGCCGACAAAGACAACAGCCATACAGACCCAGCCATAGAGCAGGGCAAACCGTGAACGCATTTAACATGCTATCGAGCAACCGTCTAACAGGACAACTGGATAAACAACCCGCCCCCGGCGAAGATAATAAAGACGGACGATCTCACGCCGGACAAGTTGTTGGAGCAGTAAGACCTCCCAAAAGGCTCGCTATCACCGCACATAGCCTGAAAAAGGTAGCTGAAGCTCAAACGGAGGAAGATCTACTGTAATCAGATGGAGCAAAGTACTCAACACCGCAGACAAATACGGCGACAGCTTGTTAATGAAGAGCTACCCAAGCGAAAAACTACAGCCTGAATTTGATGAGGAGGCCAGAGAGCCCCGCAATAAAAACAAAGAGGCCACCCGGTCGGATGGACGACCCCATGGCAAACAGAGAGCGGCAAACGGCGCCAAGACACAAGCCGCACGCGATCCTCACAGGATTCGTGATCAAAAGATGGCCCAGCTTAGATCTATCTACGGCCAAGAAAGCAAGCTCTAGTAAGCAATGCAACACATCAAGTATCTCAACATCACGGTACACCTAAATATAGGGGTGCCGCACACCCCCTATGTTTCACCGATGAGGTGCTGGATTATGAATTTCCAGCGGGATTCAAGCCCGTAAACATAGAGGAATACGACGGAACAACAGACTCTGGAGTATGGATTGAGGATTACATCCTCCACATACACATGGCTAGAGGAGATGATCTCCACGCCATAAAATACTTACCCCTCAAGCTCAAAGGGCCAGCGCGGCATTGGCTTAAAAGCCTTCCCGAAAACACCATTGGAAGTTGGGAGGAGCTCGATGATGCTTTTCGGGCAAATTTCAAGGGACCTATGTCCGACCTCCGGATGCCGATGATTTAAGTCACATAACTCAACAACCCGGAGAGTCAGCCCGAAATTTTGGAACAGATTCCTTACTAAAAGAAGCAATAGTCGACTGTCCTGGACGCAAGCCTTAGCAGCTTTCAAACACAACGTCTGAGACGTAATGGCTCGCTAGACACCTCGCCAAGAAAAGCCAAGAACAATAGCCGATTAATAAGCCTCATGACCCGCTTTTATGGAGAGGATAGCTGGCTGGCAAGATGCAGCACCAGCGACCCAAGTACATCCAAGTCGTGATGGAAACGGAAACCACGACACAGCAAGGACCAGCGCCGGCTCAAGGGAAACAGCCCAAGAGCACGATACCAACGCCGGATTCAAAAGCTCGGCAGAATCATAAAAGCGCCCCTTAAGGATAACAGGACGAGCTATCTAACTTAAACAAAATCTTGGACAAGATATGCCAAATCCACAAGACTCCGGAAGCCGCAAACCATACCCATAGAGATTTTGGTCTTCAAGCAGTCCGCAAACTCAACGCCAACACTAGGGGCTCGACACACCAAGCGAGGACGATGACGCACCCCAAAAGCAGAGCACCGGAAAACAAAAGAATTTCCCACAAGAAATCAAAACAGTAAACTCACTTCGCGTGACAAAAGGGAAAAATAGAGCGGCGCCCATAGAGGTACGCACCATACGGCCTATCCCGGAGGAGTCCCGCCACTGGTTGCTAAAACCAATCACCTTCGACCATCGGGATTACTCTAGAAGTATACGGAACGCAGGTTGGACTGCCTTGATATTAGATCCGATAATTGGCGGACTCCAATTTTCACAAGTCCTAATGGGCGGCGGCAGTGATCTAAACCTGCTATACCAGGACACAATCCGCAAAATGGGGATAGACCCAACCAAATTTCGCCATAGCAACACTTCCTTTCAAGGGTAATGCCAGGCCCATATGCCCATTGTACGGGTTTTCATCGCTAGAAGTTGTGTTCGCTCACCCGACAACTTCCACCGCGAAAAGTTAACCTTCCACCTCGCCCCATTTAAAGGTAGCTATCAAGCACTATTGGGACGTGAAGCTACCGCTTTAACGCAATACCGCATTATGCATCTCTTACACTTAAAATGCCCGGTCCACGCGCATCATCTCGTTAAAAGGAAACATCGAGGGTTCCTCGAGTCCGAAATTGTACGGCTGCCTTGACAGCCACACAATAAACCGCTTCACCAATAAAAGCACTTAGACAGTCGCCCGCACTCGGACACGGCTGGACGAAGTCCGGCGTAATAAGAGACCATACAAGGCTCCGCAACAAGAGACCATAAAGCTCAATTTTATTCATTTTTGAATTGTACTGCTGCTTTAATATAACGACATTTTCGCATCTAATCTTTTTCAACTAAGTTCTCTCTTTATAGATGAACATCGTGCTACACCTGGCCCGTGATATGCACAACGGAGACACATGCGCAGACGCAGAGGGACCCGCCGCAAGGATTCTTTTCAGATTAAGACCCTGCGTAAACCTTTTTCACTGTCTCTTGTTGATACACATCCCCAGTTTCTTGCTATAACCGAGGAGGAGGCGCTTGGCATAGGCCACGCCAGAATTTCGCCTGCACTGGACACTGTGGGCTTATTACCAAGGGCGCATTGTTCGACCTGCTTTCATAAAGACCGAATACCTTAGGGAGTGTTCGCGCCTCGAAGTTAGGGCCTTATATGCATCAGTTCAATATTGTCTTTGGTCAAATGTTGGGTTTGCCCGCCTCGTGTTTTGTTGCCTTACGCCCGCTTCTATCGGCTAATGCGGCACCAGAGAACTATCGCGACAGTTCCGGTTCAGCCAAAGTAGCTCCTTAGTAGAGAAAGCCGAAAACTGATCGTCATGATATAGCTTGAGACTAGTCAACCACTGATGACCCGCTGGAATCTTTAGAATTCTCCGAATGATGAAGGGCTGCTTCCGCCGTGCACATACGCCGAATTCGGGTGAGCTGCGGTGCCCTAGGGGCTATATAGTAGCCCCACCGTCGAACTCCTATGGCTAAGTGAAAGTGATAAAGCATTATAGTCCCGTTGCCTAGTTTGCTGCGCTATCACCTCCTTTGTAGGACCAAGACGTTGATCAAGTGTGAAAAGGCACTTTTCGCAAACACCCCGCATTATATGCATGGGGGTCAAGCCAAAGACTGCCATCTTTCAAAGTTATATACATATACATTAACGGCCGCACAGAGGTATTTTAATTTTGAAGGCACAAGTATAAAAAGCTTTTATATTCCATCAAACATTGTTTCACAATAATACATGTTATTCAAACATAATATCCTTCGAGCATCAAGGCTCTATTAAACGAGCGCCGCAAAGACTTCCTCGAAAATAGTGCTCGACAGTACTCGCTTCGCCGGAATCTTGGGATGCAACATCGGTGGCCTTCATCTCCGCCCAAGATGTCTTGACACGGGCAAGAGCCATCCGCGCACCTCTAAGCATGCCGACAGCCTCATTGCTTTGATATGCGGCACCGCATCAAGGAACCGCTGCACCAAGCCAAAATAACTTTTCGCCTAGGGCCTTTTCGCCACAAATGAGTCACGACATTCTTCATGTCAAGTCCGACAACCTATTCAGCTCCGCCCATTCGCCAAATGATCGTTAATGGAAGTGGACGGTCCGGATTATGGAACTCGCGACCAAAAAGCTCTTCCATCTCGTGATCCTTTTGATCTCCGGCGTTCGGTCGCTGGCCCACGACTCGCCGCCAAGTCCGTGATAAGCATCCTCACTACTCCACAGCCGGTCCAATCGAGCATATTTAGGATCCGTGAACTTCCTCCGCATCGTAAAGGGCTTTCAGACGCTGACATCTCCGCCCGACGAGCTCCTCCTTCATAGCTCTCTTGCGAGCGAGCATCCTTGGTCTCGTGGTGGCCTCTTCAGTCTCTTGTTCGCCGACCTTCTTTTCAAGAAGCTCGCAGCGGTCGGTAGCATTCTTCAACTTCACGGCCATCTCGGCCATTTCCTTCTTGCTTCGGCAAAGGAGCAGCCTGTTCGCTTTTAGCTCTTCGCCGCCTTTAAGGCAGCAGATCACTTTTTCTCGCCTGCCTTGGCTCAAGCGAGCTCCACCAAGGTTCTCCATGGCAGCGCACCATCTGCATCAAGCATACATGTTGTAAGGCACGGCATCAAGCTCCCTTACCAGTGTCCAGGAGAAACCGATACCTTGTGACTCATCAAGCCGCTTTATTGACAAGCGCGATGTCGGCATCCGCCACGCCAAGTTGCCTCTTTAGTTCGGCAAATTCATCAGCCCGCTTAGCCACCGACGCCCGCCACCTACATAGGAAGGGCGATATATTATAACCTAGATTATGATCCTCGCACACCGTCATTTTTGACAAACGCACCGAGTCTCGGGGCTACTACTCACACAGGCGATCTTATATATGCGGAACCGCCAAAAGGTACATCATTGCACGCACTCAAAACCTGTCAAGAAACTTCGGCGGCCTCAGACAACCCGCTGTGGATTTAAATTTTTTCAATCACCGCATCCATCAATGCACGGTGATCTCTCGAGATAGACACTCTCCCGAGCAGACCTTCAACTCCTCCGACTGCGTGCACGAGGAGGTGCCGGACTCGTCGATGGCCTTTTTTCAAGGCCGGACACGGAGGGCTCTAGGGGGCCCCACGACCGCCTCCACCCCCGCCGGATTCGGAGAAACCTCCGCCACGACACTCAAGATCGTCCGCCTCGCTAGGGCGGTACGGGCGGAGGAGGCGTTCCGCCTCCATCATCTCCGGACGAAGGTCCCTCAAGATGAGCTCACGAGAAGGGCTGAGATCCGAACTACAAGGTAAAATTTCGTCATCTTCAGAAATAAAACAGGATGTATCTTATTTTAAAACTCCCTCTACTTATGGCTCGCTGAGGGCTGATCTCCTTGGGGAAATAATGCGTCGGGCATCTTCCCGCAGGACCCTCCGGGCGAAGATTTCTTCCCCGCTTTGAGGCCTTGGTGTCCGGATCTTCAGAGGCGGTCCTTTCTCCCTTGGATGGAGGGATTTCGATCCTCCTTTCTTGATAACCTCCTTCACGGAGGTAGTAGCTTCCTTGTTCCCCTTCGCTTTCTTCTAAAGGCGCAACCTCCAAAGATCTTGGTTAACATGGATCCGGCGTGGTCTCGTGGAGGGGGCCGACACCGATCAGTTTTGCTTTCGCTATCCACACGGATAGCGTGTCCGGCACAGACTACTTACTTGAGCATCCCGGCGATTGCAGCTCAGACCAAGGCCCTCGGTCAAGTCCGCACATTGCTTGTGATCCAAGAACAATTTGTACATTGCTCGTGGTCCTCCGGATTGAACTCCCACAGCCGGAGGGGGCGACGCTTGGTGGCAGGATGCGATTTAATCAGCACGACTCGCGCGCATTACTACGACTAGATTGATCTCTCTAGGAGGTCTCGAATACGGCCCTGCAACAAGGGAACGTCCTTGGACGGCCCCCAATTAAGCCCTTTATTGACCCATGACGCCAGCCGCGATGGAGGACCTGAGCGAAAGGCAGGTGGCGCCACCCATTTGGTGCCCCTGGGAGCTGTGATATAAAACCACTCTTGTTGCCATAGACTGAGCTCCTCTTGAAAAGAGCCTTCGGGCCATGGAGCGTCGGCATTCTTGCTTATAACAGCCCCTCCGCACTCTTCCTGCTGCCCCTTGATCATCTTCGCCCACCTTGAAGGTCTTGAGCCACAATCCAAGTGAGGGGTAATGCGGAGGAAGGCTTCAGACACGACGATGAACGGCGAGATGTGGAGGATGGACTCCGGATCCAAGTCGTGAAATTCCAGCCCGTAATAAAACATGAGCCCCCTCACGAAGGGGTTCGTCGGGAAACCTAGCCCCCGAAGGAAGTGAGATGCGAACACCACACTTTCACCGGGCTTGGGAGAGGGAATAACCTGCCCTTGGGCAGGCAGCCTATGCAAGATTTCGCTGGTTAGATACCTGGCATCTCTTAGCTTTTGGACGTCTTCTTCCGTGACGGAGGAAGGCATCCACCGGCCTTGAAGGTCGGAGCCGGACATCATCGAAGGTCCAAAGCGCCTGAATCTGGAGCTTTGGGTGTTGGGACTCGAAGCAAGGGGCGGATTCGATGGAGATTGAGAAAAAAGAGCGGGGCCTTGGTCTCTTTATAAAGAGGTTGAATACTGTGAGCCCTCCCTGCGGACTGCTCGACTCGCCGATAGAGGAGGCGTACAACGGGCACGATCGGGTTACCCACGCCCGTATTAATGAGAATCTTAGAATAAGGGGCACGATCTCTGCTTTGACAAGACGTGCTAAGGAAACCGCCCGCTAAACGCTACCGAGGTGGGACAGAAAAACGATTCAATAAAGGCTTGGCCGTGGTGTGATGTCACGCCATGGAATACGCCCGCAGATTGAACTTGTGTAAATATTATTCTCTATGGTGGTATGTGGAACTTATTTTGCAGAGCCGACACTATCCTTGTGTTCAAAATCTTCTATGAAGTATTCGAGGAGGAACCCGCCTTGCAATGCCGGGAGACAATATGCGCCGGACTCGCTCGCCATTGAAGCCTGGTTCAGGCTACCGAGGAGTCCTAGATTAGGGGTGTCCGGATAGCCGGACTATAGCCTTTGGCCGGACTCTTGACTTTGAAGATACAAGATTGAAGACTTAGTCCCTGTCCGGATGGGACTTTCCTTGGCGTGGAAGGCAAGCTTACGATACGGAAATGTAGATCTCCTACCATTGTAATCGACCAGATAACCCTAACCTCTTCGGTGCCTATATAAACCGGAGGGTTTTAGTCCAGAGGATCTAACAACAATCATACCATAGGCTAGCTTCTAGGGTTTAGCCTCTCCGATCTCGTGGTAGATCTACTCTTGTACTACCCATATCATCAATATTAATCAAGCAGAGAAGGGTTTTACCTCCATCGAGAGGGCCCAACCTGGGTAAAACATCGTGTCCCTTGTCTCCTGTTACCATCCGCCTAGACGCACAGCTTTGGGACCCCTACCCGAGATCCGCTGGTTTTGACACCGACACTCGCTGCTCTCTCTCACAAAGCCGGTGAGGTTGCCTTGCCCCTTGCTCACTGCCGGACGGGCAGTTGCCGCCTCGCCGCCTCCTCTCAAGGTTGAGCTACGCCCCTCGTGTACAACTCCCTTTACAATCGGCTTGCACCATCGCTCCAGCCTGCCCACATCACTCCCTCGTGGATATTTCTCTACTTTTTGCCCCGCACATACCTCTACCGCTTCTACGCATTATATTTGTGATGAGTTTATGTCTCATCAACTAGTCCCAGAATCTTATTCTAATCACGCTTCTTCAATTTCTTTGCCATAGGATGCTCATCTCGATTTTGGTGAAACTGCACAAAATGGTCCGATGGTCAAAAGGTTGCAAACTTCATTTATTAGAAGCTCGAACGCTGCCAAAGAAATTGAAGGCTGGTCAGGGTTCACGGTTCAAGGTCTAGGGACTGCATGGATCGTTTTTTTCTTTAGCTGCCTCTATTCCAAAATAAGTGTCAACTTGAGATGCAATAGCATGCATGTTAGTCTCCTTTGTATTTGATGAAATGTTGCAACGGGCAACCTTGGATGCAAGATACATGTAACAGAAGCTGGAAGCTTCATAGCATTGTACAAATTTATCTCGCAGATAAATTATAGTACGTACTATACTAGTACTTCCTTCGTTCCTAAATATAAGTCTTTGTAGAGATTTCACCATGAACCACATGCGGATGTATATCGATGCATTTTAAGTGTAGATTCTTTCATTTTGTTCCGTATGTAGTTCACCTAGTGGAATCTCTACAAAGACTTATCTACTAGTAATAGCTAGCCCCCACTACTAGGAATTCTCTATCCTCTCCTTGAGCACATCATCAAAATTGATGTAGCCATTAGATGAAGTAAATCAGTCCATAATAGCCGCCTGATCTAGACGCTGAGAGGTTCAAGACTAAGCCACATGCAAGCATGCAGAAATACTGTGGCACATGCATGTGAGTGGGTTTTAAATCACATCAACATGTCTGCATGCAAGCATGCATGTAAGTGAGCTTTAAGTCCCATTAACATGTCAAAAAGAAAATATAATCCCATTATGCAAGAGGAGTTGGCTGATCTTTTTCCTTACGTGGATGATCTAAATGATGATGGGAGTTTATTTAGTTTGGCTACCACATTTGTCATGCGGTTATAGAGTTTTTTAGTTCTATGAAATCGATAATTTTATGCAGAGAGATATCATTGTCCGCCGGTAACGCAAGGGACTCATCTAGTAATATTTAGGAACGGAGGGAGTACTATGTAAAGAGTTAGGTGTCGCACGGTGATAGTGTGAGGTGGGCCATGTAATCACCGAGCTCATGTGTTTTCACTGCTCTTGCACTCCTCCGCTGTAAGAATGGAGAAAATTGTAATCTAGTACGCCAAAGCGTGGGACATACAGCAGTCCTACCACATCAAGAATAAAGACCAATGAGCCACAAATCACATAGACCCAGCAGAAGTTGGACGACGAAGAAACCATCACTCTTGCGCAGTGAGAGGTCGCGTCCGCTTGCGGGCATGAATGCGGCAGTGATTCTTTGAGCGGCGCTGACCATTTCAAGGGAAGGCATGGGCGATGGAGGGGCTTTGGGTGGGCCAAGCTGGTCTGAGCGGGCGTGGCAGCTGCCCGCATCTCCCTAATGACACGCCCGAAATGAGAGGATGCACCACTCGCATGGCTAAAATTGTACACTACACACCATCTCTCAGAGGAGTAGGTCGATCTGTCGCACTCTATCACACACATGCTGTTAAACACACACAAGCACAAGCACGCACCTTGGTCCCGTTGCACCTTCTAACGTGACTTATTACACCTAGACGGAGGGAGTAGTAAGTATACGAGATACGGTGGCACACTGACTTAAGTCGAATACAAGTGCCCAAAATTTGTGTGCATGTTATAATAAGGATTTACTTAAAATAGTACATGAGCTAACAGAGGATCAATTGGACAAGATTCTGAGCAAAGAGCGAGATGTGTGAGGTAAGATACATCGCTGGCGCTTTTAATTTTTCTTATTAATTTGTTTGTTTCACCCTCCGACCGGTGGGACCCAACGCATTACATGGAGAGAGGTAAGGTGACTAAGGCTGCATTATTTCGCACCACTGTGGATAGTCTTACCACCAAAGCCACATGACACGATTATGATTGAAATCCCAATGACTCCCACACACACAAAAAAACACGGCATGCTTGTCACACTAATGCAGTGGATGTATAAAGGTTACTTTCCTCTCGTTGAACATAACGGGAGGGTTGTGTAGCTGGTTAGCCTGTTCGCTCATCAAACTTGAGGTCTCGGGTTCGATAACTACACTTGAGCATAATCCTTTTCAGGATGATTCTTTGACTGGTCAAAATGTTTTCTAGGGTTTGCACGCTTCACACTCTCTCTCAAGTATATATATACACACTGGAGCCTCAGCGCTTGCAGTTGCTCTCTTCACACTCTCTCGCCCTCTCTCACTGGAGCCTCGCGCTTAGAAGTTGTTTCTTCACACTCTCTCGCCCTCTCCAGATCTAAACAAGACTTCGTTGGCCTCTCTCTCTCCCCTCATTGCTGCTCAAAGAGCCGGCAGGATCCGTCCACCGAGAAGGGAAGGAGGCTTAACGCTGTCGCTGTCGGCGAGGGAGGGAATCCACTACCGGTGCAGCTGTTCACTTTCCACCCAGCGGCGGCGCGGGAGGGCCTCCGACCCCTTCTTCTTCGCCGCCGTCCCGTCGCCCACCGAACCACGCCCCAAGAACCTTAAGGTATAATTTACTTACTCCACATGCATTGCTCTAGCTGCATGTATACCATGAATCTAGGACGTGGTTCAAAGAGGAAAGGAGTGGGGGAATGTAGTGAGAAAAGTTGTACTCTCCGTTTAAATATAAGTCTTTGTAGAGATTTTACTAGGACTACATACGGAGCAAAATGAATGAATCTACACTCTAAAATGCATCTATATTTATCCGTATGTGGTTCATAGTGGAATCTTTACAAAGACTTATATTTAGGAACGGAGGAAGTATATAGCATGAATCTAGGATGTGGTTCTAAGAGGAAATGAAGGGGGAAAGTTGTATAGCATGAATCTAGGACGTGGTTCAAAGAGGAAAGGAATCTGGGAAAGTAGTGGGGAAAGTTGTATCGCATAAATCTAGGACGTGGTTCAAAGAGGAAAGGAAGGGCGAAAGTACTAGTTCAAAAGGAAAGGAAGGGACAAGGTCTGAGAGTTTGAGCAGACTAGATTTGTTGTGCTCACATAGGGAAGGTGTCTAAAGATAACAAAACTGGGACCAACACAAATATGCTCCTTGGTTGTTTGTTCTTTGTTGCAACAGATCGTGCATGACCACAAGACATCGGTAGATGCACATGGTGCTCAAAAGGCCCACCGTCCCTGCAACTCATTAGCTGTTGTTAATCTAAGGCCCTGTTTGGTTAAAACTCCCTAGTCCCTACCGCTTGGTTCCGTGGACTAAACATGGACTAGAGGTTATTAAATGACATGCTAAAAGACCATGTTACCCCTAGTAATGAACTAATAGAAACAAGGTGCGATGCATGGCAGGGGCAACTGCTGGGAAAAGTCCCAAAAGACTCACTGGGTCTTCTTTCTTTAGTCCCAAATGCCCACTTTTAGTCCCTAAAAGTCCCTCCGCTTGGTTTAGATGGGACTGACACGGAGTTTTTTAGTCCCTACACCAAAATGTCCTCGTAAACAAACACCTCTAATAATGCCGCTGGAAAATTGATGCAATGCCACGCTTAAAAGCAAATTACATGTTTAATGAATTTTATTGTTAATATAATCTCTATGTTAATATTAATCAATGCCCCGCTTGAGAAATGCTACTGCCTTGCTTTCTTTCCCATTTAGATAAGGTAGATGCTTTTTTGTTGGCTTCGTGTCATCCACCGTTATTGACCACTAATTGTTTCCTTTGCACCTCTGTGTAAACAGGGTTATATATTTCACCTCGCTGTTATTGTGAACCTTTTGTTGCAATGCACAAAACACTTTTGTTTTAAGAGTGTTTTGTGCAGTTCAACCAAAATGTCACAATCGACAACGTTGTTTGATTGCTTGATCTTAGTGGAACTGCACAAGAGGAGATCTTACTTCCTATCCGTTAAGGCTTAATTTGGTTCAGATCTTCTTCTTGTGAGTTGTTTGAATTCGCATCATGAGAGGTCAAGATTAGCCTTCTTTCACATGATTCTGCAGTGTGCTTTCATATGTTGTGTTACTTGTACGATAATGTTGCTTGATTTTAGTGAACTGCACAAATGGAGACAAGACTTTCAATCTGTATGTGCACCGTAATATCCCATTGAGGTAAGATAAGGATATTTTACAACTGCTGGCCTGTATTTTGCCACTTTCATCAGAAAATTAAGTTTAGTACTATACTTGTGCTCCTTAATTGACATGCCAAATCTTACATTGAAGGCGTAGCTTGTCTGTTATTGAACCAAGTGATGAAGGGGAAGAACAAGTGGAAGAAAAACAAAAATCAACTCTCGGTGCTGTAATGAAGCACTGGAACTATGATGACACAAGTAATGATATAGTTTTGCATCTTAATTTATTGCTATGGCTGGAACGAGCAATTGTTTTGCCACTGATTTGATGCCATACGTAATTATCTCTATTTGTGCAAACAGGGATCTTCTTTGAAGATGCCATATATTTTAGTGGAACTGCACAAGAAGATGTTGGAAACATTTAACTAATCGAGGAGTATATAGTAAGCATGTCCACCTCGAGATAGCAAACAGATGGTTCCGAGAAGTGCTTCATCTGTATGCTCTACACAATCAGCCTCCTGACAAAGGTTGGTACTCGCCCACTGATTTCATCCATATGATTGAGCTTTGTCATCTCTATTGGTGTTGTGCTACTGTTTAGATACTCTCATGAAAAAGTGGTATTGTCCTTGATAAGTGCTTCGTCTGTGCTGTTTTAAATATTTCCTTTCCTTTTTTTCGAGCAAACATGGATGATAGCATTTAGTAGTCCTCTTGTCTTTGCACAACAGGATCATCTTCCTCTGAAGAAGAATATGGAGTACGTGAAGTGACTAGTTTCGATTATGCCAGGATGAAGAAGCCATGTCTATCTTCTCATCAGAAGGGGCAGTTGAAGGATGGTTACATTACTCCCCACAAGACCAAACTAACTTCAGCTTAGAAGGACTGACAAATCTCCATTTTTTTGCTGTGATGCGCGAGTACAATGTTGTTCTAGGATTCTTTCTGGTGAGTTCCATTTTTCTAAAAGTGTGCTCTACATGGACCATGTATGTGCCTGTTGAAATTGTCAAATCATAGTACGGTTTGCTTTATACTAATCACTTTTTTGTATTTGTGCAAACATGGGTGCTCAGCTTGATTTCAATGGGAACTGCACAAAATGTTCATGAATACATCGAATAATTCATTTCCACCATAAGAAAGGAGGTGCCCATAAGTTCAAGGCGTTGCAACATATAAGGGCGAAATCATATAAGCTACGCGCGAATTTGGTTGATTTTGGTGGAACTGCACAAAAAGAACAGCTGGTTTATTTAGCACGAGGTGCCATGTCAATGTACGAACTGATGGAAAACCCTGCCCATTCCACAATCATAGGCATTTGATATTTTGGAATGGCACAACCTTGTCAAATTTTGCTCATTGATTTTAGCAAGACATGCGTTTGATATTTTTGAATGGGACGCCTTTGTCGTCAAGCAGCGCCGATCAATTTTTTCTTTATTCTTTAGTTGTGAAGTAAATATTGCCTCCGACATGTGAGTCGCTAAGATGCATAATCATCGATTGTTTTGAATGTTTTCTATGAATTGCCAGTGCCTGTGTTTTTGATTGCAATGTACAAAATGCTAAAAGCTACTCAAACTCTTTGTACTCCTTCTGCTCCTTTTACTTGCACATTGTGAAAGTGCATACTTTTTGTATAAGATTGGTCAAAGTAGAGATACTTTGACTGCAGCATAAAACTTGTATGCGCACTAGAAAGGACCGGAGGGAGTACATGTGAAACTGCTGCAAACGAGGTGATCACCCCGAATAATGCTAGTACGTATTGTTATGCATGTTCATCCAATGCTCATGATACAGGAATTGAACTAATCAAATAAATTCATTAATACATGGTCGGATTTCATATAAACATGCCGGATTTCATTACATTTCATACATTCTTCAACTAAAAAGGGGTGCGCTGGAGGTATAATTAATTAACCGAAGCTACCCACCTGTGTCCCGCTGAGACGAACAGAAGCTTTAGTGACTTAACAGCAGGTGCAGTTGTGTAACTGACATGTGGCTTGTAGGGCCCATGTGTCAGTCAGCCAACTGCACCCGTAGTTAAGTAGAAGCAGCGTTCTTCTCCAGCGCAGCTCTCCGACTCCACGTCGCCGCCAAGAAGCTAATCAGTCGTCAATGGTCAACCCGCCTAGCTTGGCTTCAACCGGAGGGTAGCAGCGGTGGCCTTACTTGGACCCGAGCGGCTGCGACCTACCGTGTTCTACTCTTCCTTGTTTTCTTTGTGGCGCGACCTCGCTGGCACAGGGAGGGCTCTCATGAGCCGGGCGATGTCCTCTGTCTCCTCAAATGGCGGGCGCTCCTCAGCCGAGCGGTGTTAATCCCCCCACGCTGCGGCAGGGTGGGGCCTCGCTGAGCCGGGCGATGTCCTCCGCCGCCGACGCCAAAGGAAGCAGGACTGCCGGAGGCGGCATCGCCTCTCTTCGCCCTCGGTCTCGCCAAACAGCGCCTCGCCCGCTTCATCGCCTCTTTGCTAGCCTTTGTAGGCGGTCGCAGCCTCCGCCACCAGCATGCGGTACCGCCAGGGCCGAGGCGGCTCTTGCGGGTCGAGGATACGAGTCGAGCGGCGCCTCTGCCTTCGCGCGCTCCGCTGGGATCTGCTCCTCCGCCGCAGTGCTCCTGGAGGAGATGGTGGTTGTAGGCGGCGCCTGCCTCGCGCCCCGGAACTGCTCCTCACGATCTCCCTCACCCTGTCCATATATTGGGCAGGGGCTCGCCGATGGTCATGGTGCAATGCACCGTGAGGATGGCGCGGAGGAGGGATTGGCGCTGGATCGCCGACTACCATGTTCTCCATTGGGACGTTGTTGCCCTCCGGCTGCCTGCCGGCTAGCCAGTCGGCAGCAATGGCTGCCATCTCCTTGTGGTCCATCATCCGCCTGTCCTGAAGAGCGCTAGAGCGCGAGGAAACCATGGTGGGCAGTAGTGGTGTGGAGGGGAGAAAGGAACGGATGCGATGATCGCGGCTATGGCCGGGCGCAGCAGCTTTATATAGCAATGGTGGGCGGGCGGAGGGACGGACGGTGACGCCGAGTAGCCGCCGGCAACCGCAGATCATTAATGTGGGCGGCAGATGGACGGACGGACGACACTTATGTCATTTGAAGGCGTGAGCAATCGCCTGCACTGGAAGCGGGCGGCGGCGCTGACTGCTTTGGGAGGAAAGCGCAAGGGCGAGGAGATGACTTTACTTGGAGAGGATGACAATGGGGACCCACCAGGTCCATAGCCTCACGCACGCAAGTGCCTCCTTATATATATATATATATATATATATATATATATATATATATATATATATATATATATATATATATATATATATATAACTATAATTTATTTTGCTTCCTCATCGCTTTCTCGACATCACGGTCCCACACCATTGTCAACCTCCTGGAGTAGTCAATAAACGAGAGAATTGCACAAGAAGTGCCCGACACTGGGACCAAGCAGCTCGAGTAGTATTTGTGCAGAGTTTTCATGTTTAGCCCAGATATTAATTTTTTCCTCCTAACAACAACGAAAACATCGCTGCAGGTATTAACTTATGGCTGTCAGGTCTGCCTAGCCCTGTGCCGATATCCAGCCCAGATATTAATTTTTTCAAGTTGAAAATGGCTAGCCCAGCTATACTTTTTTTAGGAATACCAGCAAGGTCAAGTTGTTATTCTCCTCCTCACTGGGCTGCAAATCTTTCCTAGGAGGGATGCATTAGGCCTAACAAGAAAATGGGCTTTAAGAAATAATAAATGGGATGTAATTGTAAAACTGGCAAGAACTATAAAAATGCACCAAACACGTGATTACTTTATAAATTATTATTTTGGATATTGAAAATTTTAATTTCATTAATTGTTGCAAGCTTAATGTTTCGTTGATTTTACGTAATATAAATTTATATTGAAATTGTATTTAATCTGACTAGAAATTTCGGATAAAATATTTCGGATCCCATAAAATGTGGGAAATTTTATTGAATTCTGTTTTGAACGGTTGGTTGAAATGGGTTGTACTTTTAACAAACTGTAAATGGGCTGTAGTAAATTCCATTAGAATTCAAAAATGGGCTACACATTCTTACAAATCTCAAATGGGCTATAAGTTCTCTGCCACACACTTCTGGCCTTACTAAGTTGACGCGTCCCCTAAAAAGCAGAGTTGATGCGTATGCAAGGCTTTGTCAACTTATAGTCAACACACAGTTCTAGCAGCAGTGGCCGTTGGATGTCCATCCAACGGATGCTGTGATTCTTCTTGAATCTCGGATATTCTAGCTTCACCCGCCCAAAAAATGATTCCTCCCCCTGACATCTAGGGCGCACCGTTTCGGAAGCTTAACTTTGGGCCTAGTAAGTTGACGTACCAAGGGATTTGTCAACTTAGACAATATAAACGATTATAGCTGCAGTGACTGTATGATGTCCATCCAACGACCGTCGTGCTTCTTCAACCTCTGGTCTTCTTGCTCCAGCCATCCAAAGCAAGGCTGGTCAGGCCGCTTCCCGCCTCCCGTGGTCGGGTTGGTTGCCATGGAGGCCTCACCGCCTTCTACTACTCCCACCGCTGGCTAGGCCATCCTCCACTCACCAACACCCCTCGTTATTTTATGGAGACGACAAAGACAGTCAACCAAGGAACCTCAGATTCTCTCCCGTGTGCATCCACCGCCGTTTTCCCTGCCCGCCCTCCCTTCCTAGGGCTCGCCGCCGCCCACCGCCGTGGTGCTCTCGGCGCGGGCGTGGTCAACGTGGTCAAGGAACGATTTCCATCGACATGGACTATACGTGGAGAGGCCGATACCGGGTCCACGGCAGCCGCAAGAAAGTGCCTCCTTATTACGCCGCAAAATAATTATTCCTCCACCTGACAGCAGGGACCCACCGAACGGGCTAACGTATTTCACGAAAAAATGATTCGCCCCCTGACTGCTGGGACCCACGAGCTACATCTTCGCACACAAGGAAGTGCGTCCGAAGAAAAACGATTCGCTTCTCGACCGCTGGGACCCACCAGCTACATCTTTGCACCAAGGAAGTGCGGCCCAAAAACGATTCGCTTCGACCGCTGGGACCCACTGCTACACCATCGCACGCAAGGAAGTGTGTCCGCAAAAAATGATTCACCGATCGCTGGACCCAACAGCTACACCTTCGCACGCAAGGAAGTGCGTCCCGCAAAAAACCAAAATGATTCATTTAATCGATCGCTGGGACCCACCAGCTACATCTTCACACGCAAGGAAGTGCGTCCGCAAAAAAACGATTCGCTTCGACCATGGGATCCACTGCTACATCTTCGCACGCAAGGAAGTGCGTCTGGGCAAAAAAATGATTCACCCCCCTGACTGCTGGGACCCACCAGCTACATCTTCGCACGCAAGGAAGTGCCTGACAGTCAGGACCCACCTGGTTGAAACGTACGTAGCGTTGTCATCCTGGTCGCGAATGTGTACGTACATACTGGTCGATGTAGACGCGCGCACGTGTTGTAGTAGAGGCGCGCACGTCGCATGTACACATACGTATAGCCATGGTGCAAGAAAGAAAATACGGCCACGTATGTGTACATACGGGCGGGGTCTCGAACGCCTACTCGCGCATACGTACGGCCAGGGCTTGCTGGGTCGGAACGGAGAAACAGCGTCGTCGTCGTGTTCATGGGGAGGCAACAGAATGCGTCGTGTTCATGGGGAGGCAACGTAATGCGCCGTGTTCATCGGGAGGCAACAGAACACGGGAGCCAACCGCTTGGACGGAACATGCGATGGAACGAGGCCTCGCGCATCGCAGAATGGAGGAAACGGCCTTTGTTCGACCGCCACGCTCGAACGGGTCCTATTGATCGGGAGGTGTGGCGATCAAGAACGGAGGAAACGGACCTCCTACGGTCAAACGGGGTCCCGTTGATCGAGAGGTGTGGCGCATCGCAAAACGGATTTAAACGGACCTCCCACGGTCAAACGGGGTCCTCTTGATCGGAGGGGTATGGCGCATCGCAGAACGGATTTAAACGGACCTCCTACGGTAGAAACGGGGTCCTGTTCATCGGGAGGTGTGGTGTACCGCAAAACGGACTCCACGGATACTGTTCATCTCCAACGCCGACCTCCTCCAGCCTCCATGGGCTACCATCGACCTCCTCCAGCCTCCACGGCTCCTGCTCATCCAGCCTCCACCGCCGCTACTCCACGGGCTACCGCTCAACCACCCTCAACCGCTTCACTGCTCATCCAGCCTCCACACCACGGGTCCTGCTCAACTAGCCTCCACGGGCACCCTCCACCGCTTCATCGCTCATCCAGCCCTCCACACCACGGGTCCTGTTCATCCGAGGCAACGCCACCGCCATCGTTAATCCACCCCCGCAACGCCACCGCCCATCCAATCGATCGGCTTCGCTTAGCAGTAGTAGCGGCGAATCTCTCGATCGGGTTCGCTAACAGCCATCGATCGATCGCCGGGTTCAATAACGTAGCCTGCAGTGCAATTGCTCAGTTTAGTTAGAGCCCAACGCCGGTCGGGTTCTCGCTGTGGAATTGTCACGCAGATGTCCTCGCAAGGACTTAGTCGTGGAGCCATCGCAACTAGGAAGCTTAAAGGGTTAATCGACAAAGGACACGAGAGGTTTTATATTAGTTCGGTTCTTGCGGGAAGGAAAGCCTACGCCTAGTTGGGTTGGTATTGCTTGATGTTTCGATGACCAAGGAGCGGAATACGCTATGCCCGCTCTCGATCGGTTGTTTCGTTTTGCCGCCAAAGCAGGTCGCCCCTTATATACATGGGTTGACGCCTTCGTTTATAGAGTCCCAAATGGCTTATAAACAATGTCCGGCTCGGTGACTAGTTAAATCTACCTTATGATACAAGTCATGCCATTATGGCGGTTTACTACAACGGGCCTTAAGTCGCCTGTGGGCCTTAAGCCCTTTATTGAACCGCCATCTTCATGCTTGGTCTTGGGCTTCTTTCTGGTGAATCTTCCTTGCGTAATCTGACCTCCCGGGCGGCTTACACAAATAGTTATATCCCCAACATTAGGCCCCAGATTGATTTGAACCTGTTCATGTCAATCTTAAAATACCTTAAAACACAAATCTTCAGTCTTCTGACTGTGCAAAAAGACTTTCTCTAACCCGCCATGACATCATTTTTTGGATCCGTGTTAACCCGCCATGACGTCATCTTTTATTAAATTCCTTTTTTATTCCACCGTATCCTCCAACGGATCTCTGTCTTCATTGACTGTTCCGAAAACCGTGGCATCGGGGCCGCTGGATAATAACTCTTATCTCCTCGTTTCCAGCGCTGTCTCAGTTATCCTCTCCTTATAATAGGCACGACCTAGGTCTCCCATTCTCCCCCTTCCAGTCATCTTCTTCCTCTTGCCTCCTCTCGAGCTCCGCCTCCGCCGCCGTCGAGCTTCTTGTCTTCACCGTCCCAGGCCGCTGCATCAACCTGAATCGGATCAGAAAACGACGGCGAACTTCCGCAGCCCCTCCAGATCCGTAAGTTCCCTTCCCTTCCTTGCTTAGATCCATATTAGAGCTTCCTTGAGTTCGTCGGAGTTCATCACCATTGGAGCCAAATCCTTGTTAGTTTTCCTCCTAGATACCTCTTCCGATCTGAGAATGATATAAAATAGCCGCGGTAGTTGTTTTCGCACTTGTCTTGGAAAAAAAGCAGGTCCCTTTCTCTGTATAAAATCCTCATTTGAGCCTATGAACACATCTGCGTCAGTTTTTCGGTCTAGAAAACTTTCTTATCAGAACAGACCTTTGATCTCAAATTTTAGCTTCAGATTATGAAACCTGTTTTTATCACCCGGAAAACTTCTTCTGTTAAATGCCCTTAAACATAACTGTCCAGGTGTCCGGTTTAAATGCATACCACTGATCTGTGAACCTTGCCTACTTCTCATATCTTTAAGAATTTTGAACTGCTCTTAATGCTTGTAGTGGCTTAAATATTGCTGCCCAGTTATCCTTATATCATTAGGCCCCTTCATAAGCCGCTACCTTCAGTAATTTGGATATTTTCTCCCGGGTTAAAATTTGAACCGGAACTTCTTATTTTGTAATAGGCCAACTGTTGTCATGGCACCTAAGGCACTCAAAGCTCCTCAGAATCCTGAATCGGGTCCCATCCACAAATACTAAGAGTAAACTGCTGAATTTGTGAAGTCTCGCCATCCGCCAAAAAGGAGGTCATGTCTTATCGTGTTCTGACCCATCTCAAGAAAAGCCTCAACCTAAAGAAGGGAGGTGATAGTTTTCACGGATCACATGAGCCGGGATTTGCCCTCCCTACCAAAGTTCTTCATAGAAGTTTTGAATTTCTTTGATCTTAGACCTCAAGACATTGGCCCAATTCCGTGTCAAATCTTTGCAATTTCCAAGTCTTCATGAGGTGTACCTGGAGAGGAGCCAAGTCTGCTTTTGTTCAGAGAACTTTTTACTTGAACCGCAGAATGAACGCGCTAACGGGCCTAGTCATGAACTTGGCGGTATCTCGATCCAATGACGGAGAGATCGCCTGCTTCCTTATGCCGAGTTGCCGAGTCACCCAAAAGATTGGAACCGACATGGTTATACTGTCAGACACTTCTCCGGCTGATGAGAAGCCTCTCGCTCGGCTTCGCGCTTCGCGCTTTGAGTCCAACCATCCATCAAGCGGATAAACCGACCGCTGTTGAACGCCCGCCTCTTAATCCCACCATCAAGAAGATTAAGGCTCTTTTGGGAAATGGTTTAAATGTCATCGATCCGTCCGAGTCCGGGTCATCTGGCGATTCCCATTAAGCCGCCGCCCGCTTAATGTGTACTTATACAGCGAAAAGAACGACCCAAAGCGTCATAGTCCTGACGACCTACTAGATGATGTGGTGGATGCTACAACCCACCATCGCCAAGGAGGGCATCGCCATTATCAATGCCTTCGCCATTTCCTTCGCAAAAAGAACCCGCCCCCGCAAAGAAGTTACCAATCATTATAAATATTCCTTAACATGTTTACCTCCTTTGTACTTATAATTCTTTATCTTTTTCCACAGGCCGGTGATAATTTCTGGAAGGTCAAATATGACCACGAGGTTGCGAAACAAGCCAGGGCAGCCAAGAAAACCGAAAGGAAAGCCGCCAAGACGTGAACTTCAAAGAAGAAGAAACCCAGCGCCTCCGGTTTGCTCAAATTGGATGACTCTTCTTCAGATGAGGAAGAGGTAATCACTTACTCTCTTAACTCCTTTGTTATTATTTTATTGACATTTCCGCCTTTCAGGAGGATACTGGAAACAACCAAGCTCCTGGCGAAGAGGTAACTATAATCTCCTCCGACTCAGAGCCTTTGCCAAAGCACAAAACCCGATGGGTGACCCGAAAGTAAGATTTTCACATCCTCTAGCTTATCAAGATCCTCAATTTCTTTTGAAGCAACAACAGCTTGAAAGCTGGAGGTAGACCCGGACCAGTAAGGATGCAGAGCTCTCTTCCGGCTTACCCGACGTAAGCAGGAAGCGCCGGACTGAGGTCATCTCTAATTTACGTTCTGTTTATCCTTTGGCGGGTTTAATTCACAACCTCTCAATTCATCCGACTCCAATTATCGATACCTCTCCTTCCTCCAATGAAGTCTATGCAATCCAACATGCCGCCTTCAAGACTGCCCCGGTAATATACCTTTGTTATCCTTATGCTTTGCCTTACTCATATTTTGTACTCACCTTCTGCTTTTGTCCACAGTGCAGTGTGAAGCCCAAGAAGAGGACAAAAAGAATAAGCCATCCAAGACCCGTAGCAATCGAGCCGAACTCGAACAGCTGCCCCTGATGCTTCTACTCATCAACCACCTCTTGAACCGGCATATGAAATTCCAACGCCATCTTCTGACCCACCTGCCGAAGATACTTTCAACAGCTCCGATAATCCAGAAATTCCTAGCCCGGTCAAGACGACTGACCCGGAGGTTGAAATCTTGAAAAGCCAGTTTGTTGAACCGGGGCGGCCTACTATCCTTGCTAGATGTACTACCAAGGAAGAACTTGTTGAACGCCGGAAGACCAAACAGAACATCGCTGATTATGCTCACTTAAGCATTGGTGATATAGTCTCGGGCTATCTGAATCAAGTGTATAACAGCCGCGACCTGGAAATTGACATGGTGAAACAAATACAACACAAATATGAGGTATAACTTATACTATTCTCCTGAATGTTACTTATCAGACAGCCCCCAAGTCTCATCGCTTATGAATAAATATGTCAGACTTAGGTACCTGCCATCGTTAGTTCATCCGGCTTAAAAGAAAAGATATTTAACCCGGTCATAATATGATAACTTAGAACGTGCGATACACATTAGCCCCCAAGTGTCAAGTATCTTTACTTGTAAAGTGCTTGAGACTTGAATATACTTAATCCAGCATTATAAATTAAAATTTTCTTCAGCATAGATTAGCCCCTAAGTGTCAAGTGTCTTTGCTTTCAAAGTGCTTGGGACTTAATGATATCTTACCATAACCTTAATTATAATCCGGCATCAACGCAGGCCTCCACCAGTTAATTTGAATCGGAGATTGCTGACCTGAAGACTCGTTTGGCAGCCCAAGAACTTGAAATTCAAAAGGCCAACTCCAAATTTGCATTCAGCGTCTCTGAACAAGAGAAGTTGAAGAAAAATTTTGATGTGGAGAAAAAAATCTGGGCAGATGAAAAGGCCTCACTTGTGACCCGGGCCGAGACAAAGTAGAAGCTCTTGTCAAGCAACTGCCGAGCTGTCCGGCTTAAAGCGCCAGATATCTCAAATGGTCTCAGCAATCTTTGGTAAGTTACTATGTATAATCGTGAACATCACCATGGTTTCTTTGATGACTATTTCAATTATTATCTCCGGCTTACCTTATATGTATAAACGCAGGACCCAGGAGCACAAACCTCAAGCAGAATATGTTGATGTAACACCCCGGAAGTAACTTTCCATATTTGTAACTCCAACTCTTGCCATTTTCGGCATTGTGATATGATATTCCCTCCGTGGTTGGGTTTTTTCTCCTTTTTGCATTTTGTCCATGTCATGCATTTTTATCATGTCATCATGTGCATCGCATTTGTATACGTGTTCGTCTCATGATTCCGAGCATTTTTCCCGTTGTCCGTTTTGCAACCCGACACTCCTATCTCCGGGCGTCCCTTTTACGCTTTTTCCGTAAAGGGTACTAAACCTTCTCGAAATGGACCGAGGTTTGTCTAGTGGCCTTGGTATACCACCCAGAGACCACCGGTCAAGTTTCGGTCATTTGGAGCTCGCTTGGTATCCCAACGGTTAACCGTGACTCTCGCAGAGGCCTCTTTTAAGTTGCAGCCCAACACCCTTCAAAACAGCCCAATAACCCATTAAGTCACTTCCATGCTCTCCGCTGCTCGATCACGATCGTGGGCGAAAACTACACCTCATTTGGACTCTCCTAGCTCCCTCTATGCCTATTTAAACACCTCCCGAAAATCCCGGGTCTTCCTCCCCAAACCCTAGTTTTTCCTCCACACACAGACGCTGCGTCCGCTCAGGCCGGACACTTGTCGCCGCCACCAGAGCTGGGAGGCCGCCACACGGGCTGCGCCTGCTCCTGCGCCACGTTCAAGGCTGCCTGCCCGCGCCACCGCGCTTACCTCGCTGCCGGCCATTGGCCGCCCGAGCTGGGCCGGGCGGCCGGCTGATCTCGGCCACAAGGCCGCTCGAGCGGGCCGGCGCCGCCGCCATCAAGACCGCCGGCCACTGCCCGCCATCAAGGCCTCCACTCGCCTGGCTCCGGCGAGCCTGAGCCGCCGCCTGTCCGATCCCGGCCGGATCCGCCTCGGGTCAAGGCCTCCCGCTGACCTCTCTCCTCCTTTTTTCCCTGTCTTTTATATCCTTGTTATTTTGTGTCATTTTCAACGTATATATCTTTGCATCTGTAGATCCATTTTATGCCAGATAATATGTCAAAATGTTCAGATCGAAGACTAGATCATTTCATCTCATTGCATCATTTTCATTTGAGCTCATCCTGATGCCCGAAATGCTGTTAGAAGAGGGCTATGTGATGTTAGTTTCTGCTTCTTAATGTAACTTGCACTTTTGTTATTTTTGCCATGATTGATGTGTGCACCCTATGAATTTGAGTCCTACATGTGTTTTGTAAAATGCCATGCCATCTTTCCAGGGGTGTATGCCATGTATTTTTGTGATCTATGTGGTGACTAGCACAAGCATGCAAAGTAGGTGTCCTGATGTTGCTGTTTTCAGCCCTGTTTAGCTGTTATTTTGATGCCATGTTAACTTGATGCTACCAAGAGATCCATGCATATTTTGAGATACTTCAGTAAGGATGTTTTGTAAAACATGTCTTGCTCTATCCATCCATGCCTTTGTTTGCAATTATGGAGTGCCATAGCTTGAGTCAATCGAGCTCTACTTTTGCTATCAAATGTTTCCTGGCAGATTGTTTACATGTTATTCAATTTTGCCTAGGTTGTTGTGGTTGACCCATGTATGCTATGTTATTGTTCTTGCCATGTATGTCTTTGCCATGTCTTCTTGATGTATGTATGCTTAGTTTTTCATATAAGGCTCTGTAGTGAGTGCATTGAGCTTGTAAACATGCCTACTTGTTAACAGTTTTTGACATGCCATGTTGCTGAATCTGTTAACGAAACTTTCGATATTAACATGGGTGTTACTATATTTTCTGATCCTTTTTGGCTTATGGTCAGTAAGGGACTTTTGTTCTATGCTTTGAGTAGATTCATGCCATGCCATGTTTTGCTATTATAAGTTCCTGTAGCATGTAGTTTTGTTGCTCTGAACATTGCAACCTGATGCTGTTTTTGCCATGTCCAGCCTGATATTTTGTGCACTTTTGCCATGCTTTTTTGAACCTGTTATGATGTGAACTAGCCGTAGCTCAGTGCTCATCTTTTGTCGAGCATCTTGTGTAGATCACTGCCATATACTTTGTTGGTACGTTTGGGTGCAGTAGCTTAATTTCTTGTTGCTTGCTAAGTGGCATCATGCTGTTAATGGCAGATTTGTGCCATTCTTGTTTTGCTTGTCATTTCCAAACCGTGCATCCGATTCCGGTGATCTTTATATCGATTTCAACCGAAATCAACTCATCTTTCCAGTGTCATACTTGGTTTGCCAAGTTGATGCCTGGTTCATCATTTACCTTCCGGAGCGCACATACGCATTGCATATCACACCTCGCATATCATGTCATGTTTTGCATCATGTTGATTGTGCATTGCACCGTGATTTATTGTGGTTCCTTTGTTTGTGTTGTTGCTTTGGGTAGAGCCGAGACGAGTACGTGAACGAGGAACCTGTTGAGAACGCCACGAGGATCAAGCTTTCGACAACTCGAGAACATTGCGTGCAAGATGACCATACCTCAAATCACTTCTATCTTTGCTATGCTAGTTGCTCGCTTTTGCTATGCCTATGCTGCGATGCCTACCACTTGCTATATCATGCCACCCATATTGCCATGTCAGCCCCTAACCATCCTTTTCCTAGCAAACCGCTGATTGGCTATGTTACCGCTTTGCTCAGCCCTCTTATAGCGCTGCTAGTTGCAGGTGAAGCTGAAGTTTGTTCCTTGTTGAACATGGAGATGTTGTTCCTTTTGGAACATGCTTACTTGTTGGGGATATCACAATATATATCTGCTATAATTAATACATCTATATATTTGGTAAAGGGTGGAAGGCTCGGCCTTATGCCCGTGTTTTGTTCCACTCTTGCCACCCTAGTTTCCGCCATACCGTGTTATGTTCCTTGATTTCGCTCCTTACACGGTGGGTGATTTATGGACCCCTTGACAGTTCGCTTTGAATAAGACTCGCCCAGAAGGCCCAACATTGGTTTTACCATTTGCCACCTAAGCTTTTTTCCCCGGTTTTCGCGAGCCCGAGGGTCATCTTTATTTTAACCCCCGACCAGTGCTCCTTCGAGTGCTGGTCCGAACCGAGCCGCCATGGGCCACCACGGGAAACTCGGCTTGGTTTTACTCAGTAGCTTGTCTCATCCGGATGTGCCTCGAGAACGAGATATGTGCAGATCCTATCGGGATTTGTCGGCACAATCGGGTGGCTTTGCTGGTCTTGTTTTATTGCTGTCGAAATGTCTTGTAGTCCGGGATTCCGAGATTGATCGGTCTTCCCGTAGAAGGAATATCCTTCGCTGACCGTAAGAGCTTATAATGGGCTTGTTGGGACACCCCGCAGGTAATATCTTTCAAAGCCGTGCCTCATGTTATGAGGCAGATGGGAATTTGTTAATGTCCGTTGTAGAAAACCCGGTTGACCTCAAATAAAATACACATCAATCAAGGTGTAACTCGTGATGGTCTCTTCTCATGAGTCCGGAAGTGAACACGTGTTGGAGTTATGTCCGACGAAGTAGTTCAGGATCACTTCTTGATCACTACTAGTTTCACGTCCGTGCTTTGCTTCTCTCCTCGCTTCTCTTTATGTATGTAGCCACCATATATGCTAGTTGCTTGCTGCAGCTCCACTTTACTACTCTGTCCTTCCTATAAGCTTAAATAGTCTTGATCTCGCTGGTGTGAGATTGCTGAGTCCCCGTGACTCACTGTGATACTTCCAAAACAGTTGCAGTGCCGACGATGCCAAGGCAGGTGACTCAACCGAGCTCAAGTGGAGTTCGACGAGGAACGTGGTCGTTATTATGTGTCTTTTCCCGATGATCAGAGTGGTGCCCAGCTGGGACGATTCGGGATCTGTAGCATTTGGGGTATCTTCTTTATTTTGGTTCCGTAGTCGAACCTTGAGTGTACTCAATGATGGATGTTTAATTATGTATCGTGTGAAGTGGCGACTATAAGCCAACTATGTATCTCTTTCCTTATGTATTACATGGGTTGTGTGAAGATTACCTCACTTATGACATCGCTTTCAATGCGGTTATGCTCTAAGTCGTGCTTCCACACGTGGGAGATATAGCCGATCGAGGGCGCATATGCTTGATCAAGCTTAAGGTGGTGTACACCGTGGAACAGCTATACACCGGGTCACAACGCGCTTTGGCCGCTGTGGCTTTATCAAATGATGCTCCTTATCTCCTGCAGGATATGCTCAAACGGCTTGCCGTGTTACCCCAACGGATTCAGAACTAAGGCGGCATCTGCTAGAGCCGGGCTATAGCTGTTTTAAGCCGGGCCAAGGCGTTGCTTCCAGAGTTAGACTCGCAGACGTTGTTTTGGATATCCCACTTGAAGGAGGATGGCTCAGATTCGATGAATTAGACTTCACCACCTGTGTGAGAGTCGACGTCCCGTGGCCACCATCATTGGCAATGATATTGATCTTACCAAGTATCAACCGGGTTACAACAACGAGAACCGGAGGATTCCAACTCCTCATTATGATGAGTCAGCCTGATTCCTCCAACTCGTAAGCATACCTTTGCTCCTGTAGTTGGCCCAGCCGGTTTAATAGATGATGAAGCTGAATTTGAAGCCTTAAGCGGCATTGAATGGACCTCGTCAACCTTCCAGGACAAAGCAGCGTATTTAAGAGGCGGAGAAAGATAACCCGAATCTTCAAGCCCACCAAAGGAGTAACCCGCCGGTGCTATGTCTTTGAAAAATGGTGTTTCATTATTCGACTGGGAGTCTTGTAATAGGTAGAAAACCTCTTAACTCATCATGCCTTCGCAAGATGTTTGTGGCGCTTAATATTGTCATAAGTCGCTATCGTTATATGCTTCCGGCTTATATTAATTGTTCCTTGACGTTCAAAACTTTCTTGCTTTATCCTGTGTATAAAACAAAAAACAGAATTCCTTTGGCGTCTTGTCACATCTAGAGTCATATAAATAGTGATAACCCGGAGTATGAACCAAAACATCATAAAAACAGCCGGTTTATGATTATGACCATAATAATATACCTTCTATCTTATTTGAAACATACTTTACCAGCTTATGTGATCCCAAAAAGAAGAGAGTTAAACTTAACTTCTAAAAGTTGGCACATATAATGTTTACCTGGCCCTTAATATTATTTACCCTTACAGAGTAAAATAAATAGTAAACTTAATTTTCAAAGGCCTCTGATTCGAATACGATCAGCAGAACTATTCCAAAGGGGTTAAGCTAAGATTCGGATACGATCATATAGCCCCCAATGGCTTTGGCGATGCCGATCAAATGGGTAGCGACAACTATGTTCTGTTTGGTTCGAATACGACCTATGTTTGAACAGGAAGCCCCCAAGTGACCATTAGAGTTGTTTAATGACGCTGATTCGAATACTATCCATGTCAGACCCAATGGGGTTAAGCTATGATTCAAATATGATCAAGAAGCCCCCAAGTGGGTTTGGCAGTATGCCGATCAATTGGGTATCGACAGCTATGTTCTCTTTGGTTCGAATACGACCTATGTTTGAACAGGAAGCCCCCAAGTGAACATGGCTAGATTCAGATATGATCATAAGCCAGATCAAAGGGAAAGCCGGATTCAGATATGATCCGCTCCCTGTTGGTTGTTTCCACCACCTGGTAAAGAAGATACATAAACCTTCGAGGGTGGAAAGAAAAGAGGTCCCGCTTTATTGCTTTATATAATATATACATTGCTAAAAAAGAAAAAAGAAATATATTCTGAGAGCCGGTGGCTCAAGTATAGTCAGGCTGAAGATGAGCTATGTTCCACGGCCGGGCTGGTCTCTTCCTCCGACTTAGGTGAGTCTTTGTGCTCTAACATCGATGAGGTAATATGACCCGTTGTTCAGATTCTTCATCGACCACAAAAGGTCCTTCCTGTGGAGGGGATAGCTTGTCCATATCGATCGATCCTCGATGAGCCGAGCACTAAATCGCCTTCCCGAAAAGTTCGCTTTAACCCGCGGCTGTGATAACGGCGCAGGTCTTGCCGGTAAATCGCCGAATGGCTATTGCTAAGTCTCGCTCCTCATCCAACAAGTCAAGTGCATCCCGACGAGCTTTTTCATTATCAACCTCAACGTAAGCCGCCACTGGGTGAATCATGCCGATATCACTTGGCGTAACCGCCTCGCCTCCGCATACACCATGAAGAAAGGTGTATAACCTATAGATCTGTTAGGCGTTGTGTTGATGCTCCATAGCACGTAGGGTAACTCCTCCACCCAACAACCCGGAGTTCGCTGCATGGGAACTAAGAGCCGGGTTTGATACCTTTCAAGATCTCTTGATTAGCTCTTTCGCTGACCATTAGATCGAGGGTGAGCAACAGCCAAACATCAAGCCGGATGTGCTCGCTGATGTAACTCTTCCATGGCACCTTTGGAGAGATTAGTACCATTATCAGTTATAATGCTGTGTGGAAAGCCAAAACAAAATATCACCTTTTTCATGAACTGAACCGCAGTGGCTACATCACACTTACTGACTGGCTCTTCTTCAACCCACTTGGTGAATTTATCCACTGCCACCAACAGGTGTGTCTTATTATCCTTAGACCTTTTGAAAGGTCCTGCCATGTCAAGCCCCCAGACCGCAAACAACCAAGTAATTGGAATCATCCTCAATTCTTGAGCCGGCACATGAGCTAGTCGTGAGAATTTTTTACATCCGTCACATTTGTCGACTCAGATCCTCCGTGATCGCGGAGCCGTCACCAATAGAAACCATGACGAAAAGCCTTGGCCACCGTAGTTTTTGAACCGCATGATGACCACAATCTCCTTCATGAATCTCACGAAGTATCTCCCGACCTTCCGCAGCGATACACAATGTTGGAACGCCTGCTGACGCCGGTGATGCAACTCGCCATGAACAATTGTCATGGATTTGGACCGCTCGATGATTTGTCTTGCCAAGGTCTCGCCCTCGTGCAACTCTCCTCGGGTCATATAGGCCAAATATGGACTGTCCAATCTGGGATGGCGAGAGAGCCGCCACCGCCTGCGCCCGGTCCGCAATCGCAAGCTCTTCCTCTATAGGCACTCGGATGTATGGGTTATGCAAAACGCCAAGAAAGGTGTTAGGGCGGCACCGGTTTACGCCGAGACCCCAGCCGCTTAAAGCATCACCGCCTCATTCTTCCTTCGATCAATGTGCTCTACTTGATAACCTTTGAAGTGCCCGCCACCGATCAACTTCACGATGATAAGCTGCCATAAGGGGATCCTTGGAGTCCCACGTGCCTGACACCTGTTGAGCGACGAGGTCTGAATCGCCCAAGCACCTTACCCGGCTCAAATTCATCTCTTTGGCCATCCGGAGACCATGGAGTAAAGCCTCGATTCAGCTGCATTGTTAGTATAGGGAAACATAAGCCGAGCACATAGCAAAATTTGTCACCTCGGGGAAGTTAAACGACTCCAGCCTCGAGCCTTCCAACCGCCTCGACCCATCAAGTGAATAGTCCAATACGTGTTATCCGGTTTCTCCTCGTGCCTCGCAACTCCGCCCAATCATTGATAAAGTCCACCAAGTCTTGAGACTTGATAGTCTGTACATGGCATATACTTCAAACCGTGAGGCCCAAGCTCAATGGCCCACTTGGCGACTCGCCCCGTGGCTTCCTGCTCGATGATGTCCTCTAGGGGCGAACTTACTACGCTTATAGGATGACCTTGAAGTATCGCTTTAGCTTCCGCTTGCCATGAACACCCTATAAACAAGTTTCGCCAATGCGGATATCTTTGCTTGGACTCTATGAGCACCTCACCGATGTAATAAACGGCCCTTGAACCGACGCCTTGCCAGCCTCCTTACGCTTCCACCACGATGGCAACACTAATAGCTCGTGAGTTAGCAAAGAATGCATAACAAAGAACGGCTCTTTATCAATGGGAGCTGCAAGAACCGCGGCTCGCATAATTGTCTCTTTAAATCTTCAAAGGCAGCATCAAGAGCCTCACCTGCATAAAAGTGTCTGCTTTCTTCATCATCTTATATAGTGGTAGAGCCTTCTCACCTAACCGCTTATGAATCGGCTTAGCAAAGAACGCGACCCGCCAATCGCTGAACATCATTGATGCACGCCGTTTAGCCAGAGAGATAATCGCTTTGATCTTCTCCGGTTAGCTTCAATGCCCTGCTCGAGACCAGGAATCCCAAAAGTTTGCCTCGCAGTACACCAAATACACACTTGTCCGGTTAAGCATCATCTTATAGACCCGGAGATTATCAAAGGTTTCTTTAAATCAGATATCAAGGTTTCCTTCTCTCGACTTCACCACAATGTCATCTACATAAGCATGAACATTGCGCCTAATCTAATTGTGGAGACAATTCATACACATCACGATAAGTCGCCTGGCAATTTTGAGCCCAAATGGCATAGATACATAGCGAAGGCTCCAAACGGAGTAATGAAAGCCGCTTTCTCCTGGTCCTTAATCGCCATTTTGATCTGATGATAACCAGAGTAAGCATCCAAAACTCAAACGATCGCAACTCATCAGTAGCATCAATGATTTGATCAATATGGGTAGAGCAAAGGGATCAGCCGACAAGCTTTATTTAAGTCCGTAATCTACACACATCCGCCAGTGCCATTCTTCTTGAGCACAAGCACCGGGTTAGCCAACCACTCCGGTGAGAAACTTCCACGATGAACCCGCCGCTTAAGAGCCGAAAGTGACGCCTTCCCGATAGCTTTCCGCCTTTCCTCATTGAACTGTCAGAGAAATTGCTCGACCGGCTTATACTTCGGATCAATATTAAGATCGTGCTCAGCGAGTTCTCTCGGGACACCCGCATGTCGAAGGTTTCATGCAAAGATATCCCGGTTCTCACGGATGAACTCGATGAGCGCGCTTTCCTATTTGGGATCCAAATTGGTACTGATGCTGAACTGCTTGGAAGAGTCGCCTGGAGTGAAGTCGACCAGTTTTGTCTCGGTGGCCGACTTAAATTTCAACGCTGAGTCTTGCTCTGTGGTTGGCTTCTTTAAAGAAGTCATATCCGCCGGGTCAACATTTGTTTGATAAAACTTCAGCTCCTCTTCAGCACAAACAGATTCAGCATAAGCCACATCGCCTTCTTCGCATTCCAAGGCTACCTTTCGACTCCCATGCACAGTGATGATGTCCTTGTAACCCGGCATCTTGAGCTGCAGATAAACATAACAGGGTCGTGCCATGAACTTAGCATAAGCCGGCCATCCAAACAGAGCGTGATACGGGCTCCTGATTTTGACTACCTCAAACGCCGCTTTCAGCCCTCGAATCATATTCATCTCCAAAGGCTACTTCCACCGATCTTACTAACCGGATATGCCGATTTACTGTGTACCACCCCATGAAAGACAAGGTTGCACGCCCTCAAGTCCTTATCACCAACCCCATGCGCTAAAGGTCTCATAATAGAGAATATTGATGCTGCTTCCTCCGTCCATGAGTACCTTAGTGAATTTATATCCACCAACCTGAGGGGCCACCACTAAGGCTAATCGACCCGGTTATCAACCCCGAGGGGTGATCTTCCTGCCCATATGATGGGATGCTCACCACCTCAAGTAACGGGAACCGCCGCTCAACAGAATTCACAGCCCTCTTATGAACCTTCCGTCACGCTTGCACAAGTTAGTGGTGAACACATGGTATTGCCCACCATTCACTGCTTTGGATGGCTCGATAACCCGATCGCTGCTGCTGCTGTCCCCCTTGACCGGGTTGTGCTGATTATAGCCACCTTGACCTCCCCGAAAGCCGAACTTGAACCGCCACCGGCTATGAAAGCCACCGCCCCGAGCCGCCACCGATCCGTGATTGCCATCAAACATGTTGGAATTCTTGAAAGCCTTCATGATCGCGTAGTCTTTCCATAAGTGGGTGGCGGACGCCCCAGTATCGTGGTCTCGGCAAGGCTCATTCGAAGCTTTCAAGAGATGGGCCCGAGCCACCAGATCGAGGGGCGGTCTCCCTTACGCTTCGATTGTTACCTTGTGCATTAGCATTGGCCACAAACTCCGGGTTACCCTCCGCCTTTACGCTTTGTTGCCTCCTTAACTTACCGGTTATGCCACCAATTCTTTCCATTGCCATTCTTCTTCCCTTCCCTGTTTTTTCCTCATCGACGCGGATCCTTGGTACTATCAGAATCGGCGATTTGACTAAGGCTTCCATCAGCGCATCCATATCATTGCAATCACGCTTATAAGGCCTACTTCTTCCTTAGCGGCTCAAAGCGACAATTTGATGGAGCATAAGTACTGCAGAGCCGCATCCATCTTATCGGATGAGTGTATTATTTCCTTGACCCGCGCACTCCAATGAGTTGTGGGTTCACCTCCTCCTGCTTACAATTGGTCAAGTCCACAATTGACATAGACTTTTGCAAGTGTCCTTGAAGTTCTCGATAAACCGGCCTTTAGCTCGCCCATGAACTGATGGAATTGGGAGGCAAACTTTTCAACCAAGACCGGGCCGCTCCTTCTAACATCATGGTGAAATACTTAGCCATTGTTGCGTCGCTGACCTCCAATAGCTCCATGGCCATCTCAGAACTTTCGATCCATGCCCTGTGCTATAAGTCGGCCAGATAATTCAGCACCTTTCGAGGTCCCTTAAAATCCTTGGGCAGACGTGACATCTCATGGAGCCGCACCAAAAAGGGACATCACCAGTTCTAGTGGCTACTCCTGCTCCAATGAAGTTGTCTGATACTCGAGACCTTCATATGTCGCCGCTGAGCCGCTTAATCGAGCCGCCTGCTCGTCCTCCCCGGCGATTCGTCCTAGACCCAAGTTATAGCCACCGGGTTGGTTACGACATAGCATGCTGCTTGATAAAGCTTCGACCCATGTGCCTGCCAGAACTCGAGTCCGGATTTGACGAGGTGCTAGCCAAGGCCGAGGAGTTGAATGAATCTTGTCCTCGCCAGGAATAGGTCTCCCGCTGCGCCATGGTCGCTGAATAAGATCTCGACCTCCGGTTTCCACCGCCGCTGGTCATCACCGTCCACTGGAAGAGTTCTCCATGGGTTTGGAGAAGTGACCCGGTGGTATTGGTATGTATCGAGGCGGGGCCATACTCCCGTGAGGTGGTGCCATCTCTCGGGGCTGAACCGGTCCTCCAGCTCCGGGTGTCATAAACTGATTGGCATCGGGCGGTTGTTAGACCAGCTCCGGTGTCGTGAAAAGATTTCGAGGATCGTGAAACCGGAGGCGACGGACTGGGTTTTCGATGTCTCCTTCTCATGACCTCATTGATGCGTTTCGACTCATATTAAGCTGGAAAAGCTCTCGACAGAGTCGATGCGCCGGTAAGGCCCAAAGCCGCTTCGCCCGTAGCTAACATGGTGTCCTCACCTGCCAAGACCCCTTGGCTGTGGCTATCTCTCACGCACCTTTGCCACCTCCGCGTTATGCTCATCTTGATTTGCAGGAATAACCGTGGTGGTTAGCAGGGCCGTCAACTTATCCATGAGATCCATCAGCACCTGAGCCGACGGGCGCACAGGGCCTCCTGCCCCGGCCGCTCCTGACCCAGACGTTATTGTTGTTGCAGCCATCGAGTGTTGACCGGGTTGAGTACCAACCATGAAGACCCCTGCCCAGCTCGGCGGCTCATAGTAGTCTGGAATACTAGAATCGTCAGAACAACCCTCAAGCATGCCCTCTTGGACAAAGAATCTGTTGAACTGGCGGACAAATCATCATCCGATGGGGCGGCCGTATCTTCGCCATCTTTAGATCTTTCAGGAAGTTCTTCTCCGTGGACACAGCCCACGAAGGCACGCTTCATGACGGGTTGAACTCGGGCGGATCTCGACGCTGAGCCGCCTCGACGAGGTCGGTGCGGTTGTCCGGCCAGGCCCGGCCACCGATCCGCCGATGAAGACGTGGATTCCGCTTAAAGGGGACCCGCACCAGACTCAATTGAGTCGGCCTCGGGCCCCAGCCTTCATTGTCGATGTAGATCTTGCCGCGACGACTCTTGGTCATCCGCCCATCACAGATCCCTTGAGCCCTTCGCTGCCCTTCAAGAACTCAACCACCGCGGCGCCGCCCCACGGTGGGCGCCGACCGTCGTGGAATTGTCACGGTAGATGTCCTCGCAAGGACTTAGTCGTGGAGCCATCGCAACTAGGAAGCTTAAAGGGTTAATTGGGACAAAGGACATGAGAGGTTTTATACTAGTTCGGTTCCTCATGGAGAAGGAAAGCCTACGCCTAGTGGGGTTGGTATTGCTTGATGTTTCGATGACCAGGAGCGGAATACGCTATGCCCGCTCTCGATCGGTTGTTTTCGTTCTAAGCCGCCAGAGGTCGACCCCTTATATACACGGGTGACGCCTCGCCTACAGAGTCCTGGCCGGCTTATAAAGAATTTTCGGCTCGGTGACTAGTTAAATCTACCTTATGATACAAGTCATGCCATTATGGCGGTTTACTACAACGGCCTTAAGTCGCCTGTGGGCCTTAAGCCCTTTATTGAACCGCCATCTTCATGCTTGGTCTTGGGCTTCTTCTCGTGATTTTCCTTATGAATCTGCCCCTCCCGGGCGGCTTACACAAATAGTTATATCCCCAACATTCAGTTAGAGCTAACGCCGCACACACGCTGCAGTACGGTACCAGAGAACGCGATCGCCGCGCCCCGACCTCCCACCGTGAACCGGAACTCCCGAATTTTTTCCTCCCTTTCTTCTACTCGATTTTTCCGCCATGGACGGCCCAAAGAATGTCATGTAGGTGCGCCTCCAGCCCGCCTGTGACGAAAAAGCCCATTTTCCGTCATGATTTTTGTCATAGAAGTAGGAGCCCACCACATCTATGATGATACCGGGTTTTGTCACAATTATCGTCATAGAAGTGTCATATGTATGACCGAATTTTTTTTCGTTCGGCCCAAAATGTCACGGATGTGTCTTTTTTTTGTAGTGCCCGTATGTACGTACGTGGTTGTATTTACTTTCTAGCACCCTGGTCGCTGTACGTACGTGTACATGCTACGTGCGCAACTCTACTACGACACGTGCACACCTCTACTACGACATGTGCCCTTCCTTACACGGCCACGGTTCATCGCTACAGCCTGCAAACAGACCGATCGTATGTACATACACGTTCGCGACCAGAATGACAACGCTACGTACGCTTCGACCGGGTGGGTCCCGACTATCAGGCACTTCCTTGCGTGCAAAGATGTAGCTAGTGGGTCCCAGCAGTCAGGGGAAATGTTTTTTGTGAAATACGGTGGCCCGTCCGGTTGGTCCCTGCTGTCAGGTGGAGGAAACATTATTTTCCGCGTAATAAGGAGGCACTTCCTTGCTGCGGCCGTGGACCCAGCTGTCAGCCTCTCCATGTACAGTACTCTTCCGATGGAAGTTGTTCCTTGACCACATTGACCACGCCGCTCCGAGAGCACCAGGGCGGTGGACGATGACGAGGCCTAGGAAGGGGATGACGCGGAGCTGGGGAAGACGCGGCAGTGGTTGCCCACGCGGAGAGGAGTACGAGGGTTCACCGTTCTGGTTATGTGTGAGGCTGTCATCGCCGCAGAATAACAGGGTGTGGGTGAGTAGAGGGATGGCCCGCCAACGGCGGGAGTAGTAGGGGCGGTGAGGCCTCCATGCATCACAAATGCCACGGAAGCAGGAGAACACGGCACGACCGGCGCTGGTTTGGGCGGCTGGAGCAAGAAGACCAGAGGTTGAAGAAGCACTACGGCCGTTGGATCGACATCGTACGGTCACTGGAGCTAGAATCATTCATATTGACTAAGTTGACAAATCCCTCGGTCCCTTTCAACTTCGTAGGCCCACAAGTCGGCCTCCCACTATGGTGGGTCCCAGCTAGCAAGGGGTATTCATTTTTTTGTGCGTAATAAGGAGGCACTTCCTTGCGTGCGAAGATATAGCTAGTGGGTCCAACCTGTTAGCGGGAAGAACGTTTTTTCGCGAAATACAGAGAGGCCCTTCCAGTGGGTCCCAGCTATCAAGTGGAGGAAGCCTTATTTTGCGCGTAATAAGGAGGCATTTCCTTGCGTGCGGCCATGGACCTAGTTGTCAGCCTCTCCACGCACAGTCTACTTCCGATGGATGTCTTTCATTGACCATGTTGACCACCCGCGCCGAGCGCATCCAAGGTGGTGGACGACGGCGAGGCCCCGGACAGCAACAAGTTGGAGATGGGAAGACGGGGGAGTAGAGTCGCAGACGGAGAGGTGTACGAGTGTTAACTGGTTCTGGTGTGGTGTGGTTCGACAGTCGGTGGCGAAGAACAGGAGGTGTGGAGGGGTGGAGGGATGACCTGGCCAACGGTGGGGTAGCGCTTCATAACGAAGCGTGCTAAGCAGAGCTGCTAGTAGCATGAGGCGGGAGCAGGTGGTCCCGGCGGCGCTGGAGGAAGAAAACGAGAGATTGAAGATGGAGCCGGTCGTTGGATGTAAATCCAACGTCTAACGATGTCAGAATCATTTTTTGACTAAGTTGACAACGACTTGCATTGGCTTCAACCTATTAGCCCACATTTCAGCCTAAAAAAATGTGGCAAATATTCAACCCATTTTTTCAGAATTTACAGTCAATTTGATATCTCTCTTTATAGAATGATAGTCCATTTGCTAGGCTGGGTGAACAAATAATGTAGCGTCCATGCGGCCCATTTATATTTTTCCTAAAAAATTACAGACCCTTTGCACTTTCTCGAAATACATGATTTTGCTGGGCTGATTCTAATTCTAAAGTTGGGTTGGGCGCAACAATGTTATCAAAAAATAAACAGGGGCTGAGCATTTTGTTATAAATATATTTAAATAATAAGTGATTTATTATTACATTGGTCCTTAAATCTTACTAAGCTTTTGTACACAATCACCAGGATTTTCGCTACAAAAATCCAGGATTTATTGTTAAGAAATTCTTTTTATAAGTTAATAAGATGTGGGATATTGTTTTTTACATATGTAAGTATCTGCAAAATATATGATGAAAATAACAGTAATATATAATAACATATAAAATAATTTAAATATATATAATATAGTTAGAAGGGAAACATAAGTTGGACCAGGCGTTCCTATTCTTATATAGCAAAATTGAACAGACCTTTGCGTTTTCTTAAAAAAATACATAAATTGGGCTGCCGATGTTTCAGGAAAAATAAAACCTCGGCTGGGAGGTCCGTAGGCCAGTCGATACATGACGGCCCTCAAAAAAATACAAACCAGCATGTCGTGGGCTGCGCATGTTAAAAAAGAAAGCCTAGACGGGGCAGCCCAAAACTCAGCTGATACTTGCTGCCCCAGTGATAATAAATGATACTACCTGCAAGCTCCCCAGCTTCGTTGTGAACTTATCTCCTATGGTGAAGCACCTAAAAAAATGTAACTATGGTTACAAACCCGTGGGCCCCAACGTCAGTATAGCATTAGAAGGAAATATTTTTTCGATGAGGCAATTGCTTGCGTACGGCCATAGACCTGGTGGGTTCCGACTATCCGCCTCTCCACGTGCAGTCCTCTCCAGATTCCTCCCGTTTGTTCAACATGTTCAAAACGGAAGACAGTGGCGCCGCGGCGAGCACACAAAGGCGCAGGAGGAGATCGGACCACCTGAGGTAGTGCCTTATTTGTAACAAAAGTTCTAAACTAGCCCAGTGGCCAAGTGACACTACTCGACAGTTGTTCCGCCCGGTTTCGATTCCACCTGATGCAGGGAAAATATCTCCAATTTTTTGACTGTGCATCATATGAAGATGTGCTATGCATGAAAGTTGATCAGCATGATGTTAACTGGCTGGTAGTTCCATTTTCGACCATGAATAAAACTTCCAACATGATGTTAACCATGTTTGAAAAGGCCGTGTTAATATAAATGCTCTGCCTCTTGTAGTTTCTTATCTGAAACTGAACTTGCAGTTTCTTATCTGAAACTGAAACTTGTAGTTTCTTCTCTGGGAATCACATTGTCTGCACTTTTATACTCCTATGAAACTACATTTTTCAAGTGCTAAGAATAGATCTATAGAATTCATAAAATATTTCATATGCTCAATACTGCAAATCTGAAATTCAAAAGACATTCATATCTGAAAGTACTCTCAAAATACACAACACAAAACACAATTCACAACCTGCAAATACTGACAACCCTAAGCTCCTCCTGAAAATTCACAACCTGCCTGACTATTGGGCTGGGTGGGGGGGGGGGGGCAGTCCCCTCCTATTCCTTGGCGGTAGACAGCCGCCACGTGAGACGATGTGAATGGCGAGGGAGAGGATGGCAGGGAAGCGTCATCGGGCCAACTACTTTTCTCCTCTTGCAGATGGGTTCAGTTGACGAAGACTCCACCGGCTCGCTCGAGCACGACACCCTCACAAACGGCACCCTGTAGATGCTCGATCCTTCAATCTATGATGGATGCTTCATCTGGGATCGATACGCCCACCACCGCTCCGTCACGATCAGATTCGGTGAATCTGTTTGCTCCATGGCCCAGAGGAGCAGCTCTATGTACTCCCGCACGACTCCCTTAGGGAGTATCGCCGCCTTTTCGCTCTGTTGCAGATATTTGGCCATGGATGTTGCCGTCTCAGCTAGTTGGTCCTTGTTGTCAAACCAGGACTATATCTCCAACATCCTAGCTAGCTTCACAGGGTCACTGTCTGCGATACTCATGTATCGGTTGTACTCCTCCATTGCTCTACTTCTCCACAGCACCTTCACTCGCCGGCAGTGGTCTTTGAATGGAAGAGGAGAGGAGCAGCGCTGGTTTTGGATTAGAACAGGAGAGGAGCGGCGCTGGTTTTGGATTGGAACAGGAGAGGAGGGCGGTGGTTTTGAAATGTAAGAGGAAAGGAGCGGCGCTGGATTTAGGTTGGAACAGGAGAGGAGCAGCGGTGGTTTAAGAGGAGAGGAGCAGCGCTAGTCTTGGAAGTATTTTTTGTTTTGCGTGTTTTGGGTCAAAGTTTGACCATGTACTGTATTTGACAAGCAAAATGTGAATGCATGTCACCAAAAATTGTATCGTTTGGTTCGTATCTGAATGTACTTTCAAATTATATTATTTTTCCAACGTATAACATATATTTTATTTGTGAAAATCATGGTCAATTATAACTCGTAATAAAAGGCAGACTAGTTAATGTGGGTCGCTTTAATTGAAGGGTAAATTGATTTTGATTTTGATCCACCAAAGCGCCACGGCCCTCTCGTCTAATCCTAAATCGCTGTCAGACGCCTCCTCTCCCTCTTCTCTATTGCAAAACCACCTCCTCTCCTCTCCATCATCTCCGCTCCAAAACCACTGCCTCACCTCCCCTCTTCTCCATTGCAAAACCACCTCCTCTCTCCTCGGACGAGGATCCCCGACGAGCCCATCCTGCCATTGAGACACCGACATGGGTCCCACCAAGCACGGGCCCACTGCCACAATCAAAGGTAGGGAAACCTCCTCTCCATCATCTCCATTCCAAAACCACCGCCTCGCCTCCCTCTTCTCCATTGCAAAACCACCCCTCTCCTCTCCATCATCTCCATTCCAAAACCACTGCCTCGCCTCTCCTCTTCTCTATTGCAAGACCACCGCCTCCTTCCATCTTCCAAAGCTAGCACCTGCACCACCTGAAGGACATCTATGGAGAGGATGCAAGAAGGATCAGCAGACGCGGTGGCGCACCATGCAAAGTTAGCCAGGTTGAAGGAGATCCTTACTTGGTTTGACAATGAGTGGGAGATTTCGAGGACGGTGAGGGCCATGTGGTAATGTATGCGAAAGAGCGAGACGGCCGTGATGTACTCCTTGGTGGCAGTCACGCCACAGTCCTTCGAGTTCATGGAGTATCTCCTCAGGGCGATGTAGCAGACAGATTCTCCAGAGGCGAAAGTCAGGAGGAGGTGGTGGGCGTACAGGTTTATGGTCGAGCACCCAGAGGATAACGAATCGATCGAGTATGGTGTGCCGTTCGTGAGGGTGCGGAGCCAGCCGGAGCCACAGGAGTATTAGTTCTCCCACCGCAAGAGGAGGTCAGATGGCGCGACGTTGGTTCCCCGCCGTTCTCCACGGTTCCCTCGACGATCGTCTCGTTTCAACGGTGTTGGTAGGTTTAAGGTAAGCTTCGCACTAACCTAATCTTCCATCCGCTCATGCTTTCAACCAGTGTGACAGCTAATAAAAATCATGCTTACAATCAGTCTTCGAGTACTACACCAATCACCCTAAAATAGCTCTGGACCTTTGGGTCAAAGTTGTGACACTGTGTAAAAAGAAAAATAGATTGGTGCTTCTTTCAGAAAAGAATACTCCCTAGAAAACAGCCAATATAAGATACTAGTATTTTTTTTTGAAGTCTAAGCTACTAGTATTTGGTTAGAGGATTTGCCGAGAAAGATCCGCCCACAAGTGAGCGCCACACATCCCAATCGATGTGGTGGATGCAAATGCTTAGATGGAGCAGGTTGGTGTCGTAATTTTACTTGGCACCTCGTGACTCTGCATATATGCCGTTCCATTCAGACATTTGTGCAGTTCCACCAAAATGCAGTTGAATAACCCTGTTTGCACAGATAATGAAAAAGCGTGATTACATTATAGTGGCACTAGTTGATGAAACATACACTAATACATAGAAGAAAATATTGTGATAGTATCATAGCATTCCATGTTGCGAGGGCGAGATGGGCCTTGCGACGCCTCATACGGTACGCCATACTAGAAATCGACCCAAGTCTCCCAGATACACCTCTACCAGTGATGAACATCAGTGTACATTGATAGTACAAGGACATTCCAATCTCTATTTTTGTGTAGATCAAGTAAAATTAAGCACCCCAGTTTGTAGAAATGCTTAAACATTAACAATGGGACTAGTTGATGAAACATATACAAACAAAGAGAAGCACTTTCTTTATCTACATTGGAAATGAAATGATAGAGAGGACGCTCGCTCTATTTTAACTATATTATTACATCATTTTATCAGTGGCACTAGGGTCGAGCAGGTGGCAAACGAGGTGTACCGTGCATCGCAAGGATGGAGGCCAGGGGTGCTTAGACTGGGATGCTGAAGCTTGCTCTTTCAGTCCCTATCTTCCCTGATGATGTTTCTTTGGTAGCATTTGGGTTGTAATCCAAACTTGGTCGAGCTGGTGTTGCGTCCCCCTATCTGCCTAGCTTATTTGGCGAACTTGTCTCCTGCTAGTACTCAGTCCGTTCTAGTAGTAGTTGCATAACTGGCCGTTTACACTGGGATGTTGTCCGATAATGGTTCTCTATGGTTGGATTTCTTTAACGAAATCGAAGGAAACCCCCTCTTTCTATATATAAAAAAATCAGTGGCACTAGCGGTGCCAAAACATTGCCTCAAATTAATAGTGCCACTAGATTAAGGTGCAAAATAATAACATTACTTATTTATCATGGCAGTGCCAAAACAGTAGCACAAGAGCAGAATCAACATGCAGGATCTTTGGCAAACGGTCAGACCAAAAAGGAACGTACCTCGTGATGGGGACCATGTCTGCAGTCAACACCATCGTAGAACGGAAGACACCAGTCACCAACATGGATGATTCAATTCATGGGACCTTTTGGTGCAGTTCACCTAAAATGAAGCAATGTCCCATGAGCTAGCAGCTTCTTCTTCATTTTTTAAGAGAAGGGCTCCAGCCCCGGTTCCATTTCCATCAGAAAACGAAACCCACAGAGCTTCTTCTTCATTAGTTGTAGTAAAATTGAGCAACATCAAGCTTGGTTGTGAAGCTCCTCGAATGTTCAACTACAATTTGGATATCATTTGTGCAGTTCAAATAAGATCAAGCGTGAAATGTATGTCTTTGTTTGCAAAAAAGGTGGAAATGAGGGTGACAAACAAGTGATGAAACATACATCAAATGAAAAGAAGCATGTTACTTATCCGAATGGCAATCCTACAAGGACAATTGCAATTTCCAAAGCAGAAACATTACATTAACTATGACAACCATTAAAGCAGAAACAAGGACAGTTGCAATTTCCAAAGCAGCAGCATTGCTAGATATTAGTGTGGGCATTAGGATTAACTATGACAACCATTAAATACGACATTACTTTAATGGTGCCATTGCTTCACTTTACCATAAACATTACATTAATAGCTACTACAGAGTCAGTATTTGGGCACGGGAGAGTAGGCGGACCAGGACAGTTGCATTTCTAACAAAAAGAAGCAACTTATCTTAATGGGAAATTTAGCAGGACATGAAAAAAAGTGCCATTGATTCATATTACTGGAGGCATTACATTGAAAACAACATTGGTTTAACGTGTCCTTACTTTTTAGCAAAGGCGACCGCTACATTTTACCAAAGGCATTACATAAGAGTGGCTCAGGCAACAAACATCGTAATGTGATATCCGGGTTGGTCCCATTTTTGTTCGGTATAGCCACCTTATACGTGTGAGGCTAGCAAATCTAGTGCTGGACTTACTCGCTGACTTGTCCCCAGCCCCCACTTTCTTTCCTTTTTCAACCAATAGATCGGGTTTATATTGAGTTTGTACTTCGTTTCACTTTATTTCCCTATTAGACCAAGAGACCAGTTGGATAGCTAGTCTCTGCTACTTTTCGCCCCCATTATTTCCTCTTTCGACCAAGTCCTAGATTCAGGTAACAGATCTTCCCCCACCCACCCCCTTTTTTCCTTGTTTGAACCAAGTAGTACTAGATTCGAGTGCATGAACTACTTTTACCTCTTAACAGGCAAAATTTAGGTGGCTTTCGAACAGCCGATCGATCCTATCTACGAGGGGGCCTGAGAAATAGTAAAAGATACAAATGCAGCGACGTCAGGAGCTCGGGAAGTAGAGCAAGGCTGGTTTCGAAGGAAGTTATACCTTAGGGTCGCCGGGATGTCGCTTGGTGGGCGGCGGGAGGCCGGATCTACCCACACTACGATAGCGAGGAAGAAGGGGTCGGAGGCCCTCCCTAGCCAGCGGTGCTTGGGAGAGAACGACAAGGCACGTTGATCGGGACGCGCCGGCAGTGGGTAAGAGCCCTCACCGAGGACGACCGCGTGAACGTTGCACCTTCTCACCTTCCCCGATGGAGAGGATCCGGCTAGATCTGTGAACAGCAGTGAGCAGAGAGAGAGAGAGAGAGAGAGAGAGAGAGAGAGAGAGAGAGAGAGAGAGAGAGAGAGAGGCCATCGTTGTCGTGTTTAGATCTGGAGAGGACGAGACAGTGTGAAGAGAGCAACACTGATGTCTACTACACAACCTTCTTCTTGTAAGTGTTGTTGGGCCTCCAAGTGCAGTGGTTTGTAAGACAGTAGCAAATTTCCCTCAAGTGGATGACCTAAGGTTTATCAATCCGTGTGAGGTGTAGGATGAAGATGGTCTCTCTCAAACAACCCTGCAACCAAATAACAAAGAGACTCTTGTGTCCCCAACACACCAAATACAATGGTAAATTGTATAGGTGCACTAGTTCGGTGAAGAGATAGTGATACAAGTGCAATATGGATGGTAGATATAGGTTTTTGTAATCTGAAAATATAAAAACAGCAAGGCAACAAGTGATAAAAGTAAGCGAAAACGGTGTTGCAATGCTCGGAAACAAGGACTAAGGTTCATACTTTCACTAGTGCAAGTTCTCTCAACAATAATAGCATAATTAGATCATATAACAATCCCTCAACATGCAACAAAGAGTCACTCCAAAGTCACTAATAGCGGAGAACAAACGAAGAGATTATTGTAGGGTACGAAACCACCTCAAAGTTATCCTTTCTGATCGATCTATTCAAGAGTCCGTAGTAAAATAACACGAAGCTATTCTTTCCCTTCGATCTATCCTAGAGTTCGTACTAGAATAACACCTTAAGACACACATAAACCAAAATCCTCATGTCACCTAGATACTCCAATGTCACCACAAGTGTCCGTGGGTATGATTATACGATATGCATCACACAATCTCAGATTCATTTTTCAAACCAACACAAAGTACTTCAAAGAGTGCCCCAAAGTTTCTACCGAAGAGTCAAGACGAAAACATGTGCCAGCCCCTATGCATAAATTCACAAGGTCACTGAACCCGCAAGTTGATCACTAAAACATACATCAAGTAGGTCACGTGAATATCCCATTGTCAGCACATATAAGCACATGCAAGTCATACATCAAGTGTTCTCAAATCCTTAAAGACTCAATCCGAAAAGATAACTTCAAAGGGAAAACTCAACCCATTACAAGAGAGTAGAGGGGGAGAAACATCATAAGATCCAACTATAATAGCAAAGCTCGCGATACATCAAGATCGTGGTCGAATCAAGAACACGAGAGAGAGAGAGAGAGAGAGATCAAACACATAGCTATCGGGTACATACCCTCAGCCCCGAGGGTGAACTACTCCTCCTTGTCATGGAGAGCACCGGATGATGAAGATGGCCACCGTGAGGGATCCCTCCCGTGGTGCTGGAACAGGCCCCGATTGGTTTTGGTGGCTACAGAGGCTTGCTGCGGCGGAACTCCTGATCTAGGTTATGTTCGAAGTTTGGGGAAATATAAGAGGTGTTGGCGCTGAACAAGTCGGGGTCCACGGCGGCCACGAGGTAGGGGCGCGCCTAAGGGGTCGGCACGCCCCACCTCATGGTGGCCTCGACTCTTCCGTCCATCTCCGTACTATGTGGGCTTTTATGGTCCAAAAACAATCTCCGTGAATTTTCAGGTCAATTGACTCGCATCTGGTATTCCTTTTCTGCGATACTCAAAAACAAGGAAAAAACAGAAACTGGCACCGGGCTCTAGGTTAATAGGTTGATAACAAAAAATAGCATATAAATTCATATAAAACATCCTAGATGGATAATATAATAGCATGGAACAATCAAACATTATAGATACGTTGGAGACGTATCAAGCATCCCCAAGCTTAATTCCTGCTCGTCCTCGAGTAGGTAAATGATAAAAACAGAATTTTTGATGTGGAATGCTACCTAACATAATTTTCAATGTAATTTTCTTTGTTGTGACATGAATGTTTAGATCCGAAAGATTCAAGACAAAAGTTTAATATTGACATAAAAATAATAATACTTCAAGCATACTAACCAAGCAATTATGTCTTCTCAAAATAACATAGCCAAAGAAAGCTCATCCCTACAAAATCATATAGTTTGGCCATGCTTCATTTTCATCCCAGAAAATGCTATCATCATGCACAACCCCGATGACAAGCCAAGCAATCGTTTCATAATTTAGCATTCTCAAACTTTTTCAACTTTCACGCAATATATGAGCGCGAGCCATGGACATAGCACTATAGGTGGAACAGAATATGATGATGGAGGTTGTGAGGAGAAGACAAAAGGGAGAAAGTCTCACATCGACGCGGCTAATCAACGGGCTATGGAGATGCCCATCAATTGATGTCAATGCGAGGAGTAGGGATTGCCATGCAATGAATGCACTAGAGCTATAAATGTATTGTCGGGTGGTAGGTGCGACATATGCCAACGGGTGGCTAATCATAGTGGGAGCCAATAAGACGTCGCCAGTGCCTGGAAACGGGATGAGGCGAAGACATGCACACCGGCGAATCTTACCCAGCTTCGAGGCTCTCCGTGGAGATAACACCCCTATCGCTGCTCATGGGTCTCCGTGATGATCACTAGATGAACAAGGGCTACAAGGCTCCTCGAGCTGTCTGGGGTGAGGAAGAAGAAGGGCACAGCTAGCTCTCCTCTTCCCTCTAAGTGGTGTCTAAAACTATCGTGAGTCCAACCCTTTGCATGGGTGCCCTGGGGTTTATATAGCCTACCCCTGTGGGTACAATGGTAATCCGCTAGGTGTGGGCCCCAGCTGCAAGAGTGCCTTCGTCGCCCGCTCCGTCGCTGGGCCCGGGCCGACCAGAGGGCCCGCCGGCTGCCGGCCTCGGGTCGACAGCCGGCCCCACCATTGTGGGCTTTGTCGGGCTCGTTCATCGCTGCATCAATCCCGATGACGAGGGCTTTGTCGGGGAAGCGTGGCATACAGGCCGCTGCCTTGGCGGCGATCACCGTAGCCTCACTTCGCCTTGTCTCCTTAATGAGGCGCTTCCTTCGAGGGAGGGAACAAGCCGGCTTATGGGGAGCCGCCATATCTCGTGCCGATAGGGGAGGCCGAGCCGCCTTCGGCATCTCTTTGTCGGAGGGACCCGCCATCAAGGGTGGTACAGACAGCCTGTCGTGGGCGACGCCACACCAACATGGCAACACAAAAGTTGCCACGACGGGTGATGGCTGCCCCAGACGGTACATCGTAGCCACGCCAGGTCCGGGATGCGGGTGGCAGGTTTCATCAGAGCCACACCCCGCCTTATCGCCGCTATGTGGGTGCAGATTCGAGGGTGCGACTTGGTCGTCATAGGTGGCCTGCCTCGAGTCGGCCTTCTAGTGGCCGGCTACATGGAGTCGGCCATCTGGTAGCCGGTTCCTTGGAAGCCAGCCCTCTTGTGGCTTTCTTCTATGGATCTTGGGGCTAGGCCGCCTCCTGACAGCCGGCATGGATGACAGCCGGCCAGGGGAAGGCGGCCCAACGTCTTGGATGTTGGATGACTTGATCGGTTTGTTTGGCTTGTAATTTTTTCAGAAGCCCCAGGGGGAGCCGGCTAGGCTACCCGTGGTCATTTACTCCGACAGTGGTCCCCGAAGCTGATTGAGCTCCGAGGTTGAAGGGGGGACGAGAAGCTCGATCAGCTTCCTATCCTGAAAAGCCAGCAGCTAGGAGCCGGCCTGGAACGGGTGCGCCGTCTTTGGGGAGCTCCATAGTTAGAAGGGGGAAACGCGAGCCGGCTTTATGCTGATCGCGCCGCCTGCGGCGCCACGTGGCTGAAAAAAGCTTGCTGCCCACGCGCTGCCGGGACGCCGCCGCAGCCGTGGCCTACCAAGCCTATGCTCGCCCACGCCATGATTCCTCGCGCCCAAATGGATCAGATGTCTTCTCGGGCGTTACAAAGACGCCTTTAGGGCGCCATAATCGCGGGACATGGGGAGGGGCGCATTAATCCCACGCCCCACGCCGCCTCCCGGCCCGCCGCCCGAGCCTATAAGTAGGGGGAGGAGGGGAGCGGCAGGGCTCGCACGATCACCTCGCCTCTCTCTCCTTCCTCCACCTTCTTCCTCACTCTTCCGCCACAAGAGCGCACTTCGCCAACGCACTGCTCCGCCATGAAAGTTATCTTGGCTCGCCGTGGTTCCTTCGCTATGCGGGTCGTGCTTCCGCCGCCGTGGTTCTTTCCTTCCGCTGCTCCCATGGCGCTGTCGAGCTGGGACGGCTCCAATGTCCACGAAGATCACATTGATTGGCTCCGCCGAACGTGGCGGTTGCCGAGCGAGGACCTTGTGAAAACCTGCCTCGCGCCGGAGGCGGAGATTTCGCCGGCGCCGGAGGAGGGCGAGTGGGTCATCTTCCGCCAGACGCGCTCGGGCGGCCTCGCCTGCCGGGCGAAGGGTTCTTCCGCTGCTCGACTTCTACCATCTTCACCCAGATCACATCACCCCAACACAGTGATGCATTGCCGTCGGCCTTCGCCACACCAGGCGATGGCTTTCTTGGCGCCCTCCCCACCCTCGAAGTTCTGGGGAGTTCTTCAAGGCAAGCTCGCATCGCCTCTTCGGGCGCGTTCGCGCGGGCGCCTTCATCGCTGCCGGAGGACGACCGACAACAACCCCTTCCGCCTATCCCGCTGATCCAAACTGAAGCTTTGGCAGCAGTCAGACTTTACGTGAAGAACATCGCCGCTAAGGCGACTACCTCAACTTGCCGGCCACGAAGCCGCGCCGCCCGCGAGGCCAGCGCCTTGGTCCTTCCGGCCCGGTCGCCACCTTGGCCGGAACGCCGCTGTCACCCGGCCTGTGTGATGGTCCAACCGGAGGGCTTGGTGGGGGCCGACTTTGCAGGTCGCCGGAGCGCCGGTGCTTCCGCCCAAAGCCGGCCGCACATGATCTGCCAAATGGGCGGCCGCTTCGATCCGTGCCGGTTGAGCACCAGAGAGATGCCTCGCGACGAGGTATCTTACATGGTGAACTATATCTCCAACTGCAAACTCACGGTGGAGTGGCAGTATCACAAGGCACCATATTCTCGGGCTAACCCGCCGCCTGTGGTGAGTTTTTCCTCGTTCTCTTCTTCTTTGTTGCCGTGTTCGATAGCCGACTCTTGACTAACCAGCTTTGTCTTTGGGCAGAGCCCTCTTCTTCGACCGGCGCCCGGGGACGCAGGGCCGGAGCGCCAGTTTGCGGCCGACCGCACCGTGGACGACCCCGACGACCTGGATCTGGTGGCGACCGCCATGGACGACGCTGTAGTCGCAACCGGCGGAGAGGCAGGCGGCCTCGACCTTACGGCCGGCTTCAAGGACTGGCCAGAGGAGGATTTAACCGGCCGCCCCGCGCCGCCTACCGGGCGGCCGATCGCCATGGCGCTGGGCCTTCCGCGCGCTAACTGCTCGGGTGGCGCGCAGAAGGCTGGTCAAGGCCGGTCTCTTCGCAGCCGTCAAGAAACCCAAGAGCTCGCCGCTGCGCGTACTCAAGCGAGACGAGGCGGCATGGAAGGCGTGCCCGCCGCAAGGTGGTGAAGCAGCCATAAGCGGTTTCGGCGTAAGTGTCGTGTGTCTTGTATTTTTGTTGTCTTATTTAGTTGAGGCTCATCTGAGCCGTCTTCTTGGCTTGTTGAACAGGGCGCCGCTTTCCCTTGAGCAGGTTGACGCTGCCTCCATAGTCGCGCCAACGGGAGGGTCTTCGAGCTCCCGCCGAGTGGACCCCCGCGCTGACCTCATGGAGGCAACGGAGCGGAACGCGCGGGAGGCTCGGGAGGAGCGGGAAGCGGCGGAGCGGAGGGCCGCCCAGGAGGCGGTGGAGAAGTCGGCCGAGGCGCAGGCCGACGCGGCGGCCAAGGCCCAGGCGGAGGCCGCGGCCGCGGAGAGGGAGGCGGAGGCTTCACGCAATCAGCCTCCGCAGCTCGTCATTCCCTTCGCGCTGTGGCTCCTGACGTCCTCGTACATCTGTCGGAGGAACCCGACCGCGACCAGCCGGTGATGGAGCGGATGGAGGACAACATGACGATCCCGGGAGGCACCATACCGGCGCCGATCGAGCGGGTCCAAGGCGGCCGACTGGCCGCTGGCGCGGGCAAGACGCGTCGGGGCGAAGCCGGGCGGGGCGGATCTCGTGGTGTAGTCAATGCTCGCCAGCGCAGGGAGAAGCGCCTCGATGCCGGAGCCGCAAGGGCTGCGGGCGCCACTCGACGGCACAGACCTCGAGGCGCCAGCGCCGCACCTTCCGAGTGGACGCCTAACGGCGGGACGCCGAAGCTGAACGGGCGGCATAAAGAGGTCCGGCGTCGCTTCAGCTCGTGCCGCTTGTTGCAACGACACACCTGGGGGTTCTCGCCACGCCGGGTCGTCCGGTGAGTCTTCTCGCTTGATCGATTTCTTTTTTGATTTTTTCGTAGCGCCAACGCACCCACTAGGTATAGTCCCCGAGTTTCGAGTCTGCTGCTGAGCAGGCGGCTTGAAACTTCTTAGCAGGCTTTGATAGCAATCTTGTTCTTATGCGCACTCCATCTGATTTTCAGGAGTACCACAATCTTCGGGCGGCCGCCTTCAACCCTGTGCCCAGGAGCTGCTGTAAGGTCGCCGATCCGATTTAACAGCCTGAGTAAGAACTTGGTTTCTTCTATCTCAAGTGGGGGTGTGTCAGCGCACCCACTGGGTGTAGTCCCCGAGATTCGGGCCGGCTGATGAGCAGCCGGGTCGGATCTTCCCTGACAACTTTCCCTTACTGCTTTTTTCCTTTCTCTTCATGCTTGCAGGAGCTAACGCCGACTTGAGGGGGCAGCTAGGCGAGGCCCAGACCGCTCTTCGCGCCAAGGAGGCCGAGATCGCCGCCTTGGCCAAGGTACGCGACCGCCTGGCCAAGTGGTTGGCCGACCAGGAGGAGAGCCACCAGGCGGCCCTGAAGAAGGCGCAGGACAACAAGGCCGCTCTCAAGGCCGAGTTCGAGACCGAGGCGGCTGGCTGGGCTGAAGCAAGGCAAGCGCCGAGTGAAGGTTATGGGCGGGTGGAGGATCTGATCGACGGTAGGCCGCCTTCCTCTTCTCACTCCTTTGTTTGCTCCTTCCCCTCTTGTTCATCTTCTGATTTTTGTGCCGTTTTCTTGTTCTTCACGCAGACTATTTCACGGCCACTCCTGCCGCCGCCAGCTGCCATCGAGGCCCACCGCGAGATGCGCCGCAAGCAGGGGTTGCATCGCCATACGCCAGCCGGACGCCGAGGAACAGCTCTTGGCGATCCAGCTCGGTTGCACTGCTCACTGCCGTCGGGCGCAAGTGTTGGCCACTCGCCGGGCGAGGTGATCTCAGCACCTCAAATGGACTGCCGACAGGCTGAGGTTGCGGTTACGCTTTGAGGCCCGGAAGGCCTCCGCTGCTCGGGTCAAGCGCCGGGCGGGCGCCTGAGTTCGTCCGGCTGGTATCCTGGTTGAACTCGCGCCACTGAGCACTTGGAGGCAGGAGGTCGACGAGGAGCCTGGTGGCGTGCGGCCGCTATCATCTAGTGAGCCTCGCTATCGCCTAGCACACCGACACCAGCGCCTTTTGTTCTCAAGTGAACGACAATGTGAGTCGCCCAGCCGGAGGAATGGTTCGGCTCAACCCGGCGGAAGGCGAGGATTCAAGGAGGAGATTGCCTCAGCCGCTGAGGCCAAGACGGCGAGGAGGAGGGCGGTGGAGACGCCTGCCAGACGGGCAAGTGACCAGCAGCTTCAGCCCCGATCGTGCCTCTAGCAATGAGGCACGCAGCGAGCACGCCGCCGCCAGGGTGAAGATCAGGCCGAGACTCGCTAGCCGGCCACTCCTCCGCCTGACTGCCGCCACCGCCGACCTGCCCAACTAGCTCGTTGTTCACCGGCTTGATCCGCCGCCGCTTGCTTTTCTCGCTTTTGCTCTTTGAACAAATTTTATTAACTTATGTAGTTCCACCCATCGGGGTGTATTCAGACTATGTTGAATGTCGGCCTTCAAGGCTTTTGTGTAAATATAATTATGCCTGTGTTTGGCTTCCATTCGAGTTTGCTTTTTATCCTTAGGTCAAGCTTTCTTTTGCTGCCTTCCCTTGATTGTCCGCTTTCCTAGCTGGACAATGCTCACTCATGGCCGGGGAGGAACTTGGCTATTTGTGGGAAGGCAAGTACTTGAGCTTTGTTGGATTGTGGCAGGTTGAATGGAAGCCGCCGGCCGCTATTCTCGTAGCCGGGTCGGCAATGGGAGGAAGCCGAATTTTGTTATATAAGTTCGTTAGTCCTTAGCCATTTTTGTGTGGGCATCCTTCTCGCTTTTGACTCTTGCCACCGGACAATGTTCTTCGAGCCGCGGCTTTTGACAAGAGAGGGCTTGGGTGCCGCACACTACTTGTCCGATCGCAGTGGAACTTAAATATAACTCATATGGCCAGTCCTCGGCCGACTAGTCGAACCCAGTGCCGGACGAAAAAGGTGAAATGACAAAATCATAGGCATGATACTGCCATTCATAGATAAAGGTGGCAGTCCCCGAGTGCTCCTCGGGGCCCATTGTCTCATACTTAGTACAAAAGGTAGCGTGATACATACTGCATTTTAACTATAAAATCTTCGGAGGAGGTTGGCGCCCATGGTCGCTCCGACTTTTGCCGTAATCGCCTTCTTCATGCCTTCGCTTCAAGGCCGATTAGGTAGTAGGAGTCATTTCCCAATGCTCACGACGCATTTAAGGGACCTTCCTAAGGGGCCGAGAGCTTGTGCTGGCGGCTGTTACTTGGATCAGCCGGAGCACAAGGTCGCCTCTTCAAAGGATCTTGGCTTGACCTTCCGGCTATGGTAGCGGCGCAAACCCCGCTGGTAGATGGCAGACCGACCGAGGGCTAACAGCCGCTTTCTTCCAAAGAGGTCAACACCGCCTTCTCGTGCTTCTTTGGCCTCGCTTCCGGTACATGGTCACCCGAGGTAGTCGAACTCGATGTCGGTTGGGATGACAGCCTCGGCGCCATATACAAGGAAGAAAGGGGTGAAGCCGGTTGACTTGTTTGGGGTAGTGCGCAGACTCAGAGGATTGTCGGCAGCTCGTTGCCAACAGCCGCCGAAGCGCTCCAAATGCACGACCAGCCGGGCTTGATGCCGGAAAGGATGAGGCCGTTAGCTCACCAACTTGGCCGCTTGATCAAGGGTGGGCAACGGACGCTAGGTCCGCCGGATGCCCGCGTCATGCGAAATGTGCCAATGCTCCCTTGGCAAAATTCGTGCCGTTGTCGGTGATGATGCTGTGTGGCACGCCGTACCGAGTTGTGATGTCTGCGATGAATGTCACGGCAGTCGGCCCATTCAGCTTCTTGATCGGCTTCGCTTTGATCCATTAGGTGAATTTATCCATGGCGACAAGTGTGTCATGCCGCCGCGCGCCGTCTTGAATGGGCCCACCATGTCCAATCCCCGCACGGCAAAAGGCCAGTGACGGGATGGTCTTGAGTTCGAAGCGGCAGTGTTGCTCGGAGTGAAGACTTGGCAGCCTTTTGCGTTGTTTGACCAACTCCTTGGCATCGCTCCAAGGCGGTCGGCCAAAAGAAACCATGGCGGAATGCTTTGGCAACGAGGGATCTTGAGGCTGCGTGGTGGCGCGATTCGCCTTTGGTGAACGCCTTTGAGGATTGCTATGCCTCTTCGTGGCTCGGACGCAATACTGAAGACTCCAGGGCACGCTACCGACGAGCTCTCGCTGGTAGTTGTATATGCGCTGCTCGGCGTTGGACTTGTCTTGACACGATCTCGTCCACGGTAGTTCTCGCTTATCGTGAAGTTGAGGATGGGCTGAGCCCATGATGGAGCTGTGACTTCTTCTATAGTCAACACGGCCATCGCAACCAGGTGGGTGGGCTGGGTGGTGAAGGCTGGAGCTGGGCCACTCGGGTGTTGAAGCAGTCCTCGGCCGACCATCAGAGTCCCCGGCCGGGTTCTCAAGTCCCTGCAGACCGGGTGCGACTTTGGCAGTCCCCGAGCCGCCTATCAAAGTCCCCGGGCCGCCTGCTTGGCTCCCCAAGCCGGATCCGGCTGCGTTGGGGTTAGGCGGCATGAAGATAGAGTCGGATTCTGGAGACGACTTGATAGATGGCTTGAGGAGGCGTTGGAGAGAGACACCGGTTGGTATAGCTTGTCGGGTTGAGACTATCCATGCCAGGGCATCTGCTTGCTCGTTGTCGGCCCGTGGCACGTGGAGGAACTCGCATCCTTCAAAGTAGCCGCTAATTTGCTGAACGAGGAAACGATAGCTTCGCCATGTTTGCGTCCTGGCGCCCCAACCACCAGATGATCGTTGGACCACCAAACCGAAGTCACCATAGCACGTGATCCGCGGATGCGGAGCTCTTTGGCAGCCGAGTCCCGTAACGAAGCGCCAGACTCGCCACGTTGTTGGAGGCAGCAAAGTGAATCTGAAGCATGTATCTGAGTTTGTCGCCTTTGGGAGAGGTGAGGACGTGTTGCTCCCAAGCCGGTGCGCATCTTGACCCGCAAAGTGCATCCGCCAATGAGTGGAGTCGGGAGCCGGCGGCGGTAATCGGGTCTCGCCCAACGATGAGGAAGTCGGCCAATGCTTGCGATTTGATGGCGGTGCGAGGCTGGTAGAAGATCATGTAGGGGCCAGCTCAATGGCCCTATTTGCCACCCGCCGGATGCATCCCGCTGCCTATGATCTCGGCGAAAGCGGGCGGTGCATACACCGTGATGGAGTGCTCTTGAAAGTAGGGCTTCAGCTTGGCGGCGCGAAGCACACGCCGTAGCACATCTTCCGTAATGCGGTAGTTCGCTTTGAGGCGGATAGCACTTCGCTTAAGTAGTAGACCGCCTGGACCGGCTGAGCTCGCCCTCTTCGGTCGTTGGACCACGATGACGGTGTGACCACCCGGCCGGTGGCGGCGATATAAAGGAGCATGGGCTCTTTCTCAGTCGGCGCCGCCAAGACAGGTGGCGTGGCAAGCATCTTCTTCAGCTCGTGAAAGCCTTGGTCTGCTTGGTCGTTCCACTCAAAGTGAGTGCTTTTCTTCATGAGTCGGTAGAGGGGGAGTGCCTTTTCTCCCAGCCCGCTGATGAAACGGTTTAGGGAGGCCAGGCACCCGGTAAACTTCTGGACGTCACGCAGCTTGGTGGGAATCTCCATTCTCTCGATGGCCTTGATCTTCACAGGGTTGCAATCAATGCCGCGTTCAGAGACCAGGAAGCCTAGGAGCTGGCCGGCTGGCACTCCAAACACGCATTTCTCGGGGTTGAGCTTTATCTGGAACCGGCGCAGGTTCTCAAAGGTTTTTGAGGTCTTTAGCAAGGTGTTGCGCCCTCCGTCTTCACCATGATATCGCCTACATAGACGTGGGCATTTCTGCCGAAAGTTGCTTGAGGAGGCATTTCGCATGCAACGCTGAAGGTGGCACCGGCGCTTTCAAGACGTAATGTCATCATCTGCAGCGTAAAGCTCGAATGGCATGATGAAGGCGGTCTTCAAAGGTCGGTCGGGTCCAGCTTTATTTGGTGGTAGCCTGAGTAGGCATCCATGAAACTCAATAGCTCGCATCCAGCTTTGGAGTCTATTACTTGATCAATCCTAGGTAAGGCAAAGGGATCTTTGGGGCAGGCTTTGTTGAGGCTCGTGTAATCTATACACATGCGCCACTTTTTATTCTTCTTCAAAGATGAGGACCGGGTTACGAGCCACTCTGGAAGAAGACTTCCATGATGAAGCCACTGCCAAGAGCCGGGCTATCTCTTCTCCCACGATCCTTCTTCTCCTCCGACAATCGGCGGAGGGGCTGCTTGATCTGGCTTGGCGCCCTGATCGGACGTAGCTTGTGCTCGTGAAATCCTTCGAACACCGGCAAGATGTCCTTGGGGGACCATGCGAAGATGTCCCGATTCTCATGGAGGAAATCGACAAGCTCGCCTTCCTATTTATCGTCTGGTTTGCCCGATGACGGCAAACCTTTCCGTGTGCTCTGGTCGAGGGGTATCTTCTTTGTTTCTTAGCCGGCTAGAAGGAACCTTGGGCATCACACTCTTGGGGGTCGGGGATGGCAGGCTGCTTGTCGCCATGGCCACGACCCGTCCAACGCTTTCTTCTTCGGGCGACTACTTAGGGACTCGGCTCGCCATTGCTGCAAGCAAGCACTCGAGGACTTCTTGTAGTCGCTTACTATGGTGATGATGCCCTTGGTACTCAGATCTTCATCTTGAGGTAGCCATAGTGGGTACAACCATGAACTTGGCCGAGCAGGCCGCCAAGTAGCGCATGGTAAGGGCCTCGAGGTCCACCACTTCAAACCAGATTGCTTCTCGGCGGAAGTGATCCTTGTCTCAAGAGAACATCTATCTTGATCTTGCCGATGGGTGAACAGGACAGGCGGGTACAATGCCATGGAACACGGTCCGGCTTGGCATGAGGTGCTTGGCCTTGATGTTCAATTTCTCCATGGTATCCCTAAGACAGATGTTGATGCTGCTCCTGCCGTCTATCAAGATGCGGGAGAATCAAAGAAGTCCGTTCATAGGGTTGCTCCAAAACCAACGCTTAGGAGCCCGGGACGCATCACCTTCGGGTGGTCGGTCCGGCCCACCGATAAACCTTTGACCAAAGGCATGTATTCGGGTTGTTGGAAGCAACCGCATTGACTTGGTGTTTGTCGGCGCGGCTGCACCGGGTCTTCGGGCTGGCTCGTGAATATGACATAGGCGGCGTGCTTGTTGGGGAACTCGTCTTGGACGGTTCCGACTGCTGGTCGAGCGGCCGGCTGCTGGGGAGCCGGAGGCGGCTGCCTAGCAGGCGGAGGCGGCACCAGCCCTTCGCCCTTGGTGATTCAGGTGAGCCAGTGGCACTTTTGGGTTGTATGATTGGACGGCTTCGCGCTGCTGTGGAACTTGCATGGGGCGTCAAGGGCTTGCTCGTAGGAGAAAGCCGGCTGTGAAGCCGCCCGCCGCCTTCGGGCTTGGGCGAGGCCGCTTCTTCAGGTTGCTCGTCTTCGACGGTGGCCACCTATCGACTAGCGGGAGGCGGCATCGGGCCCTTGCGCTTGTTATCGTGTTGGTACGGGCGTCGGCTAGAGTCGCCAGCCGGCGTTTTGGGAGCCGGCTTGAGTACCTTCCCAGCGGCGTCTACCCGGAGCTCCGTCTTCATTGAGGAGTCGGCGGTGGCGTACTTGTTGGCGATGACGCAGTAACTCGTCGAGGGTAGCCGCTCGTCAAGAGGAGCTTAGGTTGAGGAGGGTGCCTTCTCGCACCCGGGCGGTGAAGTATTCTATGGCTTGAACTCGTGCACTCCTCGCAGGAGTTGCGGAGCTCGCCCAACGCGTGAGGTAGTCGCGAGTCTACTTCGGTGGGTCCTTGTACGCACAAGGAGAGTTGCTCGGGCTTGGGAGCCCGCTTTGTAGGTGCCGTGAACTTGCGGATGAAGGCTTCGTGAAGTCCAGCCAGCCTGTTGATGCTCAGACGACTTGAGGTCGTTGAGCCGTGTTCGCGCTGTGCTTGAAGCATGAGGGGAATATATTTCACGGCAACGCGCTGCTGCCGCTTGCTATGCTATGACGGCGGTTGAGTAGTCGATCAGCCAATCCTCCGGCCTACAGAGCCGTTATACTTGGTGTATCTTCTCGAGCGAGAACCTTTGGGAAGGGCTCGTCATGCGGATGCGGGGCCAAAGCAAGGCGCCCGACATCGCCTTATTCTTCCAATGCCGTGGATCGCGCCAGCGGTCGATCCGTGGCGGGCGTTGCTGGCCGACTTTTCATGGGCGTGCCAAGTCGGCCGCTGAGAGTCGGATGCGATGTGCGGCGGGTGGGATATCTTTCCCGCGAGGTGGAGGAGGGGGCAGGTTGCCTCGCCGTTCCATCGCTCGAGGGCGACAAATCGGCGTCGCCGATGGAGATCCGGTGCGGCTGCGGGGCAGCAGCAGCCTTTCCTTGCCGCGGCGCGGTGTTGCCCGCCGGCAGGCGTGGACGCTGCACCGTGCGTTTCGGCGTAAGGCTTTCTTTGCGCTGGCGCTGTCTTCTTGTTCCGCGGCCGCTACCGATTAGTTGCTGAATGCGCCTTGCCATGTAGGGAAGCTCGCCGGGCCCCAGCCCGTTCAGCTCTTTCTACGCTCGGGCGGCGCGCAGGTTCTCGAGGGCGTGGCGTAGATGGGCGGTCCACGCCCGCATGTCGGCGATGGCTGCACCACGCTTTTGACAATGCCGAGTCGGCTCGCCTTTCGGGAGGCGGTGTCAAGGCGGCGCTGTCGATTACGCCGGTGGGCCTCGGTGAGGCGCCTGTGGAGGTTATCCTCCGCCCTCCGCGTGGAGGGCGAGGCGGCGGTTTCCGGCGCCCGGCGTCGGCCAAGGCCACCGACGGCAGTCGCGGACAGGTCGTCTTGGGCGCCGCTATGGGCGCCGTGGGCTTCGCCGAGGGGCCGCTGTGGATCGATGACGAGCACTCGGTGATGGCGCCGCCATAGCTGTCGGCTTGGGGAGCGGGTCGTCGAAGATGACGACGTTGGTGGGGAAGGCGCCGAGCGATGCCGTGTCGGAGTTCTACAAGCATCGGGTCGGTGGAGCTAACCGACTCCAAGTCCACAGCGGGCTCGGCTGGAGACGGAGCTGGTCGAGGAGGCCGAGGTGGTGGCTCGAGGCAGCCGGTGCCCGCCGGATGCGGGCTCGTCGGAGAAGTGAGTCTCGCCAAGAAGGTCGGCGAGGCAGCTCGCCGCTGCAGCGTCAGCCGACGCCTTTGCGTGTGCAGTAAGCGCCACGGGCGCGCGGCTGGCTACGCTTCTGGGGAGGAAGAGGGTTCCCGCCTGCACAGGTCTCCTGGACAACGGTGCACCTAGCCCCATGGTGGGCGCCAAATGTCGGGTGGTAGGTGCGACATATGCCAACGGGTGGCTAATCATAGTGGGAGCCAATAAGACGTCGCCGGTGCCTGGAAACGGGATGAAGCGAAGACATGCACGCTGGCGAATCTTACCCAGCTTCAGGGCTCTCCGTGGAGATAACACCCCTACTGCTGCTCTACGGGGTCTCCGCATGATCACTAGATGAACAAGGGCTACAAGGGGCTCCTCGAGGGAGCCGGCTAGGCTACCCGTGGTCATTTACTCCGACATGTATGGAAGCTCAACAAAAGAAACTAAGTGGGTGTGCATCCAACTGGCTTGCTCACGAAGACCTAGGGCATTTTGAGGAAGCCCATCGTTGGAATATACAAGCCAAGTTCTATAATGAAAAATTCCCACTAGTATATGAAAGTGACAAAATAAGAGACTCTCTATCATGAAGATCATGGTGCTACTTTGAAGCACAAGTGTGGAAAAAGGATAGTAACATTGCCCCTTCTCTCTTTTTCTCTCATTTTTTGGGCCTTCTCTCTTTTTTTGGCCTTTCTCTTTTTTTATTTCCTCACACGGGACAAGGCTCTAATAATGATGATCATCACACTTCTATTTATTTACAACTCGAGGATTACAACTCGATACTAGAACAAAATATGACTCTATGTGAGTGCATCCGGCGGTGTACCGGGATGGGCAATGAATCAAGAGTGACATGCATGAAAAATTATGAATGGTGGCCTTGCCACAAATACGATGTCAACTACATTATCATCCAAGGCAATATGACAATGATGAAGCGTGTCATAATAAACGGAACGGTGGAAAGTTGCATGGCAATATACACTACAAAAAAATACACTTCTGTGATGATACGTGTTTGTCACAATAGGTTGCGTTTTTTGTCACGCATGTACATCCATGACAATTTTATGACAGAATCAAGATAGTCATACATGCGCTGTCGTAGAAGTGTTCCATGACATTACCAAAATTATCATAATGGAAGTGTCCACTTCCATGACGATAAATCGCAGGCGTCCACGAAGTGCTTTCATTAAGGGTGACCGACACGTGGCATCCACCGTAACGGAACGCCGTTAAGCTATCGGGTCGGGTTTTGGATCCAATAACCCGTTAACAGCCCCGACCAATGGGGATTTTCCATGTGTAAAATCATCATCGCCTGGAGGAAACACATGTCGGCTCATCATTGGGACAGATGTCATCCACTCACTGGACAGAAGGCTCCTATAATACGTCGACATGTGGCATGGCCCAACAGTGGCCCATTCCTGTGAAAAGGCCGGCCCATGGAAAGCCTGTTAACGTCCTGTTAGCATATAGCATATTTACAGCCCGCTAACCAAAGGCCCGTTACGCCCTATGCGAATTAGGCCCAGTAGCGTCATCTAGGCCATCCCATATGATTCCAGCCCGTTTTCACATCTGGCCCATGTATGGCCCATAACACCTTTTGGCCCATATGAGGCCCTTTGTAACTCTTGGCCCATTAGCGGCCCGTGCTAAAACTGGCCCGTAATGAACAGTGTATTACTTTACACCCATTAATGGCCCGAGGTGAAACTGGCCCGTAATGAACAGTGGAACACTTTATACCCATTAACGGGCCGTTATTCCCTTGGGCCATTTCCAGCCCAAGTTAACTTTCGGCCTTCTGAGGGCCCATTTATTCTTGGGCACATTTGCAGATTCGATTATTTACGTCTGTTACTTTCATTTTCTCGCTAGGGCCAAATTCAGCCCGTCGTTACAGTCGGCCCGTTTGTGGTCCGTTAGTCTGTTGGGCCATTTTCATAGCGTCACCAAATACAGCCTATTAACGGCCCGTTATGGTCAGCCCATAAAACGTACGATTTCCATTGTAGGCCCGTCTACGACCCATTAAAGGCTCGTACAAGACCCATAAATGAGTCGGCGGCCCATGCATCCTACGTGACGTAGAAGGCCCATGGATCCTACGAGACGTAGAAGGCCCATGGATCCTACGAGACGTAGAAGGCCCATGGATCTGACGGCCCGTTAAGGCCCATGGTCGGTCGAGTTGGCCCCCGTTCGAACGATATAGCATATTCAAAGAATTATCCTACTCAATACTCTAAAAAGCATACACTATACAACAAAGAGATCAAGGCATAGAAAGGTAGAATAATCCTACACTATAGAATAAAGAAATTATAGCCGATTATACCCACTGGGCATTATGGTTCGGCACAGGTGATAATAAAGCATACACAAACAACAAATTACATACATTGGGCAAATACAGCTCATACATCATGGACGTGCATCAACTTAACTCCATTTGAACTATAATCTCTTCAGAAAATAGGATTGGCCGGATTCAGATAGCACAAATTTCAGTCTCCAAAATCTCCAATTCCTTCCTGGTTACGGAGGGAGTCCCGGATTAGGGGGTGTCCAGATAGCCGAACTATAACCTTTGGCGGGACTCCTGGACTATGAAGATACAAGATTGAAGACTTCGTCCCGTGTCCGGAAGGGACTTTCCTTGGCGTGGAAGGCAAGCTTGGTGATACGGATATGTAGATCTCCTCCCATTGTAACCGACTCTGTGTAACCCTAGCTGTCGTGGAATTGTCATGGCAGATGTCCTTAGTGTCAGGACTTAGTCGCGAGGCCAACGCATCTATGTGGTAGCTTGAGAGGGGTTGAGCGGAATCGAGAGACGCAACACAAGACAGGGATTTAGACAGCTGGCCCTGGAAACATCATCCGGTAAAAACCCTACATGATGTTTGAGGCTAGTTCTCATTATCATCACGAGGGAGTCGCCGTAAACCGGCTCTCCTCTTTGTGTCTAGCCCTAAGATTGTTTCTTCTTGCTTGTAGCTTGTCCCTCTTTGGGGAGCCCTGCACCTCCTTATATATGTTGAAGGGCGGTTACATGACTAGTCCTAGTAGGATTAGGATTAATCTATTACAAGTGGAGTCCTAGTCTTGCTTCCTTTGTAGGAGAATAGTCCTTACACTTTCCTCATAAACCGCCCACCATTAAACGTGAACCGCCTTCCGGGCCTTGGGCCTCACATCCATCTAACCCGCCCACCGGTTACTAATGAACCGCCAAGACCAAAGCGGGTAGCCCATGAACCGCCAAGCTCGTGCAGGTTACCGGTGAGTCGTTCATCCGCCGGGTTATACTTCCGGCGGTTTACGCCACGGGTATATCCTCGACATTAGCCCCGCTTAATTTGGATTTATCCATGTTAAACTGATCTGTAAAATAAACACAAGAACAAACTTGACAAAGTTGTGCTCCGGTTAAGAATTCTTGTAAAACGGCACCTGATCATCCTTAAGTCCTTGTCATTTCCTCCTTGTAGAAAATCCAGGTCAATAAGCCAGCGTCATACTCAATTTGCTGACATTGGTTTCTCACAGAGCGTCGGTTTAAGAAATATTGGTCTTGAAATATTCATCTGATATTCAGCCGGTTTGAAGATGTAAAAACTTGCCGGTTTAACATTACCAAAATGGCCGGGTTATAAAAACTGATGATCCCGGATTATGACCTTTATAGACGCCAGGTTATGATTGTTGCCAACGTTGGATCACACAACTAATCTTCCTGATTTGCCAAAAACTAAGAAAAAGAAGATGTTCCTCCTTTATATGCATATTACCTGTAGCCCCCAAGTCTTAAGAGGAGAACATAATGATAGCTTAAGGTGTGTCAATATAAATGTTGCAACCTTGAAGAAATCCAGATTGTCATCTCAGTTACTAGTCACAACTGAATATTCCACATATGTAGCCCCCAAGTGCCGGGTTGTTATGCTTGCAGCAGAACAGGACTTGTAATTGCCTTTATACTCATAAAAACTTCAACCAATGTAGCCCCTAAGTGCCGTGTCATTATGCAATAATGAGCAGGGACTTTGTAAATATGATCATATAGATTTGAACAGCAACGGTAGCCCCCAAGGGCCGGGTCATACGCAATAATGAGCAGGACTATGTAGATATGATCATGTAGACTTGAATTGTTGATGAGCAATTGGTAGCCCCCAAGGGCCGGCTCATTATGATATGATGAGTCGGGTCTTCAATAAGATGAGCAAAAATGACTTTGCATTAGCCCCAAGTGCCATGGTGCATGCTCGCAGCAACATGAGACTTGCATATTTGATATAATCTCAACTTTGAATAATGTAGCCCCCAAGTGCCGGGTCGTGAGCCTGCAGCGACTTGGGACTATTCCTTCCTTTGCAGAATAAATCATATTCATATCCATTGCGCTTAAAGCGAATTTTTGAAAACCTCAATCATAATATTAATAACCATAATAAAAATCCAGCCATGTTGGCTATTTGAACAATATAATCCAATGATTTATGTTTATGATTCCAATGACGCAATCCAAATATATAGTGGCGACTTATAGTCCAAAGCCAGGCCGGTTTAATAAACACCGGACAATTTCTCATCATAGACTGGCGATTTATCGTCTTAAAGCCAGGCCGGTTTAATAAACGCCGGTTATTTATAATCATGCTTTATTCAACCTGTTTCTGAATACAACAAGTTTAATGTGTCCTGGTGGATTACCGCCGGACGGGTCATAATGCCCAACATATAACCCAGGTTTATAACCAAGGCTGCACTTAAGAATAATCAAATATGAAATATATCATACCTGTGACATTGAATCACATCATTGGTTTACCAACTTTTTGTAGTAGAGGTAATAACCCAAATTTTGAGTACTGAACTCCTTCCATATTGTGCCGGTTTATGATAAACCGTACCGGATTGTGATAAACACCGGATTAACCATATATAATGCTGGCGACTTATAGTCGAAACCAGACTGGGTTAATAATCGCCGGATCATAATTAGTCATGTACTGACAACTTGTAGTTGAAAGTCGAGCCGGGTTAATGAACACCGGTTTACTCCATAATAAGATGGTAACATAAAATCAAACCTGGAAGATAGTCTCCGGATTAAGATTTGACCGTGTTCCGCCAATTTGTAATTGATACTCGAACCGGATTAACAATGTCGGTTTAAAAACGCAACAAAAGTAAAAGTTCATCAGCAAAAAAGAACAGAATTCAAGCAAAGGCAAAATAAAACTATTGCAAATGAGGCTTTGAGCCGATCAAGAGGCATTACCATGGTCGGACACGACCAAGCCCCCAAAAAGGCGTAGCTATGGTTCGAGTCAGCCAGGTCCCCAAATGATGCTTTGGCATTACGCCAATAAAGAGGTGTAGCTATGGTTCGGGTTCGACCAAGCCCCAAAGTGATGCTGTGGCACTAGGCCGATCAAGAGGCGTGACTATGGTTCATACGTGACCACAAGTCCCCAAGTGATGCTTTGGCATTACGCCGATCAAGAGGTGTAGCTATGGTTCGGGTTCGACCAAGCCCCCAAGTGATGTTGTGGCGATAGGCCGATCAAGAGGCGTGACTATGGTTCAGACGTGACCAAGCCCCCAAGTGATATGTGGCATTGCGCCGATCAAGAGGTGTAGCTATGGTTCGGATACGACCAAAGCCCCCAAGTGATCAATGATATAATAAGCCAATAAAGCATGATGCCCGTGTTTGAACCGCGCATCATGGCAGCAGGTCCTCTTTGGCACCTTTTAACTTATTGTAAGAGATAAATCCTTCTTGAACCGGATTTTGAACCGGATATTGAGAGCTTCAAAGTTTTGTGGGAGATAGCTTTCCCTTGAACCGGATTTTAAACCGGAAACCTTCTTTTTAAGCCGGAAATTTTCTGACGGCCTTTAAATTTGCACCAATATAGGAGTTTAGGGTCCTGATATGTCAGGCCAGTTGATACCCATCGCGGGGTTATACGCCAGTAGGGATAAAAGAGTCGACCGCGGCATTGCTGATGTAGTCCGCACTGCGGGGGTGGCGGTTTGTGTTCCGGTTCACCAGTGTGATATGCACAAATACCGGCGTAAAACATCCAGTGTGTGTCATCCGTAGTAGGGCATCACTTTTATAGTGAGCACTTGTCTTGTATAGAAAGATATAGGCCAGAGTAATAGTTCTCGGAAAAACAATATGTACAAAAAAGAAACAGATGGAAAAGATAACACATGGAAATTTAATTGGCGTGCCACCAAATGAGTAGTAGCATGTTTTTTGTCTCGCACATACCCCTGTTCTCGATTGTCAAATATCACCTTCACGGAGCCAGAACGGCGGCTAGTGCTTAGTAACGCATTTAGCACTTAATATCGATCTGGTTTGATATTTTGATGTAATGTGTAACAACTTTCCATAGCCGGAGTTAAAACGGCCGACCAGCTCCCATCGTAAACCGCCGTAACACATGATGTGGCGGGTGATTGTTAGCACTAGGATTCACCTTCGTGTCACCGGTTAAACTCCCACGGTCTGCTCTTTTTCTTCCTGCTTATCCTCACGCCATGGATTTGCATGGCATATAACACTCTGACTTATGCGAGGCAATCGCCGATACGATCTTTCAACTATTACTTTGACTTGTTGCTCACTTTGTTCCGCTCCATGCGGTACTAGTACAGATTCGAAGTTTTGCAGTAGATATGATGTGTACTATGGTTGAATCTTCCACTCGGCGACACCAAGGCTGGCGATTTACAGCAAGGGCGGCTGACTCTGATAAAGTTGAGGCTGCGCAGTGTGGTTTAACACAGCCGGGTCACCGGGTAAATTGAAGAGATGTCAGCAAAGGACGAGCCCGCGGGTTGGCAACTTTCCGGAACAGCTGGGCGCAGTGGCGGGGGAGCAAGGCGAGGCGGCTCGGGGCCGCGGCAGAGCTAGGGGCGCTGGAGGCACGGCAGCCCGGGTTGGAGAGGCATAGCTGCGGGCGGGTTTAGCGCGAAAGACATAGCAGCAGAGGCAACGACCACAACTCGGCGGGTCAACCCCAGGCGGTTTGGGCAGCACCGTAACAGAGGCGGAGGGGATCCGGCGACTCAGAGAGGCCAGATGAGTCGGCAGATGGCGAGGTGGTGGTTTGATTCGGTTTCCACGGCGATTTGGCGAAGTAAACCAGCGAGCCGGCGGTGGGTCGACGACCAAGGAGGCCGAGACCGTGGAGGCGTCCTGGCGGGCGAGTCGTAGCGACAGCGGCGATGACGGAGGTAACTCGGCGGGCTGCAGACCATGACAGCGGGTCGCCCTTGACAGTGTGAGGCCATGGCGGGTTGATGACGATGAGGCCGACGGGGCTCTGGCCTGGTCACTTCTCCGGCTAGGGCGGAGCATAGGGGTCCGGCGGGCGTCGGTCCATGGCGAGGCGGCAGCACGACGGAGGAGGCTGGAGGTTCCGCAGCAGCGGCGGCATGTGGAGGCGCGCCATGGATTGATCACGGCGCTTCTCCCGCGCTGGATGTATGCGTGCGCGCGGTTTAATACATGTGCAGTTTCGTAGTCGAGCAGAGGCGAAGACCTCGTGGCCTCGGCGGTTTGAGGCAGCGAGGCGGCCGCGACGAGTCACGGCGGTTTAAGGCAGCGGATGCGAAGACCGGGCGAATCATGGCGGTTTTGGCTCGGAGTGAAGTCGGAGTCGAGGGTGACTCGAGTACTGGGCCGGCTCCCTGGCGAATTGGCGGCATCAGCAGTAGCGAAAAGCAGGGCCGGTCTTGAGGCGAGCCATGGCAGCGGCTGCATGTACTCAAGGCTGGGACAACGGAGGTAAACCGGCGAGACAGGCCAATAGGCTTAGTGATGGCGATGAGAGGCGGGGCGGTTTTGACGAGGCAGCTCGAAGCAGCCGGCCGGCGAGGCGTGACTGAACCAACGGCGGATCGGAGAGGCGCGGCTACGGGTCGGCGATGGCGACTCTGAGGGAGCGAGGCGCGACTGAACCGGCAGCGGGTTGGAGAGGCGCAGCTGCGGGTTGGCGATGGCGAATCGCAGGAGGAGTCCGATCCAGTAGCCTCCGCCGAACGTTTGAACATCAGTGATTGTATCAAGCCGGCCGGTTCACAGCAACTTTGAACATCAGTGGTTTAAGATGATTTGTTTGACCAACATGGAAATAGCAGCAGCCGCCGCAACGACGGCCAGCGGCGCGAGGGCGTGAGCTGCAGAGGCTCGGTCTGCGGTCAAGTCTGCTTCCATGCCGCATGTTTTTTCGAATCCACATCCGCCTCAACCTCCAAGTCGTGACCTCCCTTTTCAATAGTAATTTGCCCTTGATGACCGGAGTCCCGTACTTGCATCTCGCATGATAGAATCCGCTATCTCCACGTGAGGGAGGTACTACCTGTGCTTGGGCAAAGTAGTAGTAGTAGCTTTGTCTTTCCTAGTAGCACTTTTTTATCCAAACACCAAGCACCACCATTGCTCGTGACGTGGGAAGTAGTACTTCATGCTAGTTCCTTTTATTTAATGTAGCATGATTCCGTGTTCTCCAAAGAGTAGTACTACTACTAGATCGATTTTGTATCTGCTTTGACACGCCTATGTGAAGCGGCAACCTGACAGCCGGTATGCAGGGGCGCAGGCCACGGGAGTTGCACACATTTTACTAATAGCAGAACTAGTACTCCGTGTTGATAAAGAGGCCAGCGACAGCCGGTTTAGCGGAGGATTGACGCGAGGCAAAAGCGGGTTGCGGCGCGGTCGGCTCGAGGTCGTCTGAGGTGATGGCGAGGCCGAGTCAGCACCGGGGCCCAGCTGTCCAAAGCCCTGTTTATTTCGTGACGCCGAATTAGACTCTTGTCCGGTCTAGTTTGCAGTAGGAAAAAGTGATCTGCGCTCGGATTCGACGGGACGCCCTGAAACACATGAGGCGCTGCACGTAAAACCAAAAAATCCCTATGAATCTTAATCTTATATCCTCCGCCAGAAAACGCTTCACAATCTTTGCTGATTAACTCATTGTTGATGTGAATTTTTACCCGCCGATTTTTGTTGAACCGGCGGGTCGTAGCTTCTCGAACCCTAAAGAGATCCCTTCAAGAACTCAACACCACCGTGCGTGAGCCCCACGGTGGGCGCCAACTGTCGTGGAATTGTCACGGCAGATGTCCTTAGTGTCAGGACTTAGTCGCTAGGCCAACGCATCTATGTGGTAGCTTGAGAGGGGTTGAGCGGAATCGAGACGCAACACAAGACAGGGATTTAGACAGCTTGGGCCCCGGAAACATCATCCGGTAAAAACCCTACATGCTGTTTGAGGCTAGTTCTCATTATCATCACGAGGGAGTCGCCGTAAACCGGCTCTCCTCTTTGTGTCTAGCCCTAAGATTGTTTCTTCTTGCTTGTAGCTTGTCCCTCTTTGGGGAGCCCTGCACCTCCTTATATATGTTGAAGGGGCGGGTTACATGACTAGTCCTACCAGGATTAGGATTAATCTATTACAAGTGGAGTCCTAGTCTTGCTTCCTTTGTAGGAGAATAGTCCTTACACTTTCCTCATAAACCGGCCCACCATTAAACGTGAACCGCCTTCGGGCCTTGGGCCTCACATCCATCTAACCCGCCCACCGGGTTACTAATGAACCGCCAAGACCAGGCGGGTAGCCCGTGAACCGCCAAGCTCCAGGCACGTTACCAGTGAGTCGTCCAGTCCGGCCGGGTTATACTTCCGGCCGGTTTACGCCACGGGGTATATCCCCGACACTAGCCCTCTCCGGTGTCTATATAAACCGGAGGGTTTTAGTCCGTAGGACGAACAACAATCATACCATAGGCTAGCTTCTAGGGTTTAGCCTCTCTGGTCTCGTGGTAGATCTACTCTTGTACTACCCATATCATCAATATTAATCAAGCAGGATTAGGGTTTTACCTCCATCGAGAGGGCCCAACCTGGGTAAAAACATCGTGTCCCTTGTCTCCGTTACCATCCGCCTAGACGCACAGTTCGGGACCCCCTACCCGAGATCCGCCGGTTTTGACAACGACATTGGTGCTTTCATTGAGAGTTCCTGCGTTGCCGCCATCGTGAAGGATGCCTCATCCCGCCTTTAAAGACGGCGTTGTTTCTAAAGGAGCTTTGGCTATCGGCCAAACTCTCCGGCTAGGTGGTTTTCTTATGAACGCTGTTTGGCATTGCTACGACGATGACTTCTCGGGTCATCGAAAGCAATCTTCACGTCAACTCGGAACTCGCCGAGCAGTTAGATCCGATGGAGCTCTCTTCTTTAAACGAGCTCTTGGATCGCATCGCCGCCCTGGGAGTCGCTACAGACTACGATCAGATTGGGCCTAAACCCGATCCGAGGGAGATTAACTCTCCCCAGGTCACCCATCATGTTGCAGTGGTGGAGGAACAATGCGGCAAACCTTCATCTATCTTAAGGACTAGCTATGTCCGTATTCCTGATCCCTCCAAGTCGGATACCCGCGGAGGGGAGGACGTCACTCAAGACCTGAACTTAGAGTCAGGCAACAGGCTAGATTCATTGACAACATCCAAGAATCCAAGCTTCCGAGTTCGAAAATTCCTTGGCCTTTGAGTCTCAGATTGGGTGAGGTTTCGGATTTAATTCCACCCACCCACCCAACATAGGCGATCTATCCAAAATTAGGCAAGAGCCCAAGGAAACAAAGACATCATTATCGGGCCGATTCCTCCCTGGTTTTGAACAAGACAAAGGACTGCTTGCGAGGAAGACGCAATTTCATTCTTCTCGCAATAATTGCATGGACAAGGGAATCTCAACGCCATAGGTCGCTGCGTGAAATCACACGCCACTGACTTGGCATCCATAGTGAAAGTACTTGTGTGATGGAAAGCGCCGAAAACCAAGTAAGATTTTGGGACAATCCGCCCTCAATACAAACCCAAATTCAAATAAAAGGGTGCATTATCGCCAATCACCCAAAGTTAAACACCAAAAACAAAAACCCCTACGGGTATGGAACCGTCATCGAGGGATGGCTCAATGGACCTCAGAAATTCATAGTACAGAGGGTGCCACACCAACTCATAGCCTTAGAGCATGTTGGATACTCCGCAGTAGCCAAAAGTGGCGAAGAGCTTCTAACCCTAGCATGCACAGAGCACCAGCCCTGTGGATACCAAGACGGTATTAATAGTCTTGAGACTTTCGCATCAAATAATATGCAAAACGAACACTCCGCAGCCTTGTCAAGTCTACCAAGTAGCAACAATAAACCCATGGAGGACACGGCTATTACCTTTAATGCTAGTGATGAACCAAAATTCAACAGCCCGAGCACCAGCAGATTGGTCCTCGGTCCAATAGTGGACGGCTTCGCCTTACCAAGGTACTCATGGACGGTGGCAGCGGATTGAACCTCATTTATGAGGAAACCCTTCAAAAATGCAAATAGACTGGAGCCGCATTGAGCGAAGCAGACAACCTTTAGAGGAATAATACCCACCGGGAAGCGTGTGCACAGGAAAAATCACACCGATGTGGTGTTCGCATGCCGGATAATTACAGGTCCGAGGAGGTCACGCTTCAAGTGGCCCCGTTCAGCAGTAGATACCACGCTATATTAGGGCGAGAGCCATTCACAATTTTTCAAGCTATACCCCATTACGGGTACATGAAGCTCAAAATGCCCGGGCCCAACGGAATCATCACTCTTGCTAGTGACCCGACATAGCACTCCGCCGAAAATAAGACAGCCAGACCGCCCTTGAGGCACTATCAAAGCCCTAGCGCCGAGGAACTGATCGCGCAAGCGCTCCACGGTGAACAGGGACGATGTGATACTCGATAAAAGATCCAATTCCACCTCCTTTAAACCAGCGGATTTAAATAGTCAAATTCCAAGTCCATCCAATGGACCCTACAAAACGGCCTCCATCGGGCACAATTAAACCGTGATGTAGACGCCAGACCACGAGAATTCCACGCGAAAATTGGGGCATTTTTGCTCGCACCCTCGACATGCCAGAATCCCACGCGGCTGGCCGAGCACAGCCTAAACATCGTAAAAGGATTCAAGCCAGTCAACAGGCTCTTGGCAAGCCCGAACCTAAGAGACAAGCCATGGAGAGGAGCTAGCCAAACTATTGGAGGTCGGATTCATCGAGATATAAAACATCCGGACAGGCTAGCAAACTTGGTGATGGTACCAAAGAAGGACAAATCTGGCGCCTATCGCCGATTTCAAGGACCTCAACAAGGCTTGCCTAAAGGATCCTTCCTCCCCGCGATCGATCAAATTATCGACGCTACCGCAAGACACAATTCATTGTGTTTCCTCGACGATACTCCAGCTACCATCAAATTAAGATGGCAGTGCTCGACCAATTCAACGGCATTTATCACCCCATACGCCCATTCTCGCTTCAACACAATGCCCTTCGGCTCAAAATGTCAAGCAACATACCAGCGCATGATTCGTACATGTCCGCAAACCAGATCGGCAAAACAAAGGAGGCATACGAGATGATGTGGTCGTCAAAACCAAGCATGTCGAAACTCTTGTAGATGACTTGAGGCTCACATTCAATAATCTCCGAACATATGACATCAAGCTTAACCCGAAAAATGCGTTTGACGCACCACCGGAAAGCTCTTGGGCTTCATTGTATCCGTAGAGGAATTGAAGCAAACCCAGCCAAGATCCGAGCTTTGTCACAATTGATATCCCAAAGGACCTCAAACAAATACAAAATTGATCGATGCATGGCGGTTCTAAGCCGCTTTATCTCCGATTGGGAGAAAAGGCATTACCCTTTATAGACTCCTCCGCGACCGAACACTTCGAGTGGGCGGATGATGCCGCCACGGCCGGACTCAAGAAATAAAAGCCATATTGGCAACAAACCCGGTCTGGCGCGCCCAACATGGGCGAACCAATGCTATTATACATCGCGCAACTCATCAAGTTGTAAGCGCGGTGCTCGTTGTCGAACGAGAAACGGACGGACACAAGTTCCCCCTTCAAAAACCAGTTTACTACGTGTCCACTGTTCTCACTCCATGCAAGTCACGGTATCCGCAGTATCAAAAGATAGCGTACGCGGTGTTCATGGCATCCCGGAAGCTGCGACACTACTTTCAAGAGTGTTCGATAACAAGAGCCTCAAGTACCTCTTAACGACATTATAAACAATCGCGACGCGACAGTCGGATTGCCAAATGGGCCATTGAGCTCCTCCCATTCGACATAACCTATAAGCCACGGCGAGCTATTAAGTCACAAGTTTTGGCCAACTTCATCGCCGAATGGACTGAAGCCGAACTCCCTAAAGAGTACGGCACATATTCCAACTGGATCATGCACTTCGACGGCTCCAAAATGTTGGCGGTGCGGGGCTGGCGTCGCTCGACGTCCCCAATAGGAGATACTGATTCAATACGCATCAGATAATGTATACGGACTCCAACTACGCTGCCGAATACGAGGCCCTTCTACATGGTCTCCGGATGGCAGTATCCATGGGCATTCAACTCGTAGAGGTGCGCGGGGATTCAAACCTCGCGATATCTCAAATAAATGGAGACTTTGATGCCAAGGATCCAAAAATGGCAGCTTATCGCAACGCCGTCCTAAAAATGTCAGCTGGTTAGAAGGGCTCGAATTTCACCATATAGCTCGGGAAAACAATCAGGCATCAGACGTCTTGGCACGCATTGGCGCAAAGCGCGATGCCGTCCCCCCCAATATCTTCTTAGAGAGGCTGTTCAAGCCATCCTTTGTATGGTAAGGGGAGTCCGGAAATAATAGCCCGGACCCAACAGCACTGCCCAACACCGAACATTCCGACACAACTGGAGGCTCTGCTAACGAAGTAACATCTTCAGCCCACGTAATAATGGCAGTCATTGCCCCGTGGACGGAACCATTCCTAGCCTACCTAACCAGGCAGGAACTTCCCAGGACCAAAACGAGGCACGCTGCATAGTGCGGCGATCTAAAGCCTATAAAGTCCATGAGGGAGAGCTTTATAAGAAAAGCACCACCGGAGTCCTTCAAAGGTGTATCTCCGAAGAGGAAGGGCGAAATCTTCCGCTGAAATTCATGCCGGACTCGGCGGGCACCATGCCGCAGCCCGGCCCTTTAAGCAAGGCCTTCCGACAGATTTTGTTACGACGCGACCCGGCAGATGCTCAGACTTAGTCCAACGATGCGTCGGTTGCCATCTCTTTGCTAATCAAAGCCACATGCCACCCACCGCCTCCAAACTATACCCATCACCGCCCTTGGCGGTCTGGGGCTTGACATGGTTGGACCCCTTAAAGGAGGAACCCACAAGCAAAAATACCTACTGGTCATGGTGGATAAATTCACCAAATGGATAGAGGCCAAGCCTGTTAAGACGGCCGAATCCGGACCGGTGATAGACTTCATATCAGGGGTTGTACACCGTTACGGCGTCCCCCACAGCATCATCACTGATAACGGAACGAACTTCACGGCCGATGAGGCCAAACTCTTGTGCAGAAATATGGGCATCAAGCTCGACTATGCTTCAGTCTATCACCCTCAAACTAACGGTCAAGTCGAGCGAGCAAATGGTCTAATCATGAGCGGCATCAAACCCAGATTAGTGCGGTCCCTCAAGGAATCTAACACGCACTGGGTAGAGGAGCTTGACTCCGTACTCTGGGGGCTGCGGATCATGCCGAATCGCACCACCAGATTCACACCATTCTTTATGCTATACGACGTAGAGGCAGTTCTGCCCTGCGACATAATTCATGACTAACCTCGCGTGCGCATGTACAAAGAAAGAGAAGCCGAGCTCGATCGGCAGAACAGTTTGGACGCCTTGGAGGAGGAGTGTGACATGGCAAAAGCCCGTTCCGCATTCTATCAACAGCAGGCTCGAAGATATCAAAGCAGAGAAGTACGGGCCAAAACTTACAATGTTGGCGAAGTTAGTTCTACGCTGCCGGACAAGAAAAAGGAAAACTCAAGCCCAAATGGGAAGGTCCTTTATTATCGACCAAGTCCTCGACCGGTGGAGCGCATCGTCTGCGAGATGCATCGGATAACCGACTCGAGCCGAACCCATGGAACACAGCCCGTCTCCGAAGATTCTACGCCTAGCGCCGGATTCTGAGTTCGTCTCCTTCCTCTGTCTATTTTTTACACATTAGTTGTCTTATATTTCTCTCCTTCTCCCTCTTTTTCTCTTACAGCCTTTAAAGGCTCGTTCGCGCACTGTTCGCACACACTTGACGCGCTATCCGCGCTCATTATACCTGGGGGCTTCTTTAACATAAGCTTATTTGTACGGGCTTCATGCCTAACGCATGTGTCACGCTTCCGCATGTACCTTTTATTCACCATTATATGCATCGATATGACTTAAGTTTTGGCCAAGCTGGGTTGCCTGGCTCCTGTGCTTACCCCTACATTCCCGATTGTTTGACTAGGTGGTAAAGGAGCACCTCTGCGATTGTTCTTGCGGGTCACCGGATGTGTACCTCGATCGGGTGAAGCCAAAGCTAGTGTTCTTAAGGGAATATTCGTCGGTGAACTAAAGATGATTTCTCACTTATTTATTTATCTGCCCCCAGATGCTTTTCTGCTTTTTTCGCAGTCCGGACATGAACTTTAAGGCATGCCTCCCGGGGAAAGGAACCCTTAACGGAACTATTCTCCCTGGAAGATGTTTCTTACTAACCATGTAATATAACATAACTAGTTGGGCGCTTGTCTGTTCAAGAACTAATGACCCCTACGCCTGGTCGCCACGCATGCCCTGGTTCTTACATAACCGTGAGTTCGGACACACTCCAGACTATAGGGTCCCGAGGTTGAAGCGAAAAGGTCCGCCATGACAAACAATCTACAATCCGGCTAGAAGGCATTTTTACATGTCATCTTCAATTACATAGTCAATTTGACTGCGTGTATTCCTCCTCAATACCATCTAATAGGCTGTCTAGTTTACAGTCCTGTTGGGAATACTTTACGGCCAATTCTACTTGGCCGTACACTAAGCTCACAGGATCTCCTTCCCATCGGGCCCCACAGTCCGACTCGCCATGTGGTTTGGGTCAGCCTTCGTGTACCGCGTCTTCACCATGGCCCAGACCTCCCTGGCGCCTTGATGGCAGGCCGATATCTTCCATAATCGGAAGCGCCGCCGCGCTCACGTAAGCCTCTCTGCAAGCTCTCCAAGGCCTTCGAGCAGGGAGACAGATGGCCACAAGGCCTGGGCGACGATTTTCATCACCTGCCGAACTCGTTCGTGCAGTTGTAAGAGCTCGGCAAGAAGGTCACCCGTAGAGTCGGGCATTTCCTCTGTTAGTCGACTTCCTCGCCGAACTCTTTTTCAAAGTTCATTCAAGAACTTACTAAAAATGCCGCGTCGAAGCCGTCGATTCTCCTTCACGGAGTCCGACAGCTGGGCACGAACATCCTTTAGTTCCTCGCCCAGCTGGGTGTTGGCATCTTGGAGATTATTCTTCTCCTGCCTCACCCTCGTAAGCATGCTCTCCCCAGCCTTTAACCGGCGCAAGAGTTGTTGCTTGATCGGATCTATTCCGGCGCCATCTGCAATGATATTGTCAGATTTACACACACGCCAAGACTTCACAACATACTTATCTTTCAAGCGATATTACCGGAGGGGTCTCTTGGCCTCCCGCAGCGGCTAGTGCAGCCTCAAGTTGGGCTTTGCACTCTTCCAGCTCTGGGACAGTTGGGTATTCTTTTTGTAAGATCCTCAGATAACAAATGATCCTTAAATTAGTTATTCTAACTATTTCAAGTCTCGGGGGCTACTGGTATATATAACCATCAAATTTTCACACCCGTATGTCTTTCACAAACTGCTCCGTGGCTCTGGCTAGACCATTTTGAGCGGCACGGAGGTGCGCATCTCCCGAATTGAAGGCATCTAATGCCTCTTAGGAGAAACATGCGTCACGAAGAACTGTCCGGCGACGCCTGTGATTCATGGCACTCTCCACCTCGGAATTGGTGGTAGATAGTCTGTCGGCGTCCTCTGTCGGAGGAGTGTCCGACGCATGCCTCGTGTTCGCCTCCGCTTCTGGACCTGGCTTTGGAGCCTGGCTGGTGGAGGCTCGATTGGCAACCTCTCCGGATATAGTCAGGCGAGCGCTCTTTTTCCTGAAGAGAGCACGAGAGTTAGTATACCTTTCGGGAATAAAACCTGGGAATAAGATGGCATGCCATACCGTTGCGCCGGCATCTCAATCCGGACCGCACTTCTTTTCGGCCTGCTGGGCCTTCCTGCCCCTTGTTGGCTAGCCACCGCAGGCTCGGCCTTCCGCCTCAAGGGCTCCCCCTGCAAAACACCATTGATATACGGTGATCAAAAATAAGCACGGATGGATCATTTTCAAAGTATTGGGACTTGGTCTCGCCACCGTGAGGCTGGAAATATTCCGGGGTAATCGGCCGTAATGGCGACCAAGGCATTGTCGATGCTCAGTTGGTAAAATACCCCATCGATCAGCTCCATGGATATGTCTGGATCCTCTTGGGAGGCCGGATCAAGGGACCGTTCCGGATCCTCGGGTTGTGGAGGAGGGCTGTTTATATCCTTTACGGCCCGGCGCAATTCCTGCGTCGAAATCACAAGATAAGGTACTTAACTATGGGAATATGGAACGGATGGGCAAAAAGAAGTTTCCGCTTACCCAGCTTGGAGGATTGTACATAGAAAATTCTCCCTGTGGATTGACGTGGAGGAACTCCTCCTCTTCTCCCTTGTACAATGCGGAGAAGGCCTTCGTCAGAGCAGCAACCGATCTCGGTCCCTTACGGCCGCAGCGGGTGACATCATCCTCCCCGTTGAAATCCCACATGGGGTGGCCTCTATACTGAAGCGGCTACACCCCCCGCATAATGCATGTGGCCATGACCCCGATCATGGTCAGTCCGGAATGAGCTAATAATCTTATCTGGCTCATTAGGTAAAGGACGTCCCTGTCGTTTTCCTTCTGAGGGCTCCGTGGGCGCCAGCTTAGGCGCTTCTTCAAAGGAGCATTATTGAACTCAGGAAGGCCGATCCGAATAGGGTCCGGCAGGGGGACATCTTCTATATAAAACCATTCTTAAGGCCAGTCTTCGGACGCCTTCTTTGGGGTTCCGGATAGATATCCGATCCCAGCGATGCGCCATAATTCGGCTCCGACCACTTGATATATCGACCCCTCGTGAGAACGGGGCACAAGGCAAAACAGCTTCTTCCACAGCGCGAAATGAGCCTCGATGCCCAAAAACAGCTCGCAAAGGGCCACGAAGCCCGCAATATGCAAAATGGAGTTAGGCGTAGGGTTGTGCAACTGGAGGCCGTAGAACTCCAGGAGCCCCCAGAGAAACGGATGAATTGGAAATCCGAGCCCTCTTATCAGATAAGGGACAAGGCATACCCGCTCTCCTTTGAGGGACTGGGACGCCTCCGCTTGCTCTCCGCCATTATAGGTGGCAAGTCCGCTCGAACCGGGACCATGAAGGCTGGGGAAGGAATCCCTTGGTTTGGAGCGCCACTAGCTCATTGTAAGGGACGGAACATCTCTCCCAACCTCCAGGTTGAGGACTGGGAGGCGAGAGGAGGAGCTGTGTCGACCGCCATGATGGAATGGATCTCTCGCTTGATGCGCTCCGATGAATGCTCATGAAGGGAAGATGGTGTGATTCGGATCTAAATCCTCGTCTCTTTTATAAGGCAGCTTATTTCCGTAGCTAGGGGGTAAAAGTAAAAACACCTGGCTTTCAGATTCGCTTGACACGTGGAAGACGGCCATTATTGGGCGTGGAAGCCAAGGAGCACAATATTCACGAGAAGCCGGACACTATTCAACAGGTACACAGAATTTGGAGAAGAACCCGCCTTGCAATGCCGAAGACAAATCTGCGCGCCGGACTCATTGTCATTAAAGCCTGGTTCGGGGGCTACTGAGGGAGTCCCGGATTAGGTGGTGTCTGGATAGCTGAACTATAACCTTTGGCCGGACTCCTGGACTATGAAGATACGAGATTGAAGACTTCGTCTCGTGTCCGGAAGGGACTTTCCTTGGCGTGGAAGGCAAGCTTGGCGATACGGATATGTAGATCTCCTCCCATTGTAACCGACTCTGTGTAACCCTAGCCCTCTCCGGTGTCTATATAAACCGGATGGTTTTAGTCCGTAGGACGAACAACAATCATACCATAGGCTAGCTTCTAGGGTTTAGCCTCTCTGGTCTCGTGGTAGATCTACTCTTGTACTACCCATATCATCAATATTAATCAAGCAGGAGTAGGGTTTTACCTCTATCGAGAGGGCCCGAACCTGGGTAAAAACATCGTGTCCCTTGTCTCCTGTTACCATCCGCCTAGACGCACAGTTCGGGACCCCCTACCCGAGATCCGCCGGTTTTGACACCAACAATTACCTCGGTATCTTGTTTCATTTTTTTGACTCCTGCGTCTAATACCTGCATGTCCAGTCTCAACTTGTTGATTATACGTTGACAATCATGTACACTATGTCTTGCCAGTTCTAGTTGATGCTCGAGAACATCAGCACATTCCAATTCCAATCCATAATCATTTGGTAACGGCCATGCCGCACTGCTCGCAGATTTTTGTGTTGATGTCACTTCATCCTAAAATGTTTCTGTAAGTACACATGACTAGGGCAAAAATATAGTTACAACAATGAAGCGAACAAGACACTATTTTGTACTACATGGCAAAACAGGACTAACAATAATGTTACACGTCACTTTCACACACAAAATGTTACACGTCATGAAGTATAAGCAGGTGATATTTTAAAAATTATAAAAAAGATAGTCTGTGCAGCCTGCATACTGAAATCCCTCTTAGCTCACCAGAGGAGCATGATGTTGGGGCCCAATCGAAAACACAGACAAGATACAAATTTAGACAGCACGTTGCGTATAAGTAAGCAACTAGTTGGCCATTCTATACCTCAATTGAAGTCTTAGGGAGCATAATGAACAGCAGAGGGTTTCATTCAAACATACTACAGCAGGCAAAACTATGCAATCATTAGCGTAGTATAAATAGATCGTGAGCCTCTTGCAATAATAGTTGGTTAATAGACTTCAAAGCTACAGGCACACTTCGACAGAGTAATGAAATGGTAAGGCCTTTAATTATGTCAACTAATAGTGATACAAGTACCGAACATCAGGCATGATTATTTGGGCATCTCATTAAGTGAGGACAAATAAAGCAATTGAAAAGAGAAAATTAACTATACCTGAAACAAACAAGGAATTGAACTGTTGAGTTGCATACAGTGACTTACCTTAGCAGGTTGAAGAGGCTCAGCGCAGCTCCTACTTCTCTTTCAAGGCTCCTTCCTAACATCTTGTACTTGGAAATCCTCAACCTTATCTTCATTGCACCCTCTCGCAAGGTGACACAAACTAGTTACTCGCCTCCTTGAAGATAAATATGCATACTTTCCAAATCTGTGAACACAAAAGGATGAGATTATAACAAAACAACACCACATAATGAAACATGCCGCATCTCTTGCACTTGCACACAATGAAATGAGCAGTTACTATGTCTGCACTATGTAAAAACTAGGCATACCTTCGAACTAGATCTCCAGGTACTCTTGGAGAGCCTATTGTAGTGTACATCCAAACCTTTATGTCACCTATGAGTTAGACAAGGCCCCACTACAGCAGCCCTTAGTGTTTAAATCATTGACAAGCTATGTTAGAGTGTTAGGTCAAGAACAACAAGTAATCAAAGCAAACAGTCCTAGTATGGCTGGCTGATGCAAATAAGCAATTGAACAGATGTGTGAGAAAATCTTACATATCAAGAAAAGAAGCAAAGAAGGAGGCTTAAAGACCATCACTTGACTGACCATATTTAAGGGGCATTTAAACTGCTTCGGTATCACCGAGTTTGAAAATCGGTGGATCCGAAATGCTTTCTGTGGAAAACTAATACTGAACTTTTTGAGTCATTCTTTTGCAAAAACCTCTGAATTTTGAGATGCTCATCTTTTCTATCTCATCTGTAACTCTTCACAGGGTCAGTAGTTAGCTTTTGCAAGATGTCCGATCAAAGTGACAGCGAACAGTCGAAGAGCAGATGGACTTGAGTGAGGGCACTAGTCCCTCAACTTCAGATGAAGGGAGCAGAAGTATTCCTAGCAATTTGCCTAAGGCTGCAACTAGGCAAAGGAGGAAAAGAACTTCAGATTCAAAGGATGAAGATTACAAAGTCGAGGAAGATGAGGCAACTTCCAAGAAAGTGGTGCTCAAGAAGGAATATGGCTCAGCAAAGAATGCAAAGCCAGGCATGAAGACCAAAAGGCCTGCAGGAAGACAACCAATGTCCAAAGCCAGAGTGTCTACACAAGCTTCTTTGGAAACCCAACCCAAAGAACCAGCTGCTGCAGAAGGGAAGAGGAGGAAGGAAAGGGTCAAGAAGACCATGGCCAGAGTTGTTGGTCAACCTTCCATGATGGAAGAGGAAGAGCTTGCTGCACAAGCTCCAAAGGCACCAAAGCTTATGGGTGATGCTATTAGATCAGGGGCTGCCACAACTAAGCCCAAGGAAGCACCCAAAGCTGCCCCCAAGCCCAAGTTCAGACCAAAGAGGAATACCAGGAGTATTCCAAATTGCCGAGAAGAACAAGGCCCCAAAGGCTCGAGGATGCCGATGAGGAAGATGAAGAAGGACAAGTTTCGAGGAAGCTCAAGCCCAAGATACTGACCACAATGATGCCCATCCTGTGGTGAGGACATGAGAATCAGGAAGGATTCAGGGCTGAGACTGTGGAGAATGGAAGATCCATATGCTTCAAGAAGAAGAACTGCTGTTGACTATAGGTTCCACACAAAGGAACAACAGGACTTCTATGAAACAATTCTGTTGGACAAGAAGCCCATAGTCTGTGACATGAGGTGGGTTGACTAGAATTTCATCAAGGAAAATGAACATCACTATCCTGGAGTGCAAGACAGCTTTGTTGCTTGTGGAGTTGCAGATTTTGTTGGACAGAAGTTCACCAACTGGAATGATGAGCTTATCATGCAGTTCTACTCCACAACACACTTTTACCCAGATGGAAGAATAGTTTGGATGTTTGAAGGTACAAGGTACCAGTCCACTATTGAAGAATGGGCAAGTCTTATCAATGCCCCCAAGGAGAATGAGGATGACCTAGACATTTATGCAAAGAAGAAGATGGGTCACAATTCAATGGCTCACATGTACAAGGAAATTCCAGACAAGGCATTAGAGACTCACAAGTTTGGATCAGTTCACTTTCTGCTGTCAGGGTTGCCAACCATAAATTGGATTCTGAGGCACACTTTGTTGCCCAAGTCTGGTGACCATAACATGATCAGAGGGCATGCCATCAACATGTTGCATGTGTTTGATGTGCCACAGAAGTTCAAAGTCATGAGCCGTATCATTGAAACAATCAAGAGGACTGCAGCAGATCAGAAGAGGAGCTGTGGATATGCACCTCAGATTCAAGAATTGATAAACTCAAAGATGGGCGCAGGAAAATATCAATTGGATAAGGAACACTTTCCACTTTATCCAGACTTTGAGGACAATGAGGTTGTCGTGAATGAAGATGATCCACAATCAGTTCAAGCTTAGGAGAAGAAGGAGAAGGCAAAGAGGGAGAAGGCTGCCAAGATGCCAACTCAAGAGGAGGCATCTGAGTATTTCTTGAAGAACAAGCAGGAGCAGCTCGGATACTTAATAGCATCAACCCTGAGGATTGAGAAGGGATTGGCCACCCTCACTCAAAATCAGGAGAGCTTGGAGAGAATCATAGAACAAAAGTTCTATAACTTAGATGTGAAAGTAACTGAGATTCAGTCTGCAGTGGAGGAACTACAAGATGACATGCAGGAGAGGAAGGGCAAAACAACAACTGATGCATTTGCCAGAGTGCCTAGAGCCCAGAGGTCATCTGCTGTGCCAGTTCCTGACACAAGAGCAACTTCATCTGCACCAGCTACAGCCTCAGTGCCACCAGCTCCAGCACCTACATCAGCTCCCGCTCCATCTACTTCAACTGAAGCTTTGGTCCTCGGCGTTATCCGGACTCCACCACCTGTAGATCAAGCCTGAGAGTCGATCTGGCACTATGCATTTTCTATGAACTTTTTGGTAACTTGTTGCCAAAGGGGGAGAAAAATGTATAGATCATAGGCTGAGAGAGAGAGAGAGTTGCTTTTGTTCTCTCTTGCTTTATTTGGTGGTTTTTCAATCTTTGTTTGCTTTGGGTTGAGATACTATGCTTGTGAGACATTTATGATCATGTGTTTGATCATAAGCTACACTTATGCATGCTTGATATTATCCTATCTATCTTAGGTGATCACTCACTATGCTTGGTGATGAGTGCTTGTATTCATTGTTTATTATTTTGAGCGCTCCACCAAGATGTATGTGACATGGAAGAGTAACCCATGAGCCTAATTCATTGTGCATTTGCAGTCCAAAGCAAACCTAAAACTATGCACAAATTTAGTGGGAGCTCTTGCTTATCACATACTTCTCAAAGCGACGATGTTATTTAAATTTTATTATCATTTGTCGAAGCTTTGATCTATATGTTGTCATCAATTACCAAAAAGGGGGAGATTGAAAGTGCAACTATCCCTAGGTTGTTTTGGTAATTCATAACAACATATAGCTCATTGAGCTAATGCTATTCCAAGACTATTGTTTCAGGAAAGCTCAACGAATGGCATGGCATGGATGATGAAAGTGGATCCCTCAAAATACTAAGGACAAAGGATTGTCTCAAGCTCAAAAGCTCAAGACTCTTCATTTTATATTTTAGTGATCCAAGATCACATTGAGTCTATAGGAAAAGCCAATACTATCAAGAAGGTATGAGGTGTTGCTTAATGAGCCTCTTGCTTCATGTGCGTAGTGATATGCTCCAAAACCCTCAACTACTTTCCCACATCCACAAATGACCTAAACCTAAAGCCAAAATCGGTCACACCGATTCTTTCTATCCGGCGCCACCGATTCCAAAAGTCATAGCCACTGCCACAAACCCTAAGCAAATCGGTCTTACCGATAGGGATCTCGGTCTCACCGAGATGGGGTTGCAATCTCTCTGTTTCCCTTCGTAACGTTTCGGTCTAACCAAAGTGAGCGATCGGTCCCACCGCGATTGCAATGTAAACTCTCTGTTTCCTTTTTCTAACATTTCGGTCTCACCGAAAAGAGCAAATCAGTCCCACCGAGTTTACCTGACCAACTCTCTGGAAAGCTTATTACCAAATCGGTCTCACCGAGTTTGTGTAATCGGTCTCACCGAGATTACGTTATGCCCTAACCCTAACCGAATCGGCCTCACCGAGATGCATGTCAGTCCCACCGAAAATCACTAACGGTCACTAGGTTTACTAAATCGGTCCGACCGAGTTTAACGATTCGTCCCACCGAGTTTGGTAAATTGTGTGTAACGGTTAGATTTTGTGTGGAGGCTATATATACCCCTCCACCTCCTCTTCATTCGTGGAGAGAGCCATCAGAACGAACCTACACTTCCAACTTACCATTTCTGAGAGAGAACCACCTACTCATGTGTTGAGGCCAAGATATTCCATTCCTACCATATGAATCTTGATCTCTAGCCTTCCCAAGTTGCTTTCCACTCAAACCCTCTTTCCACCAGATCCAAAACCTATGAGAGAGAGTTGAGTGTTGGGGAGACTATCATTTGAAGCACAAGAGCAAGGAGTTCATCATCAACACACCATTTGTTACTTCTTGGAGAGTGGTGTCTCCTAGATTGGCTAGGTGTCACTTGGGAGCCTCAGACAAGATTGTGGAGTTGAACCAAGGAGTTTGTAAAGGCAAGGAGATCGCCTACTGTGAAGATCTACCGCTAGTGAGGCAAGTCCTTCGTGGGCGGCGACCATGGTGGGATAGACAAGGTTGCTTCTTCGTGGACCCTTCGTGGGTGGAGCCTCCATGGACTCAGCAACTGCTACCCTTCGTGGGTTGAAGTCTCCATCAACGTGGATGTACGATAGCACCACCTATCGGAACCACGACAAAAACATTTGTGTCTCCAATTGCGTTTGAATCCTCCAAACCCTTCCCTTTACTTTCTTGCAAGTTGCATGCTTTAATTTCCGCTGCCTATATACTCTTTGCATGCTTGCTTGAATTGTGTGATGATTTCTTGACTTGTCCTAAAATAGCTAAAATCTGCCAAACTCTAAAATTGGGAAAAGGTTAAGTTTTTATTGGTCAAGTAGTCTATTCACCCCCCCTCTAGACATACTTCAAGGTCCTACACACCCCTCCACCGTCTACTGTTCATCCAGCCCTCCACTCCACGGGGTCCTGTTCAACCACCCCTCCACGGCCACCCCTCCACCGTCTACTGTTCATCCAGCCCTCCACACCACGGGGTCATGTTCATCCAGAGGCAACGCCACCGCCATCGCTCATCCAACCCCACCCCACCCCCGCAAGAACGCCATCGTTCATCCAGAGGCAGATCGATCGGCTTGATTAGCAGCGAGAGCGGCGAATCGCTCCATCGGGTTCATTATCAGCCATCGATCGATCGCTCGGGTTCAAGAATGCGAGCTGCAAAGGCAATCACCGGGTTCGTTAGAGCCCAACGCCTCGCTTCGGGTTCGATTAGAGCTAACGCCGCACACACGCCGCAGTCACGTGTCACGAGAAACGCGCATCGCCGCCCCGAACTCCCACCGTAACCGCAACTCCCCAAATTTTCCTCCCCTCACTTCTACCACGGTTTTTCCGTCATGGACGGCCCAAAGAATGTCATGCAGCTGCGTCTCCGGCCCGCCAGACGAAAAGCCCATTTTTCGTCATGATTTTTGTCATAGAAGTAGGAGCCCACCACATCTATGATGATACCGGTTTTGTCACAATTATCGTCATAGAAGTGTCATATGTATGATGAAAAAAATTGTTCGGCCCAAAATGTCATGGATGTGTCTTTTTTTTGTAGTGATATCTGGGAATGGCTATTGAAATGCCATGATAGGTAGGTATGGTGGCTGTTTTGAGAAGATATAAGGAAGCTTATGTGTGATAGAGCGTTTCATATCACAGGGTTTGGATGCACCGGCGAAGTTTGCACCAACTCTCGAGGTGATCAAGGGCAATGCACGGTACCGAAGAGGCTAGTAATGATGGAAGGGTGAGAGTGTGTATAATCCATGGAATCAACATTAGTCATGAAGAACTCACATACTTATTGCAAAAATCTACAACTCATCAAAACCAAGCAGTACGCGCATGCTCCTAGGTGGATAGATTGGTAGGAAAAGACCATCGCTCGTCCCCGACCGCCACTCATAAGGAAAGCAATCAAAGAACACCTCATGCTTCAAATTTGTCACACAACAGTTACCATACGTGCATGCTACGGGACTTGCAAACCTCAACACAAGTATTTCTCAATTTAACAATTACTCAACTAGCACGACTCTAGTATCACCATCTTTATATCTCAAAACAATTATCAAGTATCAAACTTCTCATAGTATTCAATGCACTTTATATGAAAGTTTTTTATTATACCCATCTTGGATGCCTATCATATTAGGACTAGTTTCATAACCAAAGCAAATTACCATGCTGTTTAGGACTCTCAGACTAATATAAGTGAAGCATGAGAGTTCATCTATTTCTTCAAAATAAAACCACCGCTGTGCTCTAAAAGTATATAAGTGAAGCTCAATGAGTAGTAGAATAATTATGAAACTATGTGAAGACTCTCTAATATTTAAGAATTTCAGATCTTAGTATATTATTCAAACAGCAAGAAAAATAAAATAAAATAAAATAATGCTCCAAGCAAAACACATATCATGTGGTGAATAAAAATATAGCTCAAAGTAAAGTTACCGATGAACGAAGACGAAACAGGGGATGCCATCCGGGGCATCCCCAAGCTTAGGCACTTGGTTGTCCTTGAATATTACCTTGGGGTGCCTTGGTAATCCCGAAGCTTAGGATCTTGCCACTCCTTATGCCATAGTCCATCGAATCTTTACCCAAAACTTGAAAACTTCACAACACAAAACTTAACAGAAAACTCGTAAGCTCCGTTAGTATAAGAAAATAAATCACCACTTAGGTACTGTTGTGAACTAATTCTAAATTCATATTTGTGTAATATCTACTGTATTCCAACTTCTCTATGGTTGATACCCTCCGATACTACTCATAGATTCATCAAAATAAGCAAACAGCGCATAGAAAACAGAGTCTGTCAAAAACAGAACAGTCTGTAGTAATCTGTATCATTCGAATACTTCTGTAACTCCAAAAATTCTGAAATAAATTTGTGGACCTGAGGAATTTTTCTATTAATCACCTAAAAAAATAATCAAGCTAAAATCACTCTCCAGTAAAATATGGCATCTAATCTCGTGAGCGCAAAAGTTTCTGTTTTTTTACAGCAAGATCGCAAAGACTTCACCCAAGTCTTCCCAAAGGTTCTACTTGGCACAAACACTAATTAAAACATAAAACCACATATAAATAGATTCTAGATGAATTATTTATTACTAATCAGGAGCAAAAGGCAAATAACAAAAATAAAATTGGGTTGCCTCCCAACAAGCGCTAACGTTTAACGCCCCTAGCTAGGCATGATGATTTCAATTATGCTCACATAAAAGATAAGAACTGAGACATAAAGAGAGCATCATGAAGAATATGACTAGCACATTTAAGTCTAACCCACTTCCTATGAATAGGGATTTCGTGAGCAAACAACTTATGTGAAAAATAATCAACTAACATAAGAAGGCAAAACAAGCATAACTTCAAAACTTTAAGCACGTAGAGAGGAAACTTGATATTATTGCAATTTCTACAAGCATATGTTCCTCCCTCATTATAATTTTCAGTAGAATCATGAATGAATTCAAAAATATAACCATCACATAAAGCATTCTTTTCATGACCTCCGAGCATAGAAAATTTACTACTCTCCACATAAGCAAAATTCTTCTCATTCAGAATAGTGGGAGTATCATAAGAAACTCGAATACTATAAATAGTTTCCACATTAAAAGAGTAATGTTTAGAAAAAGGGTAATCATAATCATGACAAGTTTTAATATAATCATCACTACATTTTATAGCATAAGTGTCATCACAATAATCATCATAAGTAGGAACTTTGTTCTCATCATAATCAATTGAAACCTCTTCCAAGATAGTGGAATCATTACTAAATAAAGTCATGACCTCTCCAAATCCACTTTCATAATTGTCACAATAAGATTCAACACCCTCCAAAATAGTGGGATCATTACTTTCTAAAGTTGACACTCTTCCAAACCCACTTTCATCAATATAACCATGATAAATAGGAGGCATGCTATCATCATAATAAATTTGCATATCAAAAATTGGGAGGTTAAACATATCATCTTCATAAAACATAGCATCCCCAAGCTTGGGACAATCATTAATTGCAGCAAATAAATTCTCAAACTTATCATTCTCATCAGACATGGCATCCCCAAGCTTGGGCCTTTTCATATCATAAGCATAATCACTCTCATCATTAATAGTATGGATAGCACCAATAGTATAGCAATTATCATCATCACAAAGAGTAATAGGAGCAACATCATTTGGGAGGGATACATTTTTACCTTTGTTTCTCCGTCTTTTCTTTTTCTCCTTCACATCATTTGTGGGTTTAATCCTCTTTTTGGAGCTCCTTATTAATGAGATTGGTTGAATACAAAGATCCTCCTTGTTACCTTCAAGCACTCATCTCCCCGGCAATGGCGCCAGAAAAGAGCTTGATGTCTAATACATAACCTTCTTCTTGTAGACGTTGTTGGGCCTCCAAGTGCAGAGGTTCATAGGACAGTAGCAAATTTCTCTCAAGTGGATGACCTATGGTTTATCAATCCATGGGAGGCGTAGGATGAAGATGGTCTCTCTCAAACAACCCTGCAACCAAATAACAAAGAGTCTCTTGTGTCCCCAACACACCGAATACAATGGTAAATTGTATAGGTGCACTAGTTCGGCGAAGAGATGGTGATACAAGTGCAATATGGATGGTAGATATAGGTTTTTGTAATCTGAAAATATAAAAATAGCAAGGTAGCAAGTGATAAAAGTGAGCGAAAACGGTATTGCAATGCTCGGAAACAAGGACTAAGGTTGATACTTTCACTAGTGCAAGTTCTCTCAACAATGATAGCATTATTAGATCATATAACAATCCCTCAACATGCAACAAAGAGTCACTCCAAAGTCACTAATAGCGGAGAACAAACGAAGAGATTATTGTAGGGTACGAAACCACCTCAAAGTTATCCTTTCTGGTCGATCTATTCAAGAGTCCGTAGTAAAATAACACGAAGCTATTCTTTCCATTCGATCTATCCTAGAGTTCATACTAGAATAACACATTAAGACACACATCAACCAAAACCCTAATGTCACCTAGATACTCCAATGTAACCACAAGTATCTGTGGGTATGATTATACGATACGCATCACACAATCTCATAATCATCTATTCAAACCAACACAAAGAACTTCAAAGAGTGCCACAAAGTTTCTACCGGAGAGTCAGGACAAAAAAGTGTGCCAACCCCTATGCATAAGTTCACAATGTCACTGAACCCGCAAGTTGATAACAAAAACATACATCAAGTAGATCACGTGAATATCCCATTGTCACCACAAATAAGAACATGCAAGACATACATCCAGTGTTCTCAAATCCTTAAAGTCTCAATTTGATAAGATAACTTCAAAGGGAAAACACAATCCATTACAAGAGAGTAGAGGGGGAGAAACATCATAAGATCCAACTATAATAGCAAAGCTCGCGATACATCAAGCTCGTGCAGAATCAAGAACACGAGAGAGGGAGAGAGAGATCAAACACATAGCCCCGAGGGTGAACTACTCCCTCCTCATCATGGAGAGGGCTAGGATGATGAAGATGGCAACCGGTGAGGGATCCCCCCTCCGGCAGGGTGCCGGAACACGGTCCCGATTGGTTTTTGGTGGCTACAGAGGCTTGCAGCGGTGAAACTCCGGATCTAGATTATGTTCTGGAAGTTTGGGGATATATAAGAGGTGTTGGTGTCAGGAACAAGTGAGGGGGGGTCCACGAGGCGGCCACAAGGTAGGGGGCGCGCCCAGGGGGGTAGGGCATGCCCCCACCCTCGTGGTGGCCTCATGACTCTTCTGGTCCATCTCCGGTACTCCATGGGCTTCTTCTGGTCCAAAAACAATCTCCGTGAATTTTCAGGTCAATTGGACTCCGTTTGGTATTCCTTTTCTGCGATACTCAAGAACAAGGAAAAAACAGAAACTGGCACTGGGCTCTAGGTTCATAGGTTAGTCCAAATAATCATATAAAATAGCATATAAATGCTTATAAAACATCCTAGATGGATAATATAATAGCATGGAACAATCAAAAATTATAGATACGTTGGAGACGTATCAAACACTAGCAAGCAAGCGCGGAGTCTCCTGCCTATATAGAGAAGTACTACTAGTTTTGTTTTGTCTACTGGAGCCGGCTTGACCTCGTCAATGACTGTCGAGAAGTCTTCATGCACGTGCCCAGAGGCGCAGATTTTGTCATTTGACCTGATGCACCGGACTATAACATATAACATGAAAAAATGCCACATGACAAGAAACCATAAGATCACTGCCCAAAGGAGACAACATGAATTCCGACGGACAAACTAGACGAGGATCAAAGCTCAAAATAAAGATAAACTCGTAGAAAAGGGGTCCATCGATAGATGTCCTAATTAACATAGCCGGCTTGACCTAGATGGCAGCTGAGTAGTCTTCGTGCATGTGCCTCCCATGACTAGCGTCTTGGAGGAACTAAGTTGTCGCTGTTTAACCCTCACAGTGATCCGAAGCACATGACACCTTATTTTTGAGATGACAAGAAACCTTTTTTAGATTTCTCACCAGAACTACAGCCCTGTACAACACACCCTGCACGATATGTAGACGATAGCCAATCCAGGCGTGTCTGCTGGAGTTTGGTCACATGCATGGACGAACTGATCTCCCGTGTCATGCAGGGACCGTCCAGGCACCAACGTCTGTACAACACTTCTCTAGTGCTATCACTCGACTCTCTCTTCAATTAACTCACCCAACTTGCGGGTCCGGGGAGTGTGCCTATGGTCGGTTCTCAATTGCGGTCCCACATGTGTGTGGTTATGCAATATGACACGCATTCCATACGGAGAGCAGTGTGCCAGACCGACCGAGCGACCATCTAGGGTGCGACGCGAACGCGACGGGCGTGGTGTATACTCCGTACATGTGTACTGCTGTTTTCTTGAGGCTTTGCTCCATGGCGCAATCCATGGATACAAAATTAGTATATTGTACTATTTAAAAGTCGAGGGCGGGGATTTTTCCACGCGGTAGGCGGGGCAGTTCCGCCTAGTCGGTTCGATAGAGATGCGAGAAGATGAGGGAGTAGGCTACTGCACATGTAGGGCTGTGTGATTTGACAGCGAGTTACTGCTAGATAGGTCGGGCCCCGTGATTTGACTTGCCATTATCATTTTAACTGCGGCGCTATGACCGGCGTGAGTCTCCCGATTCCTGACCACCTCTATACAGGTGCCTCTCCCGATGCTCCACCATGTAGAGGCTGGCTCTTGCATGAGAGCCCACTCCTCCACTTTTTCCTTGCCTCTTTCCCCCACATATGCAAAAATGACATGTAAAGCGGGCTTATAGCCCACTATTGTACTTGATCCTACAGGTGCTAAGCCTGCCACATAGGCATAAAGTCTGATGTTGCAAGTTCATTAAGAAGAGAGAGACTAGCTTGGTGACCCCAGGAAGAAACGGTGCTAAGCGCGTGTACCTAGATGATGCAAACTTAGCAACAAAAAACTAAGCACCTATGCATTGGGGACTTGAGTTTCTAAGACATTTAATGCCCATAGCACCTGATCTAAGCACCATTTCATTGGAAGAGGTCACTCCTTGGCAAATGCAATGAATACTACGAAGAAAGAGATAGAGAGAAGTAAACAAAAAATACTCTTATAGCTAACCTTGTTGTAGTATGAGTGACTAAGTGATGACTATGTATGACAAGCCAACATCATATAGCCTAACACACCATGTTAAATCTCCAAGGGCGCAACCGCGCGAGCGAGACGACGGTCGTGGTAGGCGCGACCATGATACGGGCTACTGGCAGCCCTTGGATCTGAGATCGAACAGTCGCATGCTAAGTTGCTGAAAATTTGCAGAACAAACCTCCAGGATAGGATATTCACCCATAGGTCTAGAACCACGCCATGCAACCTTTCGATCTCAGATCCATGGGCTCTCGGAAGGCCGTATCATGGGAGAATGGAAAGCTTCGTATCACCTGTAATTTTCCTGACGCTTGACATGGCATCGAAAGCCATTTTATTGGGCGTCGAGTAGACATGACATCTAATCGGGCCCCCATAGTACTGTGCATGAATCCATTTATCCACCAGGCAAGCCACTACCCTACCATTCGCACGCCCCATTCAGCATTTTTACAATTGAAAAACCGTTGGCAGTTCGCTCCTACTCGTCCCCGGATGTCCTTTAACATTATGACAGTTCGCTCCTAGTCGTCCCGTCCTTTCACATTACGGCAGTTCCACTAATCCTAACCCTCCTCCCAAATCCATGGCGTCCAAAATCTTCATGATCAGCCGTGAGTACAAGGTTAGAACCATCACCGACGATGAGTTCGACGTCATCTACACCCGTTCTTCCGTGACAGTGAAAGGATGCCTTCATCGCTTCAGATGCATGTTTAAAAACTCAAATGATGAGTGGGTCGCTGGGCTAGATGTTGATTACACCAAGTCCTAGAAAAAGAGAATAATCTAAAGGAGGAAGAGAAGAAGAAGCCCGCCGTGATCCAGGTTTGCGTGTGTGACTTATGCTTAGTCTACCACATATGCCATGCTGATGTTGAGTGCGAGGAATTTAAGAACTTCCTCAAGGGCGGCCGAGTCAAATTCGTTACTGTAGACTTTAGGAACGACATAAGAGTCCTGGATCGGATAGGCCTCATTGTAGGCAAACCCTTCGACCTCCAAAATAATGGGCTGGTGTCCTCCCGTGATAAGCCTTCAATGCTGACCCTAGCAGGAGCCATGGTTCATCCTTCATATGGTAAACTGAAGAGACCTCCGCACACGTTTCATCGTGCATGGCAGTGGAATGTACTAGATATAGACCACATCCACTATGCTGGAATGGATGGCTACCTTTGTCTCAATATCTACAAGGGTTAGATGAAGAGCAAGAGCCAATTGTGCGGTTCAAGCAAAGAAGTATCAGCCAAGAGGAAGAGGGACAAGGACGAAGTCGAGGACGTGGACGAGGACTCCGAGTAAGGTGGCAGTGTCGTTGCTCATGGTGGTTCTAATGCAGTGTCTACCGGATTAGTTGCTTAACTTAATTTCAGGTGTTCTTAGTTTTATTTGAGGGGTGTGTTGTGCTGAGCCCCCAACAGAACTATGTTATGTTTCTTCTCGTTACATTAACTCTTCAGTACGTACATACTAGTATTCATTACAGTTCATCTTTTAGTTTGTATAGTACTATGACTACCACTCGTTTCTTCACATTATATACGAACAATACATATGGCCAACATCATATAGCCAGCAGTTTAGTTGTCAAAGAATTTCAGGGGGCTTAGTTTTGTCAAAGAATTTCAGGGTGCTTAGTTTTATTTGAGCGGGTGTGTTGTGCTGGACACCATTATTGTGACTCAAATCTCTTTTGCCATGTTATAATGACATAAATACCGATGAACCAACATGCCAACTCTCCCTCAATCTCACTGCAGTAAAATAAAGTGTGGGGCCTACTTGATCCCAACATCGTTCTTATTTTCCTGTAAAATTGTTCACTTGGTTACTCCTGACAATCGGGGCCACACTTATCATTTTGAGAATCGGCTTATTTTTGTCATGTAACATGGTCAACGGGTTTGACGTGAAAATCACAATGACTAATGGCATTTTTTAGCAAACATCTAACTTAACGATGGCATTTTTGAGATATCTAATTGCATTTTGAGCAGGCTTCTCATGGATCGATGGCATTTTTGAGTAGTTGTGACTTCTAATGGCAAAACTAAGTAGTGATACACAACTAGTGCCATAAATAATAAGAACCCAGAATTAAATAGGTATGCTAATTTCTTTAATAGAATTTAGCACCCCATTTAAGCACATACTAGCTTTTTTAATAGTACTATATGCATAATTTGGCGACGAGCGCTCTCTATATGTACCACATTTTTTCTTTAATTTCATCTCGTTAGTTTTGCTCCATGGTGCAATCCATGGATCCTACTACTGTACAAAAGTATACATTTTTTAAAAGGCTAGAGGGCGGGGTAGTCTAGCTAGGTCGGTTTCAAGAGAGGCAAGGGCCTTTGTGATTTGACGGCTCATTACTGCTGGAAGGCGGGGCCTTGTGATTTGATTGTCAGATAAATGTGCCGATTTAATTCGAGAAGGAGCAAAGAACCATGCGGTATACTCAAGCTTTCCACTGGAGTACGATGGAGGAGCACGAAACACGGCAGCCCAGTGCCATATCTCTACTCTCTAATCTTATTATATATTACTAGCAAGAGGCCCATGCATTGCATGGAACATCAAGATGCATTTATATGAGCTGTTTATCTCGTGGGAGACGAAGATGAATGAGGAAGTCCTTATCCGCAATGTGGAGAGGTGCGGGTATCTTTTGCAAAATTGTCATATTTTGCTTTCTATCCGTCAGATATAGATCGGACGGTCTATATTGCAGGATGGCAGGCACACCATCTTCACCAACTCGGTTTTTTATAAGAGTAGAGATTATAAAAAACCGAGTTGGTTATGATGGTGTGCCTGCCATCTTGTAATGTAGACCGTCTGATCTATATCTGACGGATAGAAAGCAAACTATGACAATGTTGCAAAAGATACCCGCACCTCTATCAACATTTACAGATATGGTCTTGCCTCGTTCATCCTTATCGCCCGCAACCTCATTGCTGAGCAATTAAAAAAGGAAGTCTCTGGAACAATCTAGCATGGTGGCCGCTGCCGCCTGCCGGCGCCGTCCATCCCCATGCCCCAGCCCAGTCCGACCACCAGTCACCACCACACCCCACTCCTCCTCACCTTATCTCTCATCTTTCTCGAGATATCATTTTTTTGGTGAAATTCTCGAGATACCATTTTTTCGATAAAATTCTCGAGATATCATTTGTTTTTACACATGGGATTACTCCTGCATGGGTCAATCACAACAGGTGTTTTGTAAAAAAAAAATGCATCTTGATGTTCCGTTCAATGCACGGGCATGTTGCTAGTGGCGATAAAAAATGATCTAATTTGCTAGTCATCTTATTTTTAGCATTGTTCTATTCATGCCTCGTAGAGAACGTGACACGTGTGGTGAAACACCTGAAGCAAAAAAAAGAAATACAGGAGCAAAAGAAGAAGGAAGATTATCACCCCCAAAAAAGAAGGAATACGCACACACAAGTGTGGGGCGCTGCTCTCACTACATGAAGGGTTGCTGGCCGCGGAGTCATAACTGCTTCTTCATCGCCTCCACGACCTCCATCTCCTTGCACGTCTCCTCCACTATCTTCTTCATTCTGTCCATGATGCGGGATTTCTCGACGCGAGGCTTCATCATTTGTTCCACGGCCGCATTACGTACCTTGACAGCAGCCGGGTGCTCGATGCGGAGCTTCGCCAACTCCTCCTTCTGTTCCATGACGAGGGCCTGCAACATCTTCATCGAGGAACTACTATTCTCATGCAACTTCTTCCAGCCGACGTTCTCCTCCTTCAGCAGGTCGAGCTCGTGGCAGGGCTTCGCCTTGTCCTCCTGAAGTTCTAGGATTTTGCCGGTCGCCTTCTTCTTTGAGGAAATGTTCTTCTTCAGTAGCATCACCAAGCCAGCGGTCAACTCCCCCTGCTCATTGAGCTCAGCGGGCATGTCGTCGAGGCTCACCTTCAGCAGCTCCACCAAGCCGTGGATGAACTCCTTCAGCTTATTGAGGTGCTTATTGAGATGATCGGGCATGTCGTTGAGGGATAACGACTCCAGCGCCGCCAACTCGGCATGTTCGCCTCCACGTCTAGGGCGCTCCTGGGAGCCATCGCCTGCCCGTGAGAGATCTTTCGAGGTCTCTGTGTGGCGACGAGCCCTCTTTTTTTTCTGCTGCCTTGGTTGCCGCTCCCTTGTTACGAGTAGTTCTCAACCTAGAGCTCTGCACACCGGCCATGGCAAGGACGGATGAAGAAGGAGGAATTATGAGGATGAAGGTAGAGTAATTTTTGGTTAGGTAGTTCCCATTTTTATAACCTAAGTACTAGCATGTAGCGACCCGACCTCAGACGGTCAAGTCTCTGTGCTTAAGTGTCATCCTTGGGTAGGTAATGCTGACACACACAATTCTTGAAGGATTTATAACAGAGTGCAATCACACACTTATTACATCGAATGTCTCAAAAGAGAACTTATTACAATAATATGGTTTAAGGCCATCTAAATAAGATAACTGTGGAAGCATCGAAGGTAAATGAGTCCATCAACTCCAATGGCATAGCTGAGTGCACGACAATGACCTAGCACACCTTACTCTTCGTCTGAAAAGTGTGCAACATAATACATTGCCGCCCGAAATGGGTCAGCACATGGAATATGCTGGCAAAATAACACTGTAGAGCAATGAACAAGTAAATGCTATCACTACATGCATATATGGCTGGTGCAGGCTCTATGGTTAACACGTTTTGTGAAAAGCCAATTTTTCCTTACAACAAAGGAATATATTTTGTTTAACTATCATGGTGGTGGAACATTGAGAAGGTTCCTCCAACTCAATCCCAATTAAGAAGTATTAATAACCCAACAAATTACTTTAGAGTGATGAGATCCACATGATAATCAAAGAACCAGATACTGAAGATGTCCATAACCGGGGACACGACTAACCATGATTAGTGTGTACACTCTGCAGAGGTTTGCACTTTTCCCCACAAGACTCGATCTCCTCCGTTGGATTTCTCGCACTAAATGATGTTTGAGAAACGGATGACCGAGACACAGTCTTTCAGAATCATTAACTCTTTACTCTGGGTAGACAGTACCACCTACATCCCCTACATCTGCTAGCCTACCACTGAAAGAGGTCATACAACATACTCAACTATGTCAGAGCCCATAATGGCTCGTGGCTGCACATGGAAGTTTCCAACATGAATAATCTTATGATCCCTTTGAGCCTAGGTGGCAAACCGTAGGATGATCACACGGGTACTCCGGGATATCCTAGGACAACACTGGATTCTCCTGGTGCTCGTAACCAATCCACCCAGATGTGTATTTAAGTAGCCACCTTTAGTTAACCATTAATTAACAACTCTCACATCTTCAATGGATACATTCAAACCCAAACCACGTCTACTAGCATAGCATAGCGGGATAAGCATAACGTAGAAGTAACTCCCAAGGTTTGAAATAAAAGGTCAATAGGTTCTACCTCATCATCTACTTCCCAAACCCACATGTTAATCAGATCCTAACCATGCAGTGTTTGAGGATTGGAACTAATGCATAAAAACTGCGTATTAAGGGATTTGATCAAAGTGTTACTTGCCTTGCTGACGATCTGCAAACCCTAGAGACTTGTAGTAGCACGCTTCACACTCTCGAAATTCTATCGCAAACAAACAATAGCATACATAAGCAATCAAGCATATATGCAAGGGTAAAACTTAAACAAAAATATCCAAGCTTAAAGTTCAACTGAAGGGCTTCGATTTGCAAAAAGAATTAATCGAATCGGAGCTACGAAACTGAAACTACGATCAAAAGAACTTTGAATTCAAATCTGCTTGAAACCAGATTTTAATTTGTCAAAACCATGTTCAAGTTGTTTAACAGGAAAGAGGGGACCGAGACGAAGATTTTGGCATTGGTTTCACTGGATTTGGATGAACGGTTAAAAAGTTGCGAGGGTTTGAAGATCAGGGGCTAATCTGCGATAAAAATAATCGCGGATAGGTCCCTGGCCAAAAAAAAAAGAAAGAGACTATGGCTCGAACGTTCGCTAACAGAGCAAACAAACGAATTCGTTCGTTATAAGAACTAAACGAACAAACGTTCGTAAAATAGAACTAACCGAAGAAAACCAAGAAAACCGATCTAATAAATAAAAAAAACCCGATCTAGGGTTTAAAAAAACGGCCGCGGCTTTTGCGGTTTTACCGGTTCATGGGCGAAAAGAGGCGGCGGCGGTTGCGGGATCCGGCGGCGGCGCGACATGAGCGAGGCGGCAGGGGGATGCGGCGCGAGCAGCGGCTTGGCGGGCGTGGCGGGTGGCGGCGGCCGCATGTGGTGGTGGTGGAGGAGGAGGCGGCGGCCTCGGGGCGGGTTATAAAGGCTCGCCCCCGGGGCCCCGACTTGGTGAGGGGGTCGAGGCCATGGCGGCGGCGGCTCGGACTCCGGCGAGAGTCTGGCTCGGCCACGCGCTGGGAGACGACGGCGCTTACGGGCCGGCTGGGCCTTTGGCCGAGTTCGGTCCAAAACCGTTTTTTAATAAATACAGCCGAAGTAAAAATCCTAAAAAATATAAAAACAATTAAAATGCCAAAAATAATTTTCACCGTATAAATAAAACATTTAGAACATAGTGAACATTTTTCTGGACTAAAAATGCAATTTTGCAAAATGCATATTTTTCTAATTTAGAAAAAATAGCAATAAAATCCAAATAAAAAATTTATTTGATTTTAACATTTTTCCTCCAATATTTCTTTTGTTTTGGAGAAGTCATTTTATCTCCTCTCATTTATTTTTATAGAGAAAATATATTGGAGAGAAAATTTATTAAAACGAAAATGATCCTCTTTTCAAATTTGAGAAAATTCAAATATGAAAGTAAATGAAATCCCCAATTCTCTCCGTGGGTCCTTGAGTTGCTTAGGATTTTCTAGGATCACAAACAAAATGCCAATAAAATATGATATGCATATGATGACCTATGTATAACATTCCAAATTGAAAATTTGGGACGTTACAAACCTACCCCCCTTAAGATGAATCTCGCCCTCGAGATTCGGGTTGGCCAGAAAATAGTTTCGGGTGGTCTTTGTGTAGGTCTTTCTCATTCCCAGGTGGCTTCATCCTCGGTATGGTGGCTCCACTGAACTTTGCAAAACTTGATAACCTTGTTGTGTGTAACTCGGCTGGCAAACTCGAGAATCTTGACGGGTTTCTCCTCGTAGGTCAAATCGCTATCCAACTGAATTGCTTCCAGGGGCACTGTATCCCTCAGAGGAATATCAGCCATCTCTGCATGACACTTATTCAACTGGGAAACGTGAAACACATCATGAACTCCTGACAGTCCTTCAGGTAACTCCAACTTGTAGGCCACTTCTCCCATACGCTTCAAAACTCGGTATGGTCCTACAAATCTCGGGGCTAACTTTCCCTTAACTCCAAAGCGTTTAACTCCTCGGAGTGGTGATACATGAAGATATGCTCTATCTCCAATTTCGTAGACTACCTCCTTGCGTTTTGAATCTGCATAACTCTTCTGTCTGGACTGAGCTACCTTTAGTCTATCTCGAATTAGCTTAACCTTCTCTTCAGACCCCTTGATCAAATCTGGTCCAAACAACTGATGGTATCCAACTTCATCCAACATCAATGGTGTCCTACACCTTCTTCCATACAAACCTTTGAAACGGGTCATCTTCAAACTAGCTTGGTAGCTGTCATTGTATGAGAACTCCGCGTAAGGCAGATTATCATCCCAACTAGATCCATAATCTAGCACACAAGCTCTCAACATGTCCTCCAGAATATGATTGACTCTCTCGGTCCGCCCATCTGCTCATGGATGAAAGGCTGTATCAACTCTAGCCCGGTACCCAAGGTCCGTGTGCAGCCGATGCCAAAACTTCAAGTAAAATGATTCCTCTATCTCGACACGATGGTCCCCGAACTCCGCAAGTACATACGATCCTGGTCATATATATCTTGGCCAACTTCGCACTCGTATAGGTGGTTTTCACTCGGATAAAGTGAGCCACTTTGGTCAAACGATCCACTACTACCCTGATAGAATCATATTCCGATCAGGTTCTGGGTAATCCGGTGATGAAATCCATGCCAAGCTTATCCCACTTCCATTCGGGTATCGACATAGGCTGCAGTAATCCATGCGCTTCTGATGTTCTACCTTCACTCTGTGACATACATCACATATGGCTACATACTCGGCAATAGCCTTCTTCATACCAGTCCACCAGAAACGCTCCTTTAAATCCAAATACATCTTGGTGTTTCCGGGGTGTATCGAGTATGGCGAGTCATGGGCTTCCTGAAGTATTAACTTCCTGATCTCTACATTATTGAGTACATAAACACGGTCCTCAAACCATGAAGTGTCATGCTCATCCTCACGAAATCCTTTGGCTTTTCCTTTGCTCATTCTCTCCTTTATCTCAGCAATCTCCTTATCATCCTTCTGAGCTTCTCGAATCTTTCCCAATAATGTTGACTGAACCTCCATTGCTGCAACAAAACCTCTAGGAACTATCTCCAAACAAAGCTCCCTGAGATCTTCGGCCAACTCCTTTGGTAATCCTCCGCTTATGAGGGTATTGGCATAACTCTTTTGGCTCAAAGCGTCTACTACGACATTGGACTTGCCTGGGTGATAGTGTAGCTTCATATCATAATCCTTTATAAGTTCCAACCATCTCCCTGAGATTCAGCTACTTCTGTGTGAAAATGTACTTCAAACTCTTGTGATCCGTGTACACATCACAACGGTTTCCAATAAGAAAGTGTCTACAGGTCTTGAGTGCATGAACTACATCTGCTAACTCCAAATCATGCGTGGCATAATTCAACTCATGCGGTCGAAGCTGACGTGAGGCGTATGAAACAACTCTACCGTCTTGCATAAGTACTCCTCCAAGTCCTAAGCGAGAAGCATCGCAATACACTTGGAATTCCTTGCGTATATCTGGCAGAATCAACACTGGGGCTGTAACCAAATGTTTCTTCAACTCGTGGAACCTTGCCTCACACTCATCTGTCCACTTGAACTTAGTGTCTTTCTTCAACAACTCCATCATAGGTTTCGCAATCTTGGAAAAATTCTCAATGAATCTCCGATAATATCCTGTGAGTCCAAGAAAACTGTGGATCTCTCCAACTGAGGTGGGTGCCAACCACTCAGTGACTGACTGAACTTTGGTGGGATCTACTGCTATACTGTCTCCTGATATAACATGTCCAAGGACTCCAACTTCCTTCAACCAAAACTCACATTTGCTGAACTTGGCATATAGCTGATGTTCCCTGAGCTTCTCGAGAACTAAACGCAGTTGCTCCTTGTGTTCCTCTTCATTCTTCGAATATACCAAAATATCATCAATGAACACCACGACAAACTTGTCCAAGAACTCCATGAACACCTTATTCATCATACTCATGAAATAAGCAGGGGCATTAGTCAATCCAAATGACATAACCATGTACTCATATAGCCCGTACCTTGTGGTGAAGGCTGTCTTAGGTATATCCTGATCTCGGATCTTCAGCTGGTGGTATCCCGATCGCAGATCGATCTTGGAAAATAATTTAGGTCCTTGCAGCTGGTCAAACAAATTGTTGATCATCGGTAGTGGGTACTTGTTCTTGATCGTTACTTCATTCAATGCACGAAATCAACAACCATTCTCAAAGATCCATCCTTCTTCTCAACTAAAAGCACTCGAGCTCCCCACGGTGATAAACTTCATCGAATGTAACCTTTCTCCAATAACTCCTTAATCCGCTTCTTAATCTCCTTCAGATCATTTGCGGGCATCCGGTAGGGTCTCTTCGATATCGGTCCGGTGCCTGGCAACAGCTCTATCAAAAACTCAATGTCCCGATCTGGCGGCATGCCTGGTAGTTCCTGTGGAAATACATCCGGGTAATCCTTCACTACAGGCACTTCCCCCCGAACAATTCCTGAGAGGGAATTCACTTGGGTCCTCATCGGCGCATGCCTGGATACATATTTAATCCTTTTTCCCTCCGGGGTGGTGAGCAGAATTTACTTACTAGCACAGTCAATGTTCCCTCCATACTTCAATAGCCAATCCATGCCTAGTATTATATGCAATCCTTGTGACTCCAAAATTATTACGTCTAAGGGGAAACCATGGCTACCAATTGTTAAGGGTAACCGATCACACCATCGGCTGGCCATATACTCCGCTCCTGGCCAGCTTACTAACATGGGTGACCTAAGTGTCAGATGTGGGGTTCCGGCAAACCCTTAAGGTTCGAACACTGGGGTGCGCACGAAGTCTTTTCCTCCAACTGATCTACGCTCTAGCTCGCTGAGATCTCATGGACGAACTCGACGAACTCGCAACACAGAAATACACGAGGTTTATACTAGTTCGGGCCACCGTTGTGGTGTAATACCCTACTCCAGTGTGGTGGTGGTGGATTGCCTCTTGGGCTGATGATGAATAGTACAAGGGAAGAATAGCCTCCTGAAGTTGAGGTGTTCTTGTGCGTATGAACTTGTGGCGTGAGGATTCCCCCCACTACTGTGGTGGCTAGCTCTACTTATATAGGCCTAGTCCTCTTCCCAAATATCGAGCGGGAAGGCAGCCAACAACGGCGGGCAAATTGGAAGGGGAACAGCTAGTACAAGCTATCCTGATAAAAGCGGTCTTCGCCTCCGAAAAGCTCTGGGTGACGCCGTCTTAGGCTCCACGATGACCTCCGCCTTGCCACCCTCTTGGTTTTGGTCTCGTTGCACCAATATGGCAACCTTTGCCTGATGCCTCAGTACTCTCGCATGTGCTGGCCTCCTTAGCACCAAAGAGGAAATAGGGACGCCGCGCAAGACTTGGCGCCTCACGGTACCGTTTCGTCATGGCTCACGCCACGAGAGCCTCGTGAGGTTTTCTCGCCTTTGATATCTCCGCCTCGTGAACCTGCTTGGCTAGGCCACCTGCAGGAGGTCTTGCGTCGCCTCGCCCGCGAGGCTTGGACCTCGCGAGGGTCTTGGGTGTCTTGTTGACGAAGATGGCTGCACGGCTCGCTGCTTGGCCACGCCTGTGGGCCGCAGTGCAAGTCCGGGACCTCGCTCCTGTAACGCGACAAGAGCCCCCGGGCCAAGGCGCTGGCTTGGCTCGCGCGGCGGTTAAGGGTCATGTTCGAGCATCAAGGGCCCCAAAATCCTGCGGCCTCGATCGACGCGTGGCGGTTGATTGGACGTGGGCGTCTCCGCTTCCCCACGCTGCCTTCGAATCCGCTTGGCTATGCGGCCCCCGCAGCCTACACAGTGATTCCTCCTCCTCCTACGCCTTGCTCCCCCAATTCCCCTGCTTCCTTGTGACTCTGCTTCTCTTCTCCAGTCTGACTTGCGCTACATTTACTCCATCGCCATGGCGCCGAAATAGGCTGAGAAGGGGAAAAGACCTCTGTCTCCACCGGCTGCGCCTCCGTCCTTTGCGCCAGCGCTCGGCCGGTCGCGGGTGCTCAACGACGAGGCCATGGGCAAGGTGCGTCCGATGCTTGCTTCCAGCTTCAACGAGTGGGGGAAGACGGTGGCTTGGCCTACGTCCCGTACCCGCACGGCTAGGGCAGTCACTGAGGTCCCGATCTTCATCGACACCCTCTGGGCTGGTCTGATTCCTCCCTTCTCCGCCTTCTTTAATGTTGTGCTTGAGCATTATCAGATCCACATGCTGCACGTCGACCCTCAATCAGTGACTCTTCTGGCCATCTTCGCCTTCGTGTGCGAAGCCATGGTTGGCATTGCCCCTTCTTTGACTCTCCTCCGCCATTTCTTCTCATTGCACCTGACCTTCCCTCAACAAAGCTCGAGATGCATGAGCTTCCATGACGTGGCTGCGACTGCGAGCGAGGGGATCAACTTCGAGCTACCCCCATCCACGAAAGAATTCCGGACACAGTGGGTGTTTGTCGATGCGAGTGTGCTCAGTCCTCTGCTCCAGGCTCCGTCAGGGCCCGCTGTTCCTAATTCTGGTTGGAGCCATCAGCGACTCTCGAGCCCCGGTCTTGCCCATGTCTGGCTCAGGTTGAGGTTGCTGAAAGATTGCGGCGTAACTGCACCGATGGTGGTGAAAGAATTCGTCAAACGCCGGGTTGCTCCGCTTTAGCGCCATTCTCGCCCAATGTGGACCTTGCTCAGCAGCCAGGACCACATGAGGTTTCAGGAGTCTGGGCTCCTCCTCGGGACACCGCAAACAGTGCTCAAGGTCCTGACGGGTGTCCCCTTGCTGGCCGGACTGCCTGGGAAGAACTGTTTGTTGTACCGCTGCAAGAACAAGGATGAGTTTGTGAAGAACATGCCTCTCTTCGATGAATGGGGGCCACGGCCGGACGGCCTGGAGGGGCCTCGCGAGAACCCCGTCATTGTGGTTCCATTCCTTGCCCCTGATGCCGAGCCCGCCCCAGGTGACGGTGCAGGTGGGCGAGCCCCAGCGGAGGCCGATGACCCGAGTGTTGAGGAGCACGTGCTGAGTTGTGATCCTGGGGCGTCGTCCTCAAGAGGCTGCCACTCCCCTCCTGAGCAACCAGTTGCTGAGGAGGCGCTGCATGCGACTCCCGAGGCCAAGGCTCCAGGAGCCTCGGGAGGTCGTGGTGAAACGGTGCCTGGCTGTTTGCCGCGACTGGGCACCCCTGAAGATATTCTTCCGAGCTTTTCTTCGCCCTCTTGGCACCGCCGCCACGCCCAGCTTTGGTCGCCTTTTGTCGGGTCTTGGGAACGGAGGTACCAGACTTGCCTCGCCTGTGGCCTCGCGACGTGGGCTCAAGGGGTGGCCCAAGACGCCCATCTTCATCAAGATAAGCTCAAGACCCACGAGGGGCCAGATTGCTGGGCGGACGACTGTGAAGCTTCCTCAGCACGGCTCGCCAGATCGGGCTCGCGAGGAGGCGAAGAGATCAAGGCGGGGTACCTCACGAGGTGCCCGTGACGCAAGCCATGACAACCAAGGGCGCCAGGCGGGCGCCAGCCCGCTCAATGTCCTCATTTCCTCTTTGGTGCAAAGGGGGCAAGCGCAGGCGAGAGCATCAAGCAAAGGCACCCATTTCGGTGCAACAAGACCAAGATCATCACAACGGCAGGTAGGAGGTCATCGTGGAGCCCAAGCCGGCGTCACCACCAGAGCCTTTGACAGGCGAGGACGAACTTTAGTAAGGATAAGTGTACTAGATGTTCCCCTTCAAAATGGCCAATTGTTGGCGCCCTTCCCGCTCAATATTTGGGAAGAGGCCCAGGGCCCCTGCCTATAAGTAGAGCTAGCCACCACAGAGGAGAAGGATCCGGACGCCTCATCTTAGCTTGGTCCAACCCGATCGAGAGCCTAGCCGCAAGAACACCTCACCCTCACGAGGCTGTTCTTCCTTGTATTGTTCATCATCAGCCCAAGAGGCAATCCACCACAACACACACTGGAGTAGGGTGTTACACCACAATGGTGGCCCGAACCAGTATAAACCTTGTGTCTCTTGTGTTGTTCCTTTGGTAGTTTAGATCCTACCGAGGTGACGAGGCGCAGGTAGGTAGGGGGTGAGATCTCCGCGTGCACCCCCAGAGTTCGAACCTACAGGGTCTGGCGGAACCCGAAATCCGACATTTGGCGCGCTAGGTAGGGGTGCGCCGAATCCGCTTTTCTGCTGCTTTCGCCTGTCGATCGTCATAGTCATGTCCGCGACCAGGCGGGCAACCCTGATCCTCGGGCAGCGGGCTCACGACGCAGAACCTGGCCGCCTGGCGACCCCATGCCCCAGTAGCTCGCGATCCGCAGAAGGCTGCGGGCCGGGCGACGCGGTCAGTAACGACAGCTCTCACGCCGCGGCAGCACGACGGGCGGCAAGGGCCTCCAACCATGCCGCTGCCACGACGCCGTACACCCGACGGGAGAAGGCGAACTCAAGGGCCGCGCTCACGGTGGCCCGAGAGCTACTGCAGTGCAGGCTGCTGGAAGGCGGACGCGACGTGTCAGCTGGAGCAGTGGCGAGCCCTGGCTTCGCCGATCGGGGCCTACCCTTCGCACCCAACTCCCACCTCAGGTCCAGGGTGGCCCATGTGGAGGCCCCACGCACGCCCGCGCAGCTCCAAGCAGACTCCAAGGCAACCCAACGCCAGCCAGGCCGTCAGCACCGGGCCAGCAGCGGCGCTGCCTCCGCCCCCGGCCAGCAAAGAAGGACTGCCACGACCCACGGCCCAAGTGGGCCACCATGCTACCACCCCCAGGTAGGGCTGCGTGGCACACAGAGCACTACGGTGCAGCATTCGGTATGGCGGCCATGGAAGAGTACGTGCCCCACATGAAGGATCAAGGGCACGCGCAGGAGGACGGATATGGCTCGCTCCTCGGCCCAAGCTGGGGGGACGAGGCACCAGAAGATGAGCTCTTCCAGGAGCCCCGAGAAAGCCCTGCCGGCCGCTACTGAAGCAACGACATCGGGTACCGCTATTCCTCGTGAACAGCATACGCTAACCATGGATCGCAGGAGGTACAGGTCGCCACAGCGGACGGCTGCCCCACTCCCGCAGTTTCCTACCCCTTAGGAGGAGGACGCCGTGGGCTGCAGGAGAGGGGCCGAGATCCGGCATCACCACTGCTGGGCGCTCGAGCAAGGCGCCTCAGGGAGGTAGGCCTCCGCCGGGAGGTGCCTGTGGCTCACCTCGGCAGAGGACCCGTGGTCGCTGGGAACTGGCCGGGCGATCGCTCCACGCCATCGGGCGGCGCCCTCGGTTTCCGTCATCGCTTGGTGGCACTAGAGGTGGCGTAAGGCTGGGCCCTCGTCCGGCGATATGAAGCAAGGCCGGTACTGTGAAGAAGGCCCAGGTTTCATGAAGCTCACGCCCCATGACACTCTCACGCATAATGAGTGGGGCTGTACACGCCTCGAGTCTCAGGAGCGCTGCCTCAGCCCTGGGCTCCCTCCCACGCCCAGTGGCAGCACTTAGCTCCGCGCTGGTGAGAAGACATCCAAGACTAGACTAGGTGCCGGACGCGGCTTTTTCTCCTTTTCTTGCTTTTTCCCTTGGCTGTCGCTTTCCCCTTTTTGGACTTAAGTTGATTCGAGCTACATTTGCGGTGTTCGGGAAGGTGTTTAGTCTCGTTCGAGCAATCTCTCTTGTTCTAGTTTCCACTCTGCCTCAGCTGCCTCCCCTCGTGAGCCCCTCGCGAGCCGGGCCAGGCCAAGCATGCGCGCAGACCGGACCACCATCACCACGCCCTCTCAAGAGGTTCTCGTCACCAGTTAAATGGGCCTGCTCAGGAGCACACGGCGCCACAGCCCTCCGCAGCTGTCTCGGGCCCACGCGGTCGAAGGTAAACAAGTCAGCCAGCTCGTCGCAAGGCCATCCACTCGGCGCGGGCGTACGGGTGATATCGCATCTACTAATACGCTTAATCGCAAGTTTTACACCAGGGGCTCCTCCCAAAATGCTTTATAACCTTCGTGGCTAAGTTCAACTCTACTTATGAGATAAAAAGTAGGGCAACACGCAATAATCGGATAAATCCCCAATGCATCCTCGAGATCACCTCCTGACCGCTACCGGCGCCGCTGGCTCGCCATCGCCTCCGCTGCTCCGCCAGCCGCGCCAGACTGCTTCACCACGCCCTTCATCGCCACGACCACGCCGTGCCGCCGCAGTGAAGGCCCCGACGAGGGCATCCACGTTGTCTTCCACCCAATGCGCCACGCCATCCCGGATGGCCCGGTATCGGGCGATGGCAGCATCAAAATCGGGTTGGGGTCCATGTCTCAAGATGGCTGAAGACGCGAGAAAAGGCACGCCAGCCAGGCGCGGCCCTCTCCTCCACCAACCTGCTGGTTTCGCTCGACCGCACTTCCAACAAGGCCACCTCATTAGTGAAGAACTCAAGGTTGCCAAGATAGTTAATCGCATGAGGCTCGCCAACGGCCGCCGCAGATGTTGCCTAAGGTCAGAAAGTTAGTTTCGTCCCGAGCGCATGGGCGATAGGGCCATGCTCGTGCTCCAGATCTGCCACGCGCTCTCGCCCTTGTTCCGCTGGCGAACGGCTCAGCCAAGGCCCACCACGACGCAGAAGAAGCGCCGGGCGCTGGAGGAAGTCAGCTCCTCCGCGCCACGCCAAGGGCAGCCCGGAAGCGCCGCCCGCCACGCCACTTCGGCCTGTGTTGGCCTCGTGGCGGCAGTCCTGCCTTCAGCCGCCCTGATCAACCCCAGCCTCTCCTCGAACTCGCGCCAAGGTTCGAAGGGCTGTCGCCACCCGCATTCAACCTCTTCCAGACTCGGCCTGCTGCAGCGACATCATCCTCCGCCAGACGCTAAGCGCCTCATCTCCAGACGCCAAGATCGCGGGCGTGTTTCGCAGCTTCCAGCCGCAAGGCTCCTCGCCTCCGGACTCCGCCTGGTCGATCAAGCCCCTTCATCGATGCAAGGGCCGCCTCACGCAGCTCCACCGATGCTCCAGGAATTGCTCCAGGCCTGAGCCTCCGCCGCTTCCTCCGCTGCCTCACGCCGGCAGCTTAGCCTCTCGCCTCCTCGATGGCCCGGAACAGCCTCCCGTGAAGCCGCAAGCGACGCCGGCTTTCATTTTCAAGGTCACGCTGGTGCGCGATCGCAATAGCCACCTTCAGCTTGCGCCTCTTTAGCTAGGCGCAGGCCTCAGCTTCAAGGCGGCGCCTTCGTCGCAAGAAGCTCTCACGCCAAGCTGGTTCACCGCTCACCGCCTCTAGAGAAACCCTTGGCGGCGGGCACGGCGCCCGGCGCGCCCGAGCACGCTCTCAGGTCATCATCTGCCCAAGTAGGCGCTGGGGCCACGAATCAGCACTCCTCCGGCAGGGGGCTGGGGCAGGCGCCTGGATGGCCGGGCACGGCCCGCCAAGCTCGCCTAGAGCTGGTTCGCCCTCGAACTAAGAACGGCGGCCGACCTCAGCAGATCGCCATCCACAACTAGACGAGGAGCCCAAGGCAGGCTGGCAATGCCCCGAGAAGGCTCGCGAAAGAGGGTCGCGAGGTGCGCAGAGCCACGATGCGCCACAGGATGGCTCACCTCTCCCACTGCCTCACCACAATGGCTCTACTTGAGCTTGGAGCGCTCAAGACGGTGGAGAGGGCGGCCTGGGATGGCCTCAGCCATCTCCATGAGCTCGGCAGGAAGGGCCCGGCAGAGCAAGGATCAGCCGAAGCAGCGGGAAAATAAGAAACTAGGAAAGGGGAAAGCTTACTCATCAATGGCGAAATACTTCCACGCTTCAGCAGCGGCAAGGGTAATCACACCCAAGGCCTCCCTTCTTCCGGAGAGCTCAAGTCCACGCTGAAGCGGCCCAGAGTTCAACGCAGGGTCAGCCCACGACGAGGAACAAGCACCAGGTGACTCAGCTGTGGGCGCTGCCTCGGCGACGCCACGGTCGCCTCACCAAGATGGATAGTCTGGGCCTCAGGGCCTCGATCATGGAGCCGTGGGTCATGACTCAACGCTTCAGTCAAGAGCAAGGCGGGCCTCAGAGCTTCCACTCAGAGTGCCGCCTGGCGCCGTTATCCCTGCGGAGGCCCCTCAGCCTCCGATGGCCCATGCCTCCCTGCTCCACCACCTGTGAAGGGCCATTGGTGACTGGAAGGCAATCACCACCACTGGTTCTTGCGAGGCCCCATGAGGCCAGCGGGCGCAGCCCCCATTCACAAAGCTGGGCATCCGCTCACAAAGTCACCCCGCCGAGCAAAAGTACAGCAAAGCACCCCTTGTCGGATGCTGCCAGAGAAGGGGCCCCTGGTCAGACCATGAGCACCTTCTCGCCGCCAGCGCCAGTCCTCCTCTTGAGCCTCATGCAATCCTCACGCCCACCAAGGCCCACATCCGCGGGAGGACGCTTGAGGGGCAATGCGGCATAGGAGGAACTCATTCACCACCTTGCGCCGCCAGGCCGAAAGCGCCTCAAGCACGCTAAGCGATGCTGACGAAGATGAGCCGGGGCTCTGGAGCGCCTCCTGCCCCAGCCTGAATTGGGGACCGCGCATGATGGCTCAAAGGGGCTGGGCACCCCGACATCCACGACAGCCACCGTCAAGGAACCCAGACGCGGGCGGAGGAATGCTGAAATCAATCCCTGAAGCCGCCGTTACTGGTGCGGCAATGAAGCTCACGCACCCCAAGCATTGGGTGGGGTCGATGTGGCGCAGAGAGAAGAAGTGACGCAGCAAGGCAACTGAAGGAGGGATGCCCATCATTGCCTCACAGACAAAGGCGAAAAAGGCAAGAACAGTAATGGATTCAGGACCCAAATGCATCATATGGATCTGGTAATGGGAAAGCATAGCGTTGAAGAAATTGGAAAAGGGGGGAACTAGTCCCGCCACGTATGCCGGGCAAGGCACCGGACCTCGGTGACTATTCTGTCAATGGAGAAGCGAGACGCGGTCCAGGCCGTCCTCCTCCCGCATTCGTTGAAGATAGTGGCAAGAGCAGAGCTGATCTTGTCCAAGCCTTCTCGGTTGAGTATGATCGATCGACGACAAAGCAGGAGCTGCCCGACGGCGAATGGGCGGAGGCATAGGTTTTTCCTTTCCCTCTTCGCTTGAGCCATGGCACAAAAGGGGGAGGATTCGAGATTGGATTGGAAGCAGTAGACTAGAGCTCGAGAGGAGGAAGAGCAGAGATGGTCGAGCTGCTAATGAGGGATGACTGTGCAACCACGGGTCCGCTTAGCTGGCACAAAATAAGGAGGCGTGGGGGAACAGGACGCCCATCGCCCAAATAACCGCCACGCTGGCGCCCAAGGCCGCAGGCTGTTAGGCTCAAGGCGCTCAAGACTTGCCCCTTCGCTTTTGTTGCCAAGTCCAGCGCCGCTTTGGGCCGAGGGCTACTGCCGGGTTCCGGGAACGGGGTACCTGGACTTGCTCGCCTCGCGCCTCGTGGCGTGGTTTCAAGGGGTGGCCCAAGACGCCCATCTTCATCAAGATAAGTCAAGACTCGCGAGGGGCTGAGATTGCATGGGCGGACGACAGGAAGCTTCTTAGGCACGGCCTCGCTTAGGCTGGCTCGCGAGGAGGCGGAGAGATCAAGGCGGGTACCTCACGAGGTGCCCGTGACGCAAGCCATGACGCACCAAGGGCGCCAAGCGGGTGCCAGCCCACGCAAAGGTCCCTCATTTCCTCTTGGTGCAAAAGGCAAGCGCAGTAGAGCATCAAGCAAAGGCACCCGCTTCGTGCAACAAGACCAAGACCATCACAACGGCAGGAAGGAGGTCATCGTGGAGCCCACGCCGGCGTCACCACTACAGCCTTTGACAGGCGAGGACCAACTTTAGTAAGGATAAGTGTACTAGATGTTCCCCTTCAAAATGGCCAATTGTTGGCACCCTTCCCGCTCAATATTTGGGAAGAGGCCCAGGGCCCCTGCCTATAAGTAGAGCTAGCCACCACAGAGGAGAAGGATCCAGACGCCTCATCTTAGCTTGATCCAACCCGATCGAGAGCCTAGCCGCAAGAACACCTCACCCTCGCGAGGCTGTTCTTCCTTGTATTGTTCATCATTAGCCCAAGAGGCAATCCACCACACCACACACTGGAGTAGGGTGATACACCACAATGGTGGCCCGAACCAGTATAAACCTTGTGTCTCTTGTGTTGTTCCTTTGGTAGTTTAGATCCTAGCGAGGCGACGAGGCAAAGGTAGGTAGGGGGTGAGATCTCAAGGCACCCCTGTAGTTCGAACTCAGAGGGTCTGCTGAACCCGAACCGACAGCCTTTGTGTGGACTTCGAGGAGCTCTGCAAGAGGAAAGGATCTCCCAGCGGCAGCAACATGTTTGGACCACTGAAGCGGAGGAAGTACATTGTCGTTGATGTGTAAGTATCGTGCCGCTGTGGCTCCTTGTGTACTATTTTTTCGTCTCCTGACATCAGTTCTTCAGGGCTCCTTCCATCGAGGCGGCCGCGCCTCCTGAGAAGCGGCCTTCTTCTTCCTTAACTCTCCCGCTGGCCGCGAGCGCTTCGGGTCCGCTGGTTGCTCCTGGAGGGAGGCTGGTCAAAGGGGCGCTCCTGCTTTCCTGGCGCGCTGAACCTGCAGCCTTGTCGCCCCTCCCCCTTGGTCTGGCATGGAGCCTGGCAGGAGTGCCCAAGACTCCCCCGCTGGTCTTTGATGGCAATTTGTTGGCTTCGATCCTCGGCTCCTCTTCAAGCTGTGAGCCCCAGCGGGCTTGGGCTTCTCGTGAGGACGGGCTTGTGTCGGATGAGGCGCCAGCCCCCAGCCCCCTGCCGAGGGGTGGCGTGCCGCTTGGCGCCCCGCCCGCAGCCCCCGAGGTGGAGGACAAAGTGGGTCGGGCATTCGAGCTTGAGCGCGGGCAGAGCGTTGTTCGCTATGAGCTCTTCCAAGAGGCGATGAACGCGATGGGCCGACTTGGTGAAGAGCTCGCGAGCGTCGATTCACGTCTTGAGGCTGAAGGTCTCCCTATGGAGGAGCGGCGCAGCGGAGGTGGCCATCAACCTCGGCCGCCATCAGCGTGACCTTGAGAACGCTGGGCCGAGGCGCCTCTCAAGGTCTCCCACGGCCCGCCTCGAGCCTTGAAGAGGCTCATGAGGCTGATCGCGCCGCGAGGCCGCGGAGAAAGCAAGGTGGGAGCTCCAAGGCCGGAGCATGTCTTGAGAAGCAGTGTGGAGGCGCCGCAGGGCCGCCTTGCGCCGCCGAGGGGGACGCCATGAGGAAGATGAGGTTCGGAAGCGCGAGGAGGCGCTGGCCCTGGAGGCCATGGAACGCAGCCGCGAGCTCGAGAAACTAGAGATGAGGAGTGTCAGGTTTCCCAAGCAGAAGACGCCATCGAGGCTCACGAGGCTAGAGTCGAGGAGGAGATGAACCGCTGGGTGGCCAAGGTTTGGGCGGACCTGGAGGGCAGGTAAGACCTAAAGATGAAACTTGCGGGCGTGGAAGATGAGGAGAGGGCCGCTGCCCTCAGGCCAAGGTTGGACGAGGCTGAGAGGCTGGCGGAAGCCACGGCCGCCACCCTGGTCACGGCGCAGTCGTACTTGGCCTCTGCCTGCGCCGAGCTGCGTTCCCTTCGGAGGCGGGTTGATAACGCAGAAGCCATCACAAGGCAAAACACGGAGGAGGTGCTCTAACGTCGAACTCTGGAGCGCGAGCATGGCCCTATGCTTCAGGATCTCCGGAACAGGGCCAATATCGCCCTGGGCCATATCTGCGACGTGGAGGCGCCAACCCCTCACTCAAATGATTATGCCAGCCACCTGACCTTCTTCACCGAGGTGGTGACGCGCCTGGAGGCTCGATCTGCCAGAGCACGCCAGCTTGTGGAGGAAAGGGGCGGTTTGCTCGAGCGCCGCTTCTCGCTGCCTTTTAGCCACCTCTCTAATGCCGACCCCAACTTTGACTTTGACGCAACCATCGCCCCCATACCCACGGCTATCCGGGGCAACCTAGTTGTCGGATGTGGGGTTCCGGCAAACCCTTAAGGTTCGAACACTGGGGTGCACACGGAGTCTTTCCCTCCTACCGATCTACGCTCTAGCTTTGTAAGATCTCATGGACGAACTCAACGAAGTTGCAACACAGAAAGACACGAGGTTTATACTGGTTCGGGCCACCGTTGTGGTGTAATACCCTACTCCAGTGTGGTGGTGGTGGATTGCCTCTTGGGCTGATGATGAACAGTACAAGGGAAGAACAGCCTCCTGAGGTTGAGGAGTTCTTGTGCTTGTGTAGTTGGGGATGATCTGAGCTAGTTCGGGGCCCGCCCCTTCTACTGTGGTGGCTAGTCCTATTTATATAGGCCCTGGTCCTCTTCCCAAATATCGAGCGCGAAGGAAGCCAACAACGGCGGGCAAATTTGAAGGGGGACAGCTAGTACAAGCTATCCTGACAAAAGCGGTCTTCGCCTGCGAAAAGCTCTGGGGTGACGCCGTCTTGGGCTCCACGATGACCTCCGCCTTGCCACCCTCTTGGTCTTGGTCTCACAGCACCAATATGGCAACCTTTGCCCGATGCTCGGTACTTTTCGCTCGCTGGTCTCCTTAGAACCAAAGAGAAAATAGGACGCTGCACGACGGGCGCTCACTTGGTACTGCTCGTCATGGCTCACGCCACGAGAGCCTCGTGAGGTTTGCCTCGCTTTGATATCTCCACCCTCTTGAGCCTACTTGGCTAGGCTACTCCAGAGGAGGTCTTGCGTCGTCTGCCAAGAAGGCTTGGACCTCGCGAGGGTCTTGGGTGCCTTGTTGATTTAAGATGGGTCAGACGGCTTGCTTGGCCACGCTAGGGCCGCAAGCGAGCAAGTCTGGGACCCCTGCCCTGCATCGACGTGATAGCCCCCGGCTCAAGGCGCTCGGGCTTGGCTTCATGGCGGCTAAGTGTCAAGTTCGGAGCATCAAGGGCCCCTAAAGCTCGCGGCCTCGGTCGACGCTGCGTGGCGTATGATTAGACGGGTGCCTCCGCTTCTCCATGCTGCTCAAAGAATCGCATGACTTGACAAGTCCCTGCGACATGCGAGAAAAACCATCATTACCTACGATCGTGGGAGACGCCAGTTGGCCTTCTCTTGCTATAAATGGGGAGGGGGCGGAGCCCCCGTTGCCGATCTCTTCCTCACTAGCTTGCTTCTTCTTCCTTGCTCCACTTCTTACAACAATGGTGCCCATCAGAAGCTTTTCCGCCGAAGAGAAAGGAAAAGCTCCCCATAACGATCCGGGGCCACTTCCACCGAAGAAGAGGTCGATCCATCGCCGTGATGAAGCGGCGATGCAGGTGGTGACGAGGCCTTGGTGCGAGCGGCCTCCTCCAGGGTACCCGCTACCCTTGTACACCCGAGCCGAGGGCTCGAGAGGTTGGAGCGACGAGCAGTGCCGCCCGCCTGCGTCCGGGGTCGCCGCGCCACTGCGCCACATGCCGTCACCCCTGGAGTCCATGCCACGGAATCCTCGCGCGAGCTGGTGCTGTGGGCGCCGATGCCTGCAAGCTCCTGGATCCGCTTCCCGCGGTTCTTCTCTGACATGATGCCGCCGAGGGGGTTTCGAGCTCGGGCTGCAAGACGCCGATCGCAGGCCCGGTGACCGGAGCGGAGATCGGCGTCCCCACGCAAGATCTTCATGACTTCGGCCAGTGAGATCGCTGGTCTGCTGTGTGAGGGAGCCTCGCGATCCACTTCGAAAGCACGACGGGCGCCTCCACGCCCTCTTCAAGGTCTCGACACCGAGGACCGGCCACTGAATGCTGCTCGGGAGGAGCGCCAGACCGACGCGCGCCTCCGCCTGCAGCTACTCCAACAGCAAGAGTCCTTGGGACTTCCAGCAGCTCTCCCGAGCTTTACAAGACTCGGAGACGAGGGACAACACCACGTGCCTCAGCTCGCCAAGGCCGGGCAGGGCTGCGGCGTCCGGCCGTCGCCGCCGCTGATCTCGATGGGGTTGACGCCGGCCTCCCGTGGCCCACTGTTGATCATGGCGTCTACCACGGAAGGGTGTAGATAGGATTCCTCTTAGTATCAGCTTTTATTTCCTGCGAAGAATCATGAATCACCCCGTGGGGGCATGTAAGGGTCCATAATGTCTTTGGTGCTTATCTTCCTTGTTATGAAAACTTGGTGAATGCATGTCCCGTTAAGGCTTGGTCCCCCCTTTCGTTCCTCGCGATGGCTTGTTGCTCTATGCTGACAGGTCCCAGTCCCCAGGCAGGCTACAGCCGTCGCTGGTATGCCAGGTCGCGTGCCGTGGTCAAGGCCAGGAGGTGTGTGGCCCGAGGTCCAGTAAGAGCCCGTGAGGCGCGATGCTCAAGAGGTTCCCCTTAACGCTCAAGCAGTCATGGTAAGGCAAGAAAGGAAAATGACTTGGCCACAACGGGGCTGCAGCACGGCGCGAATGACCATTAGGCCCAGATATTTAGCCGGTCCTAGGGCGAAACTTATCTTGCTGACTTTGCGGTGATTCCTGATGTTGCGCTAGGGCTGTGCGCCAATTCGCGTGGCATAGCCAGGTCGGCCCATACGAGTTTCTCTCCCCTCACGCTCTCCTTAGTGCTCTACGTCCTCATGTCCCGGCCCTTGAGCGAGCTCAGCAGCCGCTGGCGAGCTTCACATGCATTGGGCCTTCTTCACAGGTACCGGCCTTGCTTCATATCGCCAGACAAGGGCCCCGCCTTGCGCCACCTCGACCTCCTCCGAGCCGACCGTCACCGTGGATCGACACGTAGGAGGGAAAGAGGACGCCAGCGGTTCCCTCGGTGACCAGAGGTCCTCTGCCAGGGGAAGGGTTGTCGAGGCCTCCCCGGCAGAGGGCCTACCTCCGGGTGTCGTCAGGCGTCGCGCGCCGCGGGGAGGGGCCTTGCTCCTGTCTCCCTCTCGGTGGCCCCCAACGTGTCTTCCTTGTTGGAACGGGTGCCGCCATGACTCGGTCGTCGATCGACGCTGCAACCTGATTCATCTGTAGTCCATGGTTAGCATAAGCCTGTTCCTGAGAGACTAGCGGTACCCTGTAGTTGCCGCTGCCGGCGCGATCGTTGTGGTTCTCCGTTGGTTCTTGGAAGGCTTCGGCTCCTAGCGCCCCTCTCCCCAATCTTCTCCTGTGAATGAGCCGAGGTCGTCCTCTGGTGAGTACCCTTGGTTCATCATGCGGGGCACGTAGGCTTCCGGGGTCGTCACCCCGAACACCTCGCCATGGTGCCCCATGCTCCATGTTGCTCCGCCCATGACGGCGTCCTGGGGATGACAATACGACATCCGGCCGGGACCATGGGGGGCAACGCTTGCGCTCGTGCTTGTCGAGGGCGGCATGGGGTCGTTGGAGCCCCCTACGCCGCCGGCCGTGCTAATGTTGATGAAGCCCCCGGGCGTAGTCGATGGCGCGTGGACGTGGTGAGATTCACCGTGCAGCCCTGCAGTGGCCCGGGGAGGAAGTCGATAGCAGAAGGGTGGTGCTCCCGACGCCGCTACATCCAGCAGCTCGGCAACACGCTCAAGCAGCGTGTCCCGGCCGCTCTCCACAAGCCTGCATCGCACCAGCTCCCTTGCCACGGTGAGCGCCGCTCGCATGTTTGCTTGCTCCCGTCGTGAGTGTGGCGCCGTTGCTACGGCATGGCTTGCTGCTCTTGCAGCGGCCCGTACTTGCCGCAGGGTGAGGGTGGACGATGCTTGGCCGCGCTGCCCGCGCCCGGTGGAATTCGGCGGTGCTCTTGCCACCTGGAGTGCGGGGTCGAGATCTTCGTGGGCAGGTGGCGCTGCCCAGGCTGGCCAGGCTGCCCAGCGATCGGAACCGGCCCTCGAGTCGCCGGCTGAGGGAGTCCTGGATTAGGGGGTATCCGGACAGCCGGACTATATCCTTCGGCCGGACTGTTGGACTATGAAGATACAAGATTGAAGACTTCGTCTCGTGTCCGGATGGGACTCTCCTTGGCGTGGAAGGCAAGCTTGGCGATACGGATATGTAGATCTCCTCCCATTGTAACCGACTGTGTTCCTTAGCCCCTCCCAGATCTATATAAACCGAGGGTTTAGTCCGTAGGACAACAACAATCATACCATAGGCTAGCTTCTAGGGTTTAGCCTCTCACGATCTCATGGTAGATCAACTCTTGTAATACTATATCATCAAGATCAATCAAGGTGAAGTAGGTTATTACCTCCATCGAGAGGGCCTGAACCAGGTAAACATTGTGTCCCCCGCCCATGTTACCATCCGCTTTAGACGCACAGTTCGGGACCCCTACCGATATCCGCCGTTTTGACACGTATATTGGTGCTTTCATTGAGAGTTCCATCGGCCGGGATCTGTAAGTAAGGATGCTCATCTCGTTGTCAAGGATGTTGTCACCGCTGGAGGAGCCCGGCTGTCGGCCAAACTCTCCGCTAGACGGCTTTGTCATGATCGCCTGCTCGCCGCCTGACCGACGGTGACTTCGGTCATCGAAAATAGCTTCCACGCGGCTCGAACTTGCCGAGCAGATGAATCAATGGAGCTCTTCGCTAAACGAGCTCTTGGATCGCATCGCCGCTTTGGGAGTCGCTACGGACTATGATCGGATTGGGCTTAAACCCGACCAAAGGGAGATTAACTCTCCGCAGGTCACCCATCAGATAGCGGTAGTGGAGGAACAATGTGGCGATTCTTCCTCTATATTGAGGACGAACTATGTCCGGATTCCTGAGCTCTCCGAGCCGGATACCTGTTTATGGAAGGACATCGCCCAAGCCCTGAACCTAGAATAAGGCAGCGGGCTAGACCTATTGGGCAACATCCCGGAGCCCGAACTTCGCAGATCGGAAACTCCTCTGCCCCTGGGTCTCAGATCGGGTCAGGGTTCAGACTCAAATCCACCCACCCACCCACATATAAGAGATCTCTCCCACATTAGGCAAGAGCCCCAGGAAACAGTACATCACTACTGGGCCAGATTCCTCCTTGTAATGAACAAGGTCAAGGACTGTCGCGAGGAAGAGGCAATCTCATTCTTTTGCAATAATTGCACGGACAAGGGAATACTTAACACCATAAGTTGCCGTGACATAGCACGCTTCGCCGACTTGGTGGCCATAGTATGGAAGTACTGTGCGATGGAATGTGCCTAGAAAACCGAAGCAAAATTTTGGGATAATCTAGCTCTGACTAAACACCCAGTCCGAATCAAAAGGGTGCACTCTCATAAGTCGCCCGATTCAATCGTAAAAAAGCAAGAGCCCACTTCAGTTCATGGAACTGTGTTGGAGGGATGGCTTAACGGGCCCTGCAAAATCCACAGTACAGCGGATACCATACCAACACACAGCCTGAGAGCATGTTGGGTACTCCGGCAGGTGGCCAAAAGTGGTGAGGATCTCCTCATTCAAAACACCGCAGAGCACCATCCCGTGGATAACAATACAGTACTAACAATCTTCAAGACATTTGCCTCAAATAATAGGCGAAAGCGAGCACTCCGTAGCCTTGCCGAAGTCTGCCACGTGGCAGCAATAAATCCATGGAGCGACACGGCTATCACCTTCAACGCCAGTGACGAACCTAAATTCTGAACAGCCCGAGCACCAGCCGCATTGGTCCTTAGTCCAATTGTGGACGGCCGCTCACTAAAGCGCTCATGGACGGCGGCAGCGGATTAAACCTCATCTATGAGGAAACTCTTCAAAAAATGGAAATAGACAGGAACCGCATTGAGCAAAGCAGCACGAACTTTAGAGGAATCATCCCTAGTCGGGAGGCATGCTGCGCCGGAAAAATCACACTAGATGTGGTATTCGGCACTCCTGACAATCATAGGTCCGAAGAAATTACATTCCGTCCCGTTCAGTAGCGGATACCACGCCCTTTTAGGGTGGGAAGCATTCATGACCTTCCAAGCCATACCCCATTACGGGTACATGAAGCTCAAAATGCCCGGGCCCAATGGAATCATCACTCTAGCTAGTGACCCGGACATAGCACTCCGCGCCGAAAACAAAACAGCCGCACTGGCCCTCGAGGCATTATCTGAAGCCCTCGCGGTAGAGGAATTAACTACGCTATGCTCCACAATGGACAGGGACGACGTGATACTCGACAAGAGACCCAAGTCCACTTCTTTTAAACCAGCGGATGAAATAGTCAAATTCCAAGCATTACAAAAAAAGACACATTCGTGAAATTTTGGGCCGAAAGAATTTTTTTTCTGTCATACATATGAAACTTCTATGACGATAATTGTGACAAAACCCGGTATCATCATAGATGTGGTGGGCTCCTACTTCTATGACAAAAAATCATGACAGAAAATGGGCTTTTCATCCTGGGCGGGCCGGAAACGCAGCTGCATGACATTCTTTGGGCCGTCCATGACGGAAAAAACCGTGGTAGAAGCGAGGGGGAGGAAAATTTCGGGGAGTTGCCGGTTATGGTGGGAGGTCGGGGGCCGAGCGATGCGCGTTTCTCTCGTACGTACGCGCGTGTGTGCAAGGCGTTGGCTCTAACTGAAGCCGAGCGAGGCGTTGGGCCCTAATCAACTCGAAAGTGACAGTAATCGCAGTTACGCGTTATCGAACTCCGAGCGATCGATCGATGGCTGTTAATCGAACCAGATGGAGCGATTCTTCGCTGCTGCCGCTAATCAAGCCGATCGATTGATGAACAATGGAGTTGCTATGGGAGGGTTTGGATGAACAGTGAGCGGTGGCGTTGCCTCTGGATGAACAGGACCCCATGGTGTGGAGGGTTGGACGAATAGTAGACGGTGGAGGGCTGGCCTTGGAGGGGTGGTTGAATAGGACCCCATGGTGTGCAGGGCTGGACGAACAGTAAACGATGGACGGGTGCCCGTGGAGGGGTGGTTGAACAGTAGTCGGTGGAGTAGTGCGCGGTGGAGGCTGGATGAACAGGAGCCCGTAAAGGCTGGAGGAGGTCAACGGTAGCCCGTGGAGGCTGGAGGAGGTCGACAGTGGAGATGAACAGTATCCCGTGGAGTCCCGTTTTGCGGTATGCCACACCCCTCCCGATGAACAGGACCCCTGTTTCGACCGTAGGACGTCCATTTCGTCCGTTTTGCGGTACGACACACCCCTCCCGATCAACAGGACCCCTGTTTCGACCGTAGGAGGTCCGCTTCCTCCATTTTGCGGTACGCCACACCCTCCCGATCAATAGGACCCGTTCGAACGTGGCGGTCAAACACAAGGCCGTTTTCTCCATTCTCGCGGTATGCCAGCCTCGCTTCCATCGCCTGTTCCGCCCAAGCCTCCCGGCGAACACGACCACGCATTCCGCTCCGACCCAGCCGGTTGGCTCCCACGCTGCTCGTTGCTCTCCGATGAACACGACGCATTTCGTTGCCTCCCCATGAACACGACGCATTCCGTTCGCTCGCCATGAACACGACGACGACGCTGTTTCTCCGTTCCGACCCAGCCATGTACGTATGCACGAGTAGGCGTTCGAGACCCTGCCCGTATGTACGTATGTGGCCGTATTTTCTTTCTTGCACCGCCGCTGTAATGACGCGTGTACATGCTACGCGGCGCCTCTACATCAACACGTGCACGCCTCTACTACGACACGTGCGCGACTCTACATCGACCAGTATGTACGTACACGTCGACCAGAATGACAATGCTACGTACGCTTCGAACAGGTGGGTCCTGAGTGTCAGGCACTTCCTTGCCTGCGAAGATGTAGCTGGTGGGTCCCAACAGTCAAGGGGGCCAATGGTTTTTTTTTGCCCGCACGCACTTCCTTGCGTTCGAAGATGTAGCTGGTGGGTCCCAGCAGTCAGGGGGGCAAATCGTTTTTTTTGCCCGGACGCACTTCCTTGCGTGCGAAGGTGTAGCTAGTGGGTCCCAGCAGTCAGGGGGAAATGTTTTTTCATGAAATATGGTGGCCCGTCCGGTGGGTCCCCGTTGTCAGGTGGAGGAATAATTATTTTGCGCGTAATAAGGAGGCACTTCGTTGCTACAGCCGTGGACCCAGCTGTCAACCTCTCCACGTACAGTCCACGTCCGATGGAAGCCGTTCCTTGACCACGTTGACCACGCCGCACCGAGAGCACCAGGGCGGTGGACGACGGTGAGGCCTAGGAAGGGGACAACATGGAGCCGGGGAAGACGCGGCAGTGGATGCCCACGCGTAGAGGAGTACGAGGGTTCACTGGTTCGCTGCGATGTGAGGCTGCCGTTGCCGCAGAATAACAGGGGGTGTGGGTGAGTAGAGGGATGGCCTGGCCAGTGGTGGGAGTAGTAGGGGGCAGTGAGGCCTCCGCCGCATCGCAGCCGGCCACGGGATGCAGGAGCACGAGGCACGACTGGCGCTGGTTTGGGCGGCTGGAGCAAGAAGACCAGAGGTTGAAGAAGCACTACGGCCGTTGGATGGACATCATATGGTCACTGGAGCTAGAATCGTGCATATTGACTAAGTTGATAAAGCCCTCCATCCCCGTCAACTTAGTAGGCCCACAAGTCAGCCTGCCACTATACTGGGTCCCAGCTAACAGGGGGAGTATTCTTTTTTTTGTGCTTAATAAGAAGGCACTTCCTTGCGTGCGAAGATATAGCTGATGGGTCCGAGCTGTCAGCGGCGGTAACGTTTTTTTCGCGAAATACAGAGGCCCTTTCGGTGGGTCCCTGATGTCAGCTGGAGGAATCATTATTTTGCGCGTAATAAGGAGGCATTTCCTTGTGTGCGGCCGTGGACCCAGCTGTCGGCCTCTCCATGTACAATCCACTTCAGATGCATGTCGGTCGTTGACCACGTTGACCAGTCTGCGCCGAGAGCACCAGGGCGGTGGACGAGGCGAGGCCTAGGAAGGGAACGACACAGAGGCAGGGAAGACTCGGCAGTTGTTTCCCACGCGGAGGGCAGTACGTTGTCTGAGGGTTCTTGGTTCGCTCGCCGTCGCCGGAGAATAACAGCAGGTGTGAGTGAGTAGAGGGATGGCTAGGCCAGCGATGGGAGTACGGTAGGGCGGTGAGGCCTGCGCGGCAGCACAGCCGGCCGCGGGGAGGAGGGAGCAGGCAGTCCCGCCGGTGCTTGTTTGAGCGGCTGGAGCAGGAAGAGAAGAGATTGAAGAAGCATGACGGCCGTTGGATGAACATCCAACAGTCACTGCTTGTGCGTCAACCTTTTTTTTAGGAAAGCCTCAAAACTGTGGAAAACAACATACAACCCATCTGCCATTATTTCTAATAATTTACAGCCCATTTGCTAATTCTTAAGATTTTTTTGAGCCCATATTCTTTTTGTTAGCATTACAGCCCATACTGTGGCCACGGTTAAAAAAATTTATGAAATTTTGCATATTTCGGTGCGGTCCAAACTGTTTTTAATCCCGAAATTTCGACTCACATTCAAACTGATTTTAAAAAGAAATGTATATCAATATAAAATCCAACAAATTCTCCACGCATAAAAATTAATGTAATTTAAAATCTCAAATGAAAAAAGATATTTGAAACTAATTGCGGTTTGATGTGTTTTAAAATGTACAGCCCATTTCTCATTACTGATGGGCCATTTTCTCGGCCAGCCGAATGAAAGCTCTTCTCGTCTTGAAAGATTTGCAGCCCAACATGCCTCACAAAGCGACTTACTTGGCAAATCACAAAAAAACTGGGCTGTGGCCGTGGACCCAGCTGTCAGCCTCTCCACGTACAGTACTCTTCCGATGGAATGTCGTTGACCACATTGACCACGCCGCGCCGAGAGCACCAAGGTGGTGGACGACGGCGAGGCCTAGGAAGGGGACGACGCGGAGCCGGGGAAGACGCGGCAGTGGATGCCCACGTGTAGAGGAGTACGGGGGTTCACTGGTTCGGCTGCGGTGTGAGGCTGCCATCGCCGCAGGGCCTGGCTAGCGGTGGGAGTAGTAGGCGGCTATGAGGCCTCAACGGCAGCACAGCCGGCCACTGGAGGCAGGAGCAGGCGGTCTCCCCGGCGCTGGTTTGGGCGGCTGGTGCAAGAAGAGCAGCGATTGAAGAAGCAGCAGGACTGTTTGATTCAAATCCAACGGTTATCGCTGCTAGAATCGCTTGTTGACTAAGTTGACAAGCCCTGACGCTGGCCAACGTAGTAGGCCCATAGGTCAGCCTCCCAACCGTGCGCCCTGGATGTCGATGGGAGGAATCATTTTTTAGCGTAATAAGGAGGCATTTGATTGCGTGCGTGCCAGGCCAGCGGAGGGAGTAGGGTGGGCCGGGAAGCTCGCGCGGTATCACATGGGCCACAAGAGGAGAGCAGCAGTCCGCCGGCGCTAGTTTAGGCGGCTGGAGGAGGAAGACCAGAGATTGAAGAAGCACGTCGGCCGTTGGATGGACATCCAACAGTCACTGCTGCTAGAATCATGTGTTCAGTGACAAAGCCTTGCGTAAACAAGTCAGCCTCAAAATCTGTGGCGTGTATAGCCCATTTGCTATTATTTTTATAATTTTTACTCATTTTCTAATTCATATGGAATTTATTGCAGCCCGTTTTCGATTTTTAGAATTTCCGGCCATTTTCTGGTCAGTATCAGGGTCAAAAAATTAACTAAATATGTGGTAAATTTTGAAAATTCGCAAATTTTTGCTGGGGAACGAAACATTCTTAATCCAAAAATTAATAGCCATACTAAAACAAATTTAAAAATAAATTAGTACTATGTCATGTTAAATCCAATGAAATACGTATAAGATATCAGTGAAGAACAAAATTCAAAAAAAAACTAATATCCCATTTGCTATAATTTTTTTGGAATTTTCAACCCCTTTTGATATTACTTTTAACAGACATTGACCATACTCTTTGGCCAGGATGGAATGCATCCCTCCTCGCCTTGAAAGATTTGCAGCCCAGTAATTTGGAGAAAACAAATAGGCCTAGCTTGGGTATTCTTCAAAAAGAAATACTGGGCTACCTATTTTCCCAAAGAACTGGTGCATGAGCATTTAGCTTTATTTATTTATTTACTTATTTATGTTTAGGGACCATGAGCATGTACAGGCCGGATTCATGTGAGAGCCTCCCTCCGCTAATTATGGGCTTTCTATTGGGCCTTCATTAGTGGGCTGCATGTTATCAACAAGTGGAAAATGTGTTCCGTACAAAAAATAGTATGAGCTACGACGGCACGGGCACTAAAGGATCGAACCGTGCAACAAATTCCAAAACAACACATTTATTCAACCAACAGATTTAAATATACTACTGATTGTACATTGAAAAAACAGCAGCAAAGCAACCAGGGCTGGGGTGCAATGTAGCGAGAAGCAGGCCGTAAGAGTGAAGACGCAGCTCTCTCTTCCAAACCAAACATCAGCCATCATTACAAAAGGGCTACCAAAAAGAACAAGTGTATGCATCAAACTAAATAAAGATCCTACTACACCAAGTGTACACATCTAACTAACTGGCTCAGTTTGACGTTACTATTTATTAAGCTGTGGAGATTGGCTGACGGCTTGAACCAGATGGGTGCCTGACAGGGGAAACTCCTACTACACCAAGTGTACGCATCTAACTAACTGGCTCTGATACTTGCGACCCTCTCTCCTACTTTGGCCTGCAGAGCGTGGCGGCACATATCAGGGTATGGTGCATGTAGAGACGCATGGTACGTTGTGTACACACAGTTTTGCCTGATGAACGAAACCACGCTACCATCATGATCCTTGCCGTCGGTTATCTCCTGGTTAATCGGATAATTCAGTCCGACAAATAGAGAGCGTGTACCAAGGCTACTTACCAGCCTCCAGTCAAAAATTCCTGAAGGCCCGGAGAAGCTGGGATCCTGCTCAAAGACTGGCAAAGGATCGTGATTGTATTCCGCGAAACAACACGTCCGCACGCGCGAACGATCATCAATCTTTTCGCCGTCGTCGATCGAGCCAGAACCACCTGCAACTGCCATGCCGCTTTTCTTTGAAAGGTTCGGGATTAGGAAGGGTAGGGACACCAAAGTGCCTACAACATCATATCAAGTTGAGTCAAATAAAAAGGGCTCTTGATTTAGTCAATCTTAAGAACAGCATGTTATGAGCATGAATATTTTTTCAGTAAATGTTGTGATAATATAAGCAAGCCATCATGATATCATAGGAAAGTAACATACCGCTGTAACAGCCGCTTGTAGCGATGATCGGAGTAGGCCAGCAATATGTCCAGCCATAGAAGGAGTCGACAGCGTAAATGAAGCCCTTGTGTTCAATGGCATCAGAGAACCATGGAGGATGTATGATCCTGCGATGGACGTGCAGATTTATCTAATTACTGTAGTGTCCTGTCAGATAGGCGAGACCGCGGTTGAAGAACGCAATTAGCCTGAAATCTTTATAATTCGCAGATCTTGTGGGCACTTGGCATATTACAACCTTGAGCAATCAAACTTGGTATCATGTTGGCTACTGTAAGATTCCGAGTATTCTAGGTCGCGGTGCCAAAGCAGTGCGGTGTTAATCAAAGGAAGGGGGATCAATCGCCGGGTGTAGACCTCCACGATCATCCAGCTGTCGCGACCGTCGACGAGCACCATCCAAGACGTGTTCATGCCGACCCAGTACATATCCTTAATGTAGCTGAGGCTGACGGGGATCGGATCGCAGTGAAGGGGGTTGATGCTCGCCACCCTACGATCGTTATGCTGCGTGACACGCCGTTTCTGAAGATCAGGCAGCATCAGCAAGCAAGGAGCTGGCTTAAAAAGCTCCGGCCTAAGGGCTTTGAGTAAATGGTACAGCCCCGACGAACACGCGGCGAGCGGCATGGTACTAAGATTGTCCACACGCGAAACAATGAGCTTGATTACCTCTGTGGGGAGCGAATTCCATCCACTCTTTCGGTGGACGCTGCTCGGTTCTGCCATTGTTAGTGCTTGGGTTTCAGACGAGGGGGGGAGGCGCCTTAGCGGGGATGGAAGCTTGGACGAGATTATGTGCGGACAAAGATGGAGAAGCGAATATGTGCTGCGGAAGTGGACAGGTGATGATGACGACAGCACACCGCTTGACTTACGAGACACATACCAGTAGCGTACGGTCATATCAATACCTACAGTACTGGTACTCCCTACAGTACCTACTACAGTACTATGCCCTAGCCTGCTAGAGTAGAGTAGTAGAGTAGGACTCTGCTCTACTACTAGCACCGAAGGAGTAGTATATTCTAATCTAAAATAGTTACAAACTTCAATGCCCGAGCGTGGAACAACTACAAACCGTGCTCAAAGACCGTGTCTACGTGGTGTTTGGACTTATATGCAAAGAAATAGCAAGATGCCCGTGCATTGCACGGCACACCATCATCACCAACTCGGTTTTTTCTCTACTCCTACTCCTATAAAAGACTCAGTTGGTGATGATGGAGGCAAGGAGCGTGTTCAGCCGGGCGTGTAGTGGACGACGCAACACTATTCGATTTGTTATTAAAAAAAGTAGTAGAGATAAATACATAGGGAGGAGAATGAGGATGTGGGAGATAAGGATGAACGAGGCAAGGCCTTATCTGTAAATGTGTAGAGAAGTGCGGGTATCTTTTGTAAAATTGTCATAGTTGGCTTTCTATCCGTGAGATATAGATCGTACGGTCTATTTTACAAGATGGCAGGCATACCATAATCACCAACTCGGTTTTCTATAAGAGTAGATATATATAGATATAGATAGATAGAGACTAGAGAGTACTAGTAAGGACACCATCTACTGCTTCGTGTGCTACTCCTGCGCTCCATTCGGCGGCCGCAACGTCCCCTACAGCCACTCCCTCCTGCGCTCCATTCGGCGGGCGCTGTTGAAATCTGGGGAGCGCACTCTCGCGACTGCTGGCAGCCACGACTTCACCGAAGATGACTTCTTCCCCGACCTCGGCAACCTCTTCCTCAACGACATGGGCGACAACCTCAACGCCAACGGTGCTTCTCCTGTTGCACCGTATGTGTTTCTGTCCTTCCTGTTTGAAATCGTGGTAGAATTCATGTTTCTACTCTGTATCCTACTACTATGCTAGTCCACATGATTAGTTTCATCTCTGTTATAGCCGTCATGATTTATTTTGTGCTTATTCGGATTAAATGCTGTAGTAACTTGCTCACATATTCAACTGGCGCAATGTCACCTACGGCCACTCATGTTTCATGACGGCCTGGTCGATTCCTCCAAGGAGCCCTTCGTCCACTGCTATGAGTGCCCGATGCCATTTTGTGGCTCGCCGGCGGACATGGTGCATCACCTCACGGATGCGTGCAGCGGTCACTGCTGGCCCTTGGCGGAGAACATCAAGTATGACACGTGCTACCGGTTCACCATGCCGAGTCATTTGGAGGATCACCGCCACCTGCTAGTCTCGGAGGAGGACGGGCGTCTTCCTCTTGATCGTGGGCACCGGCGAGGCCAGCAGAGCCGCCGCCCGTCTTTGTAGCGTCGTCGAGGCGTCGCCACGACGCCGACATCGACACGAGGCAGATGTACGGGTGCTTGGTCAATGTTACTACCCCTCCGCGTCACGTGGGCGCCGAAACCGGCCTCATCGGACAGACTTGGACTCTGAGGAGCTGGGACTATCCCGCCAATGTGGACTTGGAAAACCCATGGCATCCGTTCTATCCCTTACCCGCCGACTCGGTGCACGGGGACTCCAAGGAGGTTCACCTGGACATACGCATTATCAAGTGCACTTAGAAAACATGTAGTGTGTGTGTGGCCGCTTATGGCCTGTGTCTTTGCCACTTTTGATTATGTAAGCTTGTCATTAAACTTGAGTGGCTTTCGCCGCCGTCCTTCCTTTGAACTGCTCCTCTTAGTGAGCTGATGTAAGACACTTTGGGTTTCATTTGATAATGGAACCGGGGAGGAGCCTCCCTGTTCTTCTAAAAAATACGCATTATCAAGTTAAATGTTGATCATTAGTCTTCGCTCAATGTAATCCGCTGTCTAAGCATGTGGAGACTTCCATGCAGGATCTTGCTCTATTGGAGTATCGCGCATGAATAAAAGTGTATCCATTTATGGTTTAGTCTAGAATCTTCCATGTATGAATTTTTACTACAAGATCTTGGTGAAAGACTTACGATGAACCATTTCTTACATCTCCTCTGCCCTTGCAAGTCATCTGATTTAATCCCTCCGTCTAGGTGTATAAGGGCATGGTTAATATTACTTAATAGTATAGCCAACTGTTGACTATAAGAAAGTGCCATGTCATCTGTAGCCAACATGTATAACAATCGATACTCAAAAACTAATTCTTAAAGATCATTTCTTGCAAAGCACAATAAGTGTTATTTCTTCACAAGTTTTGGATGCAGGTTGAACAGTTGAACGCTTTTGTTTGCAAAAGATACCTTTTTATCTATTTCACCCTGATGTTTGTGAGCTCTAGAGATGAGATAATATCCGAAGAAACCTATCGATACCGTTACACATGAGATGACCCCCACATCCTTTGTCAAAATAAACAACTCCCGATCAATGCATTTCACTCTTTGGTGCAACGCACGGGCACCTTACTACTATAGATTAGTACGACCAAAAATTGAACTAACATTATATATAGTACGATAAATACTGATGCATGTCACCTAAAATTATATCATTCAAAACTATGTTCAAATACGAATCCAACGATATAGTTTTTGTTGACATGCACTAACATTTTGTCAGTTAAATCTTCAGTCAAATTCAATGGGGGACTAATAAACCACGACCGATGTAGTACAAGTGTAGAGGGCGGCGCTGCACGGGAGTCTCACCTCTCACTCGTGGCGGCAAGAAAAAGCGTCATATCACAAAACCCAACCACTCCCAATAATAAGTGGCCTGGTAAAATAAACGGACAAGCAACCATCACATCCCTCCGTCTTTTTGCATTTCATCTCTCTGCATTTACTTTCTCCGGTTCATCTCCCACACTCGATCCCTAGCTACTACTCCTAGGGCCAGTTCTTTTGGCGGCTTCCCCAGCTTTTCCCACAAGACTAGTCACAGTGGAGAGTAACAATAAGGCGCCTCACTCATTTATTTGGGCTTCTAAACTACTACTCCGTCCTGGTTTATTCCTCACCATTGTAATTTGTGCTAAATTTTGACCAAAGATTTAACAGATAAAATGTTACTCAAAACACTTAGCGCGGTGCATCTAGGTGTGTAAGTCATCTTACGAAAACCAAATAATCCCAAAACACTTAGGCGCGGTGCATTAACTTCTACCTCATTTCTTGTTTCTTGACATATCAACCAATAAGAGATAAAGAGTGTGCATGCTTTTAATGACTTGATATATCAAACATGACATGCAATGGTTAGTTCATTGCATGCAATACTATTAATTAGAAAATAAACATTAATGTTTCTCGTTTTCTCCTCCTCCTTGGTCAAGGCGCACAGCCTAAGATGACTTACTCACCTAGACGGATGGAGTAGTGCATGTGACATGCACTAACATTTCATTAGTTAAATTTATGATCAAAATTTGACACGGATTACAATGGGGATCAATAAACCAGGACGGAGGTAGTAGTTATGGGATTACTAGTCTATAAGCCTAAAAGAACTTGCCTCTGGTACTCCTACTAGTAGTAGTACTCACGTTGGAATCGTTTCACAAGCTTGACTAGTGCTGTTTTTCTACTTTTACAAAAACCGCATCGTAATGTTAAAACGTGCATTTTCACGTACATAAGTAATAGTAGTACTCCCTCCGTTTAGGTGTACAAATCTTCCCTCCTTCTTGGTCACCGTGCACAACCAAAGATGAATTATTGACCTGGACGGAGGGAGTAGAAAAGTCTGCAAGCATATATCAAGAGAGACGTGTAGTCCGATAGTGTATAGTAAAGTTTGTACTATATGCACGTACTTGCAAAATGCGTAATAATACACAACGTTTCCAAACTTTCCCTTTTACATACTTAATTAAGGACGCTAAAAATTCCTGAATGTTCGGCATTTATCATTTGCGTCCAAAAACTAATGAGATCGCCTTACGAAACAAAACTTATACTCCTCCTAAAAGCCACGACGCCGCAGAGCGCTGCGGCGCCACCACGAGTGCCACAGTGCGGCCGTTTCCCGGCAGCGACACAACGCCTCTTCCTCAGCCTCGCAACTCGCGAGGTGCTGATTGGCGGCTTGCCGGCGGGCGAGCGCGATCTCACCAGTGTGGTGATCCATCGCTAATAGGTAGTCCTCCTGGCTGGAAGCGTGCACCTGGTCCATGTACCGCCAAGCGTAGATGAGGCGCTTGGGCCCGACTTTTCAGGCGTCGGCGCAGGCGTCCTCCGCCACCCTCACGGCCCTCGTGACGAGCCTTACGCCAAAAAGCAATTGCTTGACTCTCTCGGACGCGACATAGATCTCCCAGAAAGCTTGTTGCGCGGTGCGCTTCTCTTCCTCGGCCTTCTTCTCCGCCTCTATTTTGGCGCGCTCTATTGGAGGCAAAGCCTCCCACAAGGCAAAATCCATTTCTTGCCAAAACTCCTCAAGGCTAGGGGCTCGGCAGGGCGGCGGGCGTTCTCCTCGAAGCGGGAGCCGCCGCGTCCTCGGGGCAGCGTCTTTGGGAGATTGGGAATGCCGGCGCGTCCACCTCGACACGTCGCGCGGCGAGGAGCGAACGCCGACGCGTCCTTCTCGACTAGTGGCGGCGAGGAGGCGGAACGGCAAGCGTCGCGTCATGGGGCGGAGCGGAACACCGGCGTGTCCTCCTCGACTTGTGGCGGCGAGGAACGGAACGGCGACAGCGTGACCGTCCAGCGGTGTAGCGAGGGGCTCCTAGGGCTTAGGAGGCGATGCCATGGTGGTCGACATGAGAGGAGGGGAGGAGATAGCGATGAGCGTGAGCGTGAGGGGAGGAGATAGCGATTTCGTGGGGGCGCAATATTTATAGCGAGAAATGGCACACCTCGTAAGATATGGATTGAGCTGCATCGACTTAAGCTGCGGGTCGGTTAAATCAGCGACATGTGGGCCGGTATCTCTGCTGGGCCCGTATGTCGAGACCCAATGCACCTGAAGTTAAGTAAAAGCTACGTGGGCATATTTGTTGGAGTAAATTACGGGGAGGCGAAGGGGTGGAAATATTGCTGGTCAACGGATTGGACGAGCATGGGGAGGAGGGTCATGCATGCAGATTTTTTCACACGGGTGGAGTGGTGGGTCATGGGAGGGAGAAGGAGAGTTTGGCAGGCATATTGTTTCCACACATGGAGAGGAAAAGATTTGGAGACGAACAGGATTCCTGCGGTATGGGGAGCGGTGCATAATAAGTCATCTTGCATGCCGGGCTAGGTATAGTCTCAAGTCATTAAAACATACACCCCACACATGTTCATATTTCAAGGTGCACTAAATTATTGCATGCGATGATTAAGGCTGGCCATAATGGTGGTATCTTAGCTGGTATCATGCACACGGAATAGCAAACATGCTGATGTGGCAAAGATATAAGAAGAGAGGGGGGTAGAGTAACTAGTGTTCATGCATGCATTGGTAAACACATTTTTTGTGAAGAACGACAGCATTAGTTGAGAACTTTTGCAGACTTCAAAACTATTCCACCGCCTCTACTATCTTGCTAAGAGTAGGTGAAATTTTTGAGTCGAGCCCTTTAAACTAGAAGGAGGTAGTGGTACTCTAATAGCTAGGTGTGTAAGTCATCTTACGAAAACCAAATAATCCCAAAACACGAGGCGCGGTGCATTAACTTCTACCTCGTTTCTTGTTTCTTGACATATCAACCAATAAGAGATGAGGGTGTGCATGCTTTTAATGACTCGAGACTATCAAACATGACATGCAGTGGTTAGTTCATTGCATGCAATACTATTTAATTAGCAAATAAATATTAATGTCTCTCGTTTTCCCCTCCTCCTTCGTCACGGTGCACAGCCTAAGATGACTTACTCACCTAGACGGAGGGAGTATCAACATTCACAATGTCAAATCAATATTTTTACATTCATTATAAAACGTAATTCTTATACTCATTATAATCAGTATTGTAGATATTGATATTTTTAGTATAAATTTGGTCATGGGATTTCATTGATGTCTGTCAAAGCATGGAGGAACCGGAGCTTAGGGCTTGCATTGCCGGTCTCTACATATGTATTTCTCTTCATAATCCTGTAATTTTAGAGACTGATTGCGCTTTTGTGGTAGCGTCTCTTGCATCGGGGGACTATGACAGGTCTGCTATGCGTGACCTGAAGATGAAAGCATTGAGCATCTCGAATTTGATCAACAATCTTCAATTGTCAAATATTAGCCGTTCGGCCAATAAGGTGGCACACTTAATCGCTAAGTATAGCTTTGACAATAGATTAGATGGTATTCTTGTAAATAACGTACCGCCCTGTGTGGTGAATATTGTATCGAATGAGTGTACTGGTGTGGCTGGTTAATTAATATAAGGTGGTGTCCAAAAAAAAGTATATATTTGGTCAAACACTTTGCAAGCGGTTGACGGGAGTAAAAGGACCGAGGGAGTATCATGCATGCGGAGTAGGCAAAAAAATTGCTCATTTATAGCGGTCGAAGTCTCAAAGGGCGCGACCGCCGAGGGAGGCGAAGGTCGTGAGGCGCGACGGTTGACGGAATTAAGTGAAGTTACATCCACGCTACCGGCATGGCGTGCGTAACGAGCGAAGCTATACCGTTAGGCCTACGATATGGGTCCAGTAGACATGACATCTAGTGGGTCCCGCATAGTTCTCGAGAACTCTTTGGGGGCTTGCAGCCGTTTATCCACCGGGCAAGCCTGCAACCCCACGCCGTTCGCACGCCCTATTCGTCCCCATCTTCTACCTCACAACAGTTCGCTCCCAGTCGTCCCGTCCTTTCACATTAGTTCGCTCCCAGTTTTTGCGGGGTACAATAGTTCAACTTCTCCTAAACCTCCTCCAAAATCCATGGCCTCCCAAATCTCCATGGTCGGCGCTGAGTACCAGGTTAGAGCCGTCACCGGTGATCAGTTCATCGTCATCTACACACATGGATCCGCGATGGTGAAAGCATGGCTTGCTCGCTTCCTACTCATGTTCAACAGTTCAACGGATGAGTGGGTCGCTGGGCTAGATGTTGAGTACACCACAGTCCTAGGACGAGAGAAGGATCTAAAGGGCAAAGAGAGGAAGAAGCCCGTCGTGATCCAGGCTTGCGTACATAACGTTTTCTTGGTCTACCACATATGCCATGCCGACGTTGACTGCCAGGATTTTAAGAACTTCCTCAAGGACAAAAGAATGAAATTCGTTACTGTAGGCTTTAAGAACGACAGAGATGTCTTGCGTCGGATAGGTCTCGTTGTAGGCCAGCCCTTCGATCTCTATAAGGCAAGCCTGGTGTCCTCCTCTCAAGCTTCAATGCTGACCCTGGCAGCAGCCATGATTGATCTTTCGTACGCTAAACTGAAGAAACCTCATCACGAGTTTCATCATGCATGGGATTCGAAGACATTAGATGAAGATCACATCCTGTACGCAGTAATGGATGCCTAACTTTGTTTAAATATCTACATGGGTTGGATGAAGAAGTAGAGCCCAGTGTCCGGTTCAAAAAAAGAAGCGTCGGCGAAGAGGAAGAGGAAGAGGGACGAGGACGAAGTCGATGACGTGGACTTGGACTCCGAGTAGGTGGCAGTGCCGTCGCTCATGCTGGTTCTACTGCAGTGTCAAGCGGACTAGTTGCTTAGTTTATTTTCAAGGGTGTGTTGTCTTTGAGGCCCCAGCAGAGAACTATGTTTATGTTCTTTCTCGTTATTTGAAATCTTTAGTACGTACAGTAGTACTAGTACTATGTCTTACTACTGTTCTTCTTGCAGTTGGTACTACTGCTCGTATCTTCGTGTTCCTACTGTACTTAATACGTTCGTACTAGTAGTATAATTTGGGTCAGTCGATTTGTGAAAGAAGTTCGACTGAGCGAAGGAAGAAGATGGCAGAAGAGGTGGAAGAAGCCCTTCTAAGCATCCATGTTGCATCAAACGGCTCACATGAGTCGACTGGCCCAAATTGCTCCTTCAGATTGCAGGATCCACGTGGCATTCAAGGTCTCGAAGGTAGATTCCGCATCCGCACCCGGTTTGCGGGCTCGACGCGCGCGCGACCGGCTTCCACCGTGACAGCCACCATGCGTGCCTCCTTCGCACGGGCGGAGACGACAATTACACGCTAGTTCCTCCTCGCCGGCGTGCTGGAGCACGCGCTCGTCCTCCTCTTCATACGCTGCGTGCATAGACGCGGCTCCACCAGCTGCGCTCGTGCTTGGCAGCGCGGCGGCATGGCGAGGAGGGACTGCAGACGACGTGAGCGAGCGAGCCTTTGGCTTCATGGCACAGGGATGACGGCGACACGGCGGTGATGGTCGAGAAATTGTTGGCTGGAGCAGGCGGGCGCCGGCATGCGCAATGGCCGCGGTGGCATATTGATGAGTGCGCGTATGGGAGCTTACATTAGTTTTATATGAGGTTGGTCAAACTTAAAAGAAAACCGTACTAGTCCACGTAAACATTAGACTTAGGCAGCGCTTTTATTAATTTTTTGAAGTTAGTACCACAGCCACGATACGGAATCCTGTGCAAGCGCGTGAACCGCGGCCGCGCGCTCGATCGAACGGTGCGTCACCGTGTCGCGCTCGAAGGACATCCACCGAACCTTTTTGTGTGTGTGAAAACAATCCTCGAATATTACTCAAGTTTTTTTTCCTGGGAAAGTTCTTGACGCTGCAATATTTCCATATATTTGAATTTAGGTCCAGTTTGTGTTTATTTGGATTTGGACGTTTTAGGTGCGCCCTAGTTTTTTTAATACTTATTTTGTGTGTGTGACTGAGAGAGAACGTGTGTATGTGTCCATATGTGTGTTGTGGGGGAAGGGCAATGTGGAGACGGTGTGCGTGTGATATAGACATAGAGAGGTGTGAATGTGCAAATGATCATGCATGAGTGAGACATAGACAGATGCCGATACGTTGTGTATACATAAGAGAACGGTCTTCTAGTTTACTTGTGTGTGTGTGTGTGTGAGAGAGAGAGAGAGAGAGAGGAGCATCCGTAACACAACAACCATCTCTCTCGATTCGTCCGTCCCTCGCACGATCGCATGCAACACATGCATCAACGCGCACATTTTGCCACCCTCACTCGGCCCCTGCCCACCTCAAGGCCCGCACAATCTCTTCATGAATACCCATTTCTCTCCTTAGGTTTGTTTTCGTTCAATATCTGACACACACACACACACGCGCGCGCGCACACAGACACACACATACATGCAGCACAACACACACACACACTCCCCCGAGCACACAATTCATCCCCATCCAAGGTTATACGGCGACCACTCTCGCTTGTGCTTCTTTGCACCCAAACATGCACAACACATCAATCTTCAAAGAGGGCATCGAGCAGATTGAAGATGGCGACCACACCGCGCTAGAGAATGCGGGGTCATTTGGAAGCAGGGTGATGTGACGACGACTGACTGACTCCTCCCCCCACCCTCTCTCTCTTGCACAAAATTACCAATCCCTCTCTCCCCCGCACAAAATTGTCAATCCTTCAACCCATGAGATCCTTCCCCTCTCTTCCATGTTTTTCCATCTCTCTCATCAAACATGTTGTCTCTTCTCCTTCCATGTATACAGAATCCAGATGCACATGCATCTCACGTATATTACATGTCTCCATCTTTCTCACAGACCTAACTTCTTCCTCTCTCTCTCTCTCTCTCTCTCTCTCTCTCTCTCTCTCTCTCTCTCTCTCTCTCTCTCTCGTTAGGTTTGTCTCCCACTCTCTCGTTGACATACATACAATCTTTCCCGCCCTATCTGCTCCATCTTCAAAAGCTCTCTCTGCATGTTTCATTCACACAATGGGATATGTCAAAATGTTGCTTCTATAATGGCTGATGTAGAGTTTTGGTTGTTTTGTTGCATCCTACAAAGTAATAACTATGAAATGCATTTAGATTCTCATTTGGTGGGATTATGTGAGTTTGACCATGTTGTGAAGTACTATAGACCTTGTATACATCTTGGGATTCAACAATGATTGTAACTATTGAATTGTATAGACCATTACATTCAAGTCAATAGCCTAATATATTTATTTCACAATTTCAACAAATGATTAGTTCACTACAAACTAAGAAAACAAATGTGTACTCCTCCGTTTTTATTTAAGTCCGGCGTATTAGCATTGGTCAAAGTCAAGTTTTGTAAACTCTCGAAAGCTTATAACAAAAAATATTAACATATACAATAACAAATAAATACCATTAGATTCATTATTGAATGTACTTCCACATCATACATATTTGTTATGGTAAATGTCCATATTTTATATAAACTTAGTCAAACTTTAGGAAGTTTGACTTGGTCAAACCTAATATGCAGAGTTTTACTACTACTACTCGCTAGTTGCTTAGCCGAATCATTCAACACGCCACACGGGCAGTCCAGTGTCACAAAATTTGAGGTCGGCGGAAAATCTCCGCGACCCTGATTCGAGCGGTGGGAAGTTACCATCATAGCCTTCGGAACAGGCCTACGGACGACGCTTGCTAGGGGGCTGTTTTCGTAACTTCAGGTTCACCCTACCCAGCCAACCCCACCCCGGCACCCAGAGTAGTACACCTGAATACTCCCCATTTTCTATCCCCACTGCAAAATAGACTTCTCCACGGCACCGCAACCTTCGTGCTGCTCCCATTTACATCAGCGCACTCGTCCGCCGCAGCGCATCTGCCTCATCGACGACCTCGTACGCCGCACTGGAGCCGCTCCACCGTCGTCGTCGTAGACGGAGCCTCTTCACCGGCATCGTCTTCCACGGTCTCGGTTCTGCTTTCCGGAAGCCGGCGCCAAGCGCAAAAGTACCACCGTCGTGGACAATGAACTGACTCCCGTTGCCGACCATGACTCACATAGGCCGCCGCGACCATCGTTCTCCTCCTCGATTGGTAATGTGTGTATTGAATCACTTAGCAGTTCCAATTTTGTTCATACCTACCCTTCAATTTTCCTGGGTGCTATTGTTACCGTAAAATTAATTGGTTATAACCTCGATTGTCCAACAGAATATCAGCTGGTAATTGTGCGTCGCTCATGTATCGCGCTGTGCTTGGGTAGGTTTTTCATCTGCAACCTGTAGTGTGGCAAATGATGGAAAGGTTTTTAGAACTAGCAAGATGCCCATGCGTTGCACGCATCAAGATGCATTGTATGAGTAGTTTATCTTGTGGGAGAAAAGAATGAGCGAGGAAGGCCTTATTTGCAAATCTGGAGAGGGTATGGGTATCTTTTGGAAAATTCCATTTGTTTCCTTCCTATCATCGAGATATAAATCGGACGGCCTATATTGCAAGAAAAAAAGTAGACAGTAAAGGAAGTAGAGATAAATATTAAATATTAAATATAAAATAAATATAACCGTAGAGAAGAGAGTAGAGATAGCAGAGACGTCGGGAAAGGATTGTGCGCGCGCGGGAAAAAGCAACCGGGCGTGCGCTAGTTTTGGCGTGCGGCGTGCGGCGCGCTTTATAAAATCCAACGCCCTCCCACCGCTCTGTGCCTTGCCACCACTCTATGCCTCGCCACCGCTCTCTCCCCGCTCTTTTTCGCCTCGCCTCCGCTGCGCCACCATGCCGCCGCGTCGCCGGGAAACTTGGGGATACCGCGGCGTCCGCGCGCGCCCCTCCGGCGGCTTCTCCACCGAGATCCGGTTCCGCGGGATGCGCCTCGGCCTCGGCAATTTCGACACTGCCAACGAGGCCACCCGTGCGTACAACACGGCGGCGTGGCGCCTCCGGTGGCCTCATAGAACATTGAACTTCCCCAACGTGCCGACGCGGGAGCGGGCGCAGGAGCTTGCGCCTCTGCCGCGGCTTAGCACCGACGAGGATCGTCGCGACAAGCGGAGGCGGGAGCACCGTCTCGGCATCGCCGAGATGGACAAGGAAGCCATGGCGCTGTGGCGCCAACACTTCCCGCAGGACATCATCAACGAGCGCGAGTTCTACGCAAAGGAGGTGGAGAGGATAAGAGGAGGCGGAGCGAGCCGCCTATCGCGAGGACAAGCGAAGGCTAAAAGCGCTCAATTCAACATGAGGCTAGGAGCAGCGCCGCATACAGGAATCCGGCGACGATCGGTATCTTCACGCCTACAGTCAGACATCGGAGGAGGACATCACCGAGGAGGAGTCGGACAATGAGGAGTAGTTGAATTATCTTTTTTATCTATCTATGCTGAGAACTATCCTCTACTCTCTAGTATCTACTTCTCGATCTCAGCACAGTAAACGCTTTTTTAAAGCGCCTCGCGTTGCGATTCTGTTGGAGATGCTCTAACATGGAAGACCAGTGCTTTAATGTTGCCCACAAGATGCGCGAGTATTACTAGTAGTATTTTTCTTGCCATGTTGAGATTTTAAAACCACGAGTGTGAACATGCAGAGGAGCAATGAAGACCAAACAAGGGATAATCGGGACATCTTCAAGGAGTGTGGCAAATTAAAGAGGAGCTGCACCGAACCTGTAAAACGAGCTTTGGTAAGTAACACCCTTTCAATTACTTTCGTTTAGCCTCGTGTTCTTCGATGTGTATATGTTGTAGTTTCTGTTTCTCTTAAGCGTGGTGTTCTTCGATGTGTAATAAGAAGAGTCTTAATCGTCCTAATGCTTTCGTTTTTAACTTGATGGAGGAAGTGGGTGTTCTCACCTTGTAGTCTGTTTTTATATTTCTTTTCCTTTTGAATTCACTTCTCCGAGTTCTTTTTATCTGACTTCTACTAAATGGATCTAGGTTTCTTTGAGTATTGATCTAAAAAAGAAGTAACTTCATGTTAGGATGCAGTTCCTGTGAGGAGGGTAGTATGGTTAACCTCGAGATCATGTTTCCAAAATGAGGCTGGATTACACACAAGGTGTCAGTTCCCTAATGCTGCTGGATTAGACACAAGGTGCAAATTCCCAGATGATGCTGGATTACACACAAGCCAGGTGGAGTCGTCAGCTGTTTGTGTCCTCGTGGCATTAGTAAAGGCTGAAAGAAAGCGTGCAGCAGCCTTTGAGAATGTAGCTGAGTTCCTGAAGAAGCGAAAAGAGCAATCGGATGCTCTCTGCACCCAAGCCAAAGAAGAGATGGAAGAAGCCAGAAATAAGCTAGCAGAGGCAGAGCAGGCTAGGCGTCTCCTGCTATCTAAAATTGTTGTCAATACAAAATTTCCTTCATAATAGCTAGGTTCAAATGTTTATCCAGTCAGCATGCCTGTTGTGATGTCTGTGCATCTAGTGATGTGGCACAAAATGTTTTTTTCGGGTCATGTAATAACAGCAATTACTTTCCAAACAATAACAGACGAAGCATTGGACATGGTATAGTTCACGCGCAAGCCCGATATTCCAAGTTCAACTTCCACATCAAACTCATGTTCACAGATATCTGCACATTTTCATACATAATGTCCACAACCATGATTCACTTCAAATCCAAAAAAAAATGTGAGGAGAGTTATAAATAAAAAAAACCTCTACTAGTTCCTGCTACCAGTGCGAGCACAACAAGTCAAGACCATGCGTAAATTAATTATATATTTTAGTCATGTTTTCTATTCTAAAATGCCTGCCGGCTCGTGGAAGGACGTGTTGCCGGCACACGCGCGGACTCAATGAAGGCAGACGGGGCAGTCTTAAGCTGGTTGCACGCGGCGAGGAGGCGTGCTCAGCCGGGCCTGTAGCAAGAGCGGCCCTCTTGGCCGGCGCGCCGGTTCAATGCCTGCGCTATGGGAGGTCGCGTCCGTGTCAGAGCAATCACTCCCTCCAGTCCTTTTTTGTTTGGGTATAACAAAATCTCGTTTTCCATTCACATTTTACAAGTAAAATTCATGGACAAACTTTGACCCAAAGTACGATGGGGACTAGTAAACCGGAATGGAGGTAGTAGTTTTTTTAATCATAGAATGGTTTCCTCTTCCAATTACTGAAAACCAGCATCTAAATCTAAACCATAGTATTTTCCCTAGAACTACCAGGTTCAACATCTCGCAACATAAACCCATACAACCATACGCCAAGGAGGTACGTAGTACTATGAATTCCATTTTCGCTCCATACCAATCGTTCTAAAAACTACTTACTACTTATAATGTGCCATTGAAAATCGGAACTCTTAACCCGCTAAAAGGCGATATTTTAAGCGTGGCTACTCGATCTGTGGCAATCTGGCGAGCCACCGCGCTCAAGTCGTTCACCTGTGGTCCGACCATCAACTCCTACAAAGGTGCTCCACCACGCACCGGGACCCGCGAATGCAGCAATCATGCGCCTAGGGTTTTAGGGTTTATTTGTTAACGTCGCCTTTACGTAACACTCATGTGTGCGAGACAGCGAGAGGCCGACTGCATGCGTGTGCCTCTTCTCTTCGTATATGTACTCCACCGTTTTTCTGGTGTCCAAAAAATTATAATAACTACTAGCAATGTGCCAATGCGTTGCCACATGATCAAAGTAGATTAATACATATTCACCGATTTGATAGAAAAAAAGTCTAGTTTTAAAATACGTATATCACTAAAAATATGTTATGTTTCACTCAAAATATATTCCTTTGGCGGTTTTGATGAGATAAGGGAGGAATGTTGTTGGTTTCAACATTCGAGAAGTGGTATATGTCTAATTTCTACTCTTACTAGCAAGATGCACGTGCGTTGCACGGAACATCAAGATCTTGTGGGAGAAAAGGATGAACGAGGGAAGGCCTTATCTGCAAATATGGTGAAGAGTGCGGGTAAATTTCCATATTTTCCTTCCTATCATCCGATATAAATCGGACGACCTACATTGCAGGATGGCAGGCCCACCATCATCACCAACTCTATTTTTATCCCTACTCTTATAAAAAGCATTATCGGTGATGATGGTGCCCTGCCATCCTGCAATATAGGCCGTCGATCTATATCGACGGATAGGAAGGAAACTATGGCAATTTTGCAAAAAGATATCCACACCCCTCTCCACATTTGCAAATAAGGCCTTCCCTCGTTCATCCTTTTCCCCCACAAGATAAACTACTCATACAAATGCATCTTGACGTTCCGTGCAACGCATGGGCATCTTGCTAGTTGTTGCAAAAGGCCCATGTGCGTGTGAGAGAGAGGGAGAGTGGAAGAGGATGGAGTGCATGTGTGACAAATACACAAGTAGTGTGTGTGCGATAGGTATCAGCTTAGAATGAGGCGATAGTGTGTGTGTGCACGATCGAGAGGGCGTGTCTCAAGAAGGGAAGAAAAAGCTACATAGATACAAGGAGCGGGAGAGAGACATGTATGCGATGGTGGAAGCATGAGTGTGCGGGTGTATAAACCTATCTAGAGGCTAGCCAGTCGATAAATGTTTGTGAGAGAAATACGAGTCGGGGTGCGAAAGCGAGAGTTTTGTGTGTGTGAGAGAGAGACGGTAGTCGGGAAGGGGAGTGGAAGCAGGAGTTGTGTGTGTGTGTCTGAGAGAGAGAGAGAGAGAGGAGATGGTAGTCGGGGTTGTCTGATCGGTAAACAAATGAATAATGTCAGTCTGGGATGGAGACGAAAAGGAGACCGCAACAAATGTTGTGTCTACAGGAGGGAGAGAGAGAGAGAGGGAGAGAGAGAGTAATTTTAGTGGTATGAGTCATATGTAGAGACATATAGGGTGTGTGAGAGAATCCCATAGAGAGAAAGACAAAGTGAAAGGCAGTGGAGACTGTGTGTGGCGGTGAAAAGAAAGCTTAGGTACCGAGTGATACCAGAGAGCAGAGAGGCGTGAGAGATAATGAAAACCGTGTAATGTATAATGATAGGGAGAGTGTGACACTTCTCAAGGGAGGCGTCGAGAGACCATGTTTGCGAGGATAGGAGAAACATGAAGTGAGCGTCTTGGTGAGCTGGAGAAAAGAGAGTGATAGCTACTGAAGGAGCATGCATGCGAGAGAGATGGGCGTGAAAGGAGTGAACAAAAAAGGGATTCAAATATTTGAATTCAAGATGATGATACATGTAATCCATACTCGAACCAAAATTGATCTATCAAACATGCATACTCATATGAATTCACGCACATCTATGTTATTTAATATGTAGATATTACTGATCCACACATTTTAGTAGAACATAATTTGGTTAAATTTTTTCGAATTCAACCTTAAGATTTCGAGATCGTTGTATTTTTAAATCATATTATACATATAAAGGAGCAGAATTCTTTGTTGTGCTTTTGAAAGTATATATAAAAAATTGGCGTATATAGAATGTAATTCCAATTGAAAATGGATCCCACCGAAAAAATAGTAGAATACAAGCGGGATTGAATTGAGTTGGCACGAGTGGCGTGCCTTTGTGCAAAATTTGAGCAAGCGGGGAAAGTCGATAACCCGCTTGAAACCAAAATCTGCGAGATGGAAATCTCTACTGCCTATCCCTGCCATGCAAAGCCTATCTGTTGGATTTCTATAGGTTTCGATAGGGGTAGGTTTGTAATTTCACCCAAACGTGACATAACCGCCTCTCACCCGGATTCATACACGGTGGGCACCAAAACACAGTGTGCCCTCGGCCGAAATCGACTCCCTCCCCGATTCATATTCATACACGGTGGACGCCAAAAACAAACTCTCGTCGGCAAATATTCAGTGTATGCGAGATTAGCGTCCTATCCCCAACCGACTAATGTTGCTGTGATGTAGTAGAAATTTGAAACGGGGGCTAAGTTTGTAAATTTTCTCGCATTTGAGACAAGCGTGCCCTGAATACATGGTTCCCCCCTTCCTCTCTACCTCCTTTTCCCCATTCATACTCCGTGGGCGCCAAAACACCATCTCCACCCCACCCTCCTCCGTCCGCCGCCGTCCGCCACCCCATCCACCGCCGTCCTCCTCCACCATGCCGGAGCTGATACCCCAACGCCGCCGTCCATTACAAGAGATCGACCTCTCTCATCCACGCCTTCGGACCGGGATCCTTGCATCCCGTCCTCTCGCTTCATCCCCGCCGTCGTCCACCTTGCCGGCGCCGCTCCTACGAAAGTCTCGTACACCGCGCCCCACCGCCACCGTCTACCCTCCTAGATCTGCTTCCATGATGCCGACAGCCATCGCCACCGCAGCACCGTCAAATTCTCAGCAGATGCGTACACAGCGCCGTACCAGAGGCGATACTCTTTCGTATCTGCTCAACTTATTTATCGCAACAAGAAAATAGATCGCCACTGCTTTACTCTGATTTCTTGTCTTGCTTGCGAAGTTGCCTTTGTCCGGTTCACCTTCAGATCCGCCATGGCACGCACAACACTATACTCCCAATGCTTATGGTTTTCCCCTTTTATATTCCACACTAGTTAAATCAAAGTAGACTAAATTTCAAAATTGGGTCAGTCAATTTTTCAGAGCTCGCCGGAGTTCGCCGGTGCGATCCAAGGGGCTCAGGTGGTTGTGGGGCCTCGCCGAATGAAGAAAACTTGACGCGGGTGGGGGGTGGGGGTGGCGGAGGAACACAGGCGGTGGGGGCGGTGGTCCGGCCGGCGGCCCTTGCGATGTTCTGTATGGGAAGAATTAAGAGACGAGGAAGAAGAAGGGTTGCTCTTCTTTACCGTGTTCCTCTTCCGTTCTTCTTTAATATGTACTCTCTCTGTTCCTAAATACAAGTCTTTGTATAGATTCCACCATGGACTACATATGGAGCAAAATGAGTGAATCTACACTCTAAAATGTATCTGGATACATATGTATGTGATCCATGATAACCCACAAGTATAGGGGATCAATTGTAGCCTCTTTCGATAAGTAAGAGTGTCGAACCCAACGCGGAGCTAAAGGTAGAACAAATATTCCCTCAAGTTCTATCGACCACCGATACAACTCTACGCACGCTTGATGTTCGCTTTACCTAGAACAAGTATGAAACTAGAAGTACTTTGTAGGTGTTGTTGGATAGGCTTGCAATAAAGTAAAGAGCGAGTAAATAAAAGCTAGGGGCTGTTTAGATAAAGACACAACTAAATTAGTTTTAGCAAAGAGCTTGTTGTCACGAGAAAGTTATTTGTCCCTAGGCAATCGATAACTTGAACGGTAAAAATTATTGCAATTTTATTTGAGGGAGAGGCATAAGCTAACATACTTTATCTACTTGGATCATATGCACTTATGATTGGAACTCTAGCAAGCATCCGCAACTACTAAAGATTCATTAGGGTAAAACCCAACCATAGCATTAAAGCATCAAGTCCCCTTTATCCCATACGCAAACAACCTACTTACTCGGGTCTGTGCTTCTCTCACTCACGCCACCCACCATAAGCAAATCATGAAAATATTGCAAACCCTACAGCGGGGATCCCTCATGCTTGCGCGACACGGAGAGCACCATAGGACAACACCAATAATAAAACATGCAACTCAGACCAATCTTGATCATCAAATAGCCATTAGGACAAAACAGATCTACTCAAACATCATAGGATAGCCATACATCATTGGGAAATAATATATAGCGTTGAGCACCATGTTTAAGTAGAGATTACAACGGGTAAGAGAGAGGTTACACCGCTGCATAGAGGGGGGGAGAGTTGGTGATGATGGCGGTGAAGTTGTTGGTGAAGATGGCGGTGATGATGATGGCCTCGGCAGCGCTCCGGCGCCACCGGAAGCAAGGGGAGAGGGCCCCCCTTCTTATTCTTCTTCTTCTTCCTTGACCTCCTCCCTAGATGGGAGAAGGGTTTCCCCTCTGGTCCTTGGCTCCCATGGCGTGGGAGGGGCGAGAGCCCCTCCGATATTGGATCTATCTCTCTGTTTCTCTCTGTTTCAGCGTTCTGCACTGGCTCTGTTTCACCGTTTCGCGTATATATGGAGATCCGTAACTCCGATTGGCCTGAAACCTTCGCCGTGATTTTTTTCCGAATATTAGCTTTCTTGCGGCAAAAGAAGAGCATCAACCGCCTTACGGTGGGCTCATGAGGGTAGGGGGCGCGCCCAGGGGGGTCAGGCGCGCGCCCCTACCTCGTGACCACCTCGGGCACCGTCTCTCGTGGATTTTTCTTCCGGAATTTTCCATATTTTCCAAAAATAAGCTCCATCCGTTTTTATCCCGTTTGGACTCCGTGTGATATGGATATTCTTTGAAACATAAAACATGCAATGCAGAGGAGGCCGCGCGTGCCTTTGGATCAATATGTTAGTCCCAAAATAATATAAAAGGTTGCCAAAAGTATATGAAATGGAATAATATTGGCATGGAACTATCAAAATTATAGATCTGACGGAGGCGTATCAGGATCTAAGCTTAATTCCTGCCCGTCCTCGAGTAGGTAAATGATAAAAAGGAATAATTTTTGATGTGGAATGCTACCTAGCATAATCTTGATCATATGTCTAATCATGGCATGAATATTAAGACACGAGTGATTCAAAGCAATAGTCTATCCTTTGACATAAAAACAATAATACTTCAAGCATACCAACCAAGCAATTATGTCTTATTGAAATAACATAGCCAAAGAAAGCTCATCCCTACAAAATCATATAATCTGGCTATGCTCCATCTTCACCAAACAAAATATTCACATCATGCACAACCCCGATGACAAGCCAAGAAATTGTTTCATACTTTTGACGTTTCCCAAACCTTTTCAACTTTCACGCAATACATGAGCGTGAGCCATGGACATAGCACTATAGGTGGAATAGAATATGATGATGGGGGTTATGTGGAGAAGAAGAAAAAAGAAGAAAGTCTCACATCGACGCAACTAATCAACGGGCTATGGAGATGCCCATCAATTGATGTCAATGTGAGGAGTAGGGATTGCCATGCAACGGATGCACTAGAGCTATAAGTGTATGAAAGCTCAAACTGAAACTAAGTGGGTGTGCATCCAACTTGCTCGCTCATGAAGACCTAGGGCATTTGAGGAAGCCCATCGTTGGAATATACAAGCGAAGTTCTATAATGAAAATTCCCACTAGTATATGAAAGTGATAACTTAAGAGACTCACTATATGAAGAACATGGTGCTACTTTGAAGCACAAGTGTGGTAAAAGGATAGTAACAGTGCCCCTTCTCTCTTTTTCTCTCATTTTTTTATTTTCTTTTTCTTTTTTTATATATATATTTTTATTTTTTTTGGTGGGCTTCTTTGGCCTCTTTTATTTTTTTGTAAAGTCCAGAGTCTCATCCCAACTTGTGGGGGAATCATAGTCTCCCATCATCCTTTCCTCACTGGGGCAATGCTCTATGATCATCACACTTTTATTTACTTACAACTCAATATTACAACTCGATATCTAGAACAAAGATATGACTCTATATGAATGCCTCCGGCGGTGTACCGAGATGTGCAATGATCTAGCGTAGCAATGACATCAAAAAACGGACAAGCCATGAAAACATTATGCTAGCTATCTTACGATCATGCAAAGCAATATGACGATAAATGCTCAAGTCATGTATATGATGATGATGGAAGTTGCATGGCAATATATCTCGGAATGGCTATGGAAATGCCATAATAGGTAGGTATGGTGGCTGTTTTGAGGAAGATATAATGAGGCTTATGTGTGACAGAGCGTATCATACTACGGGGTATGGATGCACCGGCGAAGTTTGCACCAACTCTCGAGGTGAGAAAGGGCAACGCACGGTACCGAAGAGGCTAGCAATGATGGAAAGGTGAGAGTGCGTATAATCCATGGACTCAACATTAGTCATAAAGAACTCACATACTTATTGCAAAAATTTATTAGTCATCGAAACGAAGTACTATGTGCATGCTCCTAGGGGGACATATTGGTAGGAAAAGACCATCACTCGTCCCCGACCGCCACTCATAAGGAAGGCAATCAATAAACACCTCATGCTCTGACTTGGTTACATAACGGTTCACCATACGTGCATGCTACGGGACTTGCAAACCTCAACACAAGTATTTCTCAATTTCACAATTACTCAACTAGCACAACTCTCATATCACCATCTTTATATCGCAAAACTATTGCAAGGAATCAAACATAATGCCCGTGCTCTAACAAATATAAGTGAAGCAAAAGAGCATTCTACAAATGGCGGTTGTCTATGTAAAGAAAAACAGGCAATCCAATCTTCAAATGATATAAGTGAAGCACATGAAGCATTCTATAAAGCCATACTCAAAAGATATAAGTGAAGTGCAATGAGCATTCTATAAATCAACCAAGGACCATCTCATACCAGCATGGTTGAGGGAGTCCTGGATTAGGGGGTGTCCGGATAGCCGGACTATGACCTTTGGCCGGACTCCTGGACTATGAAGATACGAGATTGAAGACTTCGTCCCGTGTCCGGATGGGACTTTCCCTGGCGTGGAAGGCAAGCTCGGCGATACGGATATGTAGATCTCCTACCATTGTAAACCGACTCTGTGTAACCCTAACCCTATTCGGTGCCTATATAAACCGGAGTGTTTTAGTCCGTAGGATGAACAACAATCATACCATAGGCTAGCTTCTAGGGTTTAGCCTCTCTGGTCTCATGGTAGATCTACTCTTGTACTACCCATATCATCAATATTAATCAAGCAGGAGTAGGGTTTTACCTCCATCGAGAGGGCCCGAACCTGGGTAAAAACATCGTGTCCCTTGTCTCCTGTTACCATCCGCCTAGACGCACAGTTCGGGACCCCCTACCCGAGATCCGCTGGTTTTGACACCGACATTGGTGCTTTCATTGAGAGTTCCTCTGTGTCGTCGTCTTTAGGCCCGATGGCTCCTTCGTTCATCAGCAACGATGCGCTCCAGGGTGAGATTTTTCTCCCCGGACAGATCTTCGTATTCGGCGGCTTTGCACTGCGGACCAATTCGCTTGGCCATCTGGAGCAGATTGAAAGCTACGCCCCTGGCCATCAGGTTAGATTTGGAAGTTTAAACTACACGACTGACATCCGTGGAGACTTGATCTTCGACGGGTTCGAGCCACAGCTAAGCGCGTCGCACTGTCCCGAAGGGCATGATCTATCTCTCCCGCCAGACAGTGTCCTGGAGGCCGCACCAGAGTCCACTCCAACCTTTAGCTCGGAGCCGAACGTGCCGATCGAGGATGGGTGGCTGGACACCGCCTCGGGGGCTGCGATCTCCACGGCGATTGAGCCGTACACCTACCCCGTCCTTTGCGAAGCTCGTGACTCCAAGGCGCCGGACTCCTCTCCGGACTCCGAGCCCTCCGTGCCCCCGCTAATCGAATCCGATTGGGCGCCGATTATGGAATTCACTGCCACGGACATCTTTCAGCACTCGCCCTTTGGCGATATCCTGAATTCAATAAAGTCTCTCTCTTTATTAGGAGAGTCCTGGCCGGATTATGGTCAGGAAGGTTGGGATGTGGACGACGAAGAAATTCAAAGCCCACCCACCACCCACTTCGTAGCCACTTTCGATGATTTAACCGACATGCTCGACTTCGACTCCGAAGACATCGACGTTATGGACGACAATGTAGGGGAGGAGCACGAACCAGCACCTATAGGGCACTGGAGAACCACCTCATCTCACGATGTATACATGGTGGACACACCTAAAGGAAGCGAAGACGAGGAACAACGGGACGCTACGAAGGATCGCTCCATCGAAAAGCAGTCAAAACGGCGACATAAGCGCCGCTCAAAGTCCCACCTCGACAAAGACAACAGCCATACAGACCCAGCTATAAAGCAGGGTGAACCGGTGGACGACGAACATGCTATCGAGCAGCCGTCCGAACAGGACAATCTGGATAAACAACCCGTCCCCGGCGAAGATAATAGTCCAGATGAACTCACGCCGGACAAGTTGCTGGAGCAGAAGAACCTCCACAAAAGGCTCGCCGCCACAACACGTAGCCTGAAAAAGCAGAAGCGGAAGCTCAAAACAGCGGAAGGTGCACTCAGAATCAGATGGAGCAAAGTAATCAATACCGCAGACAGATACGGCGACAGTCGCCGAACAAAGAGCTACCCAAAGCAAAAACTACTGCCCGAATTTGATGAGGAGGCCGTAGATCCCCCACAATCAAAAGGCAAGGAGGCCACCCGGTCGGATGGACGACCCCATGGCAAACAGAGAGCGGCAAACGGCACCGCACACAAGCCGGCACGCGAACCGTACAAGGATTCGCATCAAAAAGATGGCCCAGTTAGATCTATCTACGGGCCAAGAAAGCAAGCCCTAGTAAGCAAGGCAACACATCAAGTATCCGAACATTACGGTACACCTAAATATAGGGGTGCCGCACACCCCCTATGTTTCACCGATGAGGTGCTGGATCATGAATTTCCAGCGGGACTCAAGCCCGTAAACATAGAGGCATACGACAGAACAACTGACCCTGGAGTCTGGATTGAGGATTACATCCTCCACATACACAAGGCCAGAGGAGATGATCTCCACGCCATAAAGTACTTACCCCTCAAGCTCAAAGGGCCAGGCCGGCATTGGCTTAAAAGCCTTCCCGAAAACACCATTGGAAGTTGGGAAGAGCTTGAGGATGCCTTTCGGGCAAATTTTCAAGGGACCTATGTCCGAACTCCGGATGCCGACGATTTAAGTCACATAGCTCAACAGCCAGGAGAGTCAGCCCGGAAATTTTGGAACAGATTCCTTACTAAAAAGAACCAAATAGTCGACTGCCCGGACGCCGAAGCCTTAGCAGCTTTCAAGCACAACGTCCGAGACGAATGGCTCGCCAGACACCTCGTCCAAGAAAAGCCAAGAACAATGGCCACATTAACAAGCCTCATGACCCGCTTTGCGCGGGAGAGGATAGCTGGCTAACAAGATGCAGCACCAGCGACCCAAGTACATCCAAAGTCAGGGATGGAAACGGGAAACCACGACGCAGCAAGGACCAGCGTCGGACTAAGGGAAACAGCCCAAGGAGCACAACAGTCAACGTCGGATTCAAAAGCTCTCGGCAGAATCATAACAAGTTACCCCTTAAGGATAACAGGGACGAGCTCTCTAACTTAAACAAAATCTTGGACAAGATATGCCAAATTCACAGTAATCCCGGGAAGCCTGCAAACCACACCCACAGAGATTGTTGGGTCTTCAAGTAGTCGGGCAAACTCAACGCCGAACACAAGGGGCTCGACACACCAAGCGAGGACGATGACGAACCCCAAAAGCAGAGCACCGGAAAACAAAATAATTTCCCACGAGAAATCAAAACAGTGAACTCAATTCACGTGACAAAAGGGAAAAACAGAGCGACACCCATAGAGGTACGCGCCATACGGCCTATCCCAGAGGAGTCTGGCCACTGGTTGTTTAGACCAATCACCTTTGACCATCGGGATTACTCTAGAAGTATACGGAATGCAGGTTGGACTCCCTTGATATTAGATCCGATAATTGGCGGACTCCAATTTTCACAAGTCCTAATGAACGGCGGCAGTGATCTAAGCCTGCTATATCAAGACACAATCCGCAATATGGGGATAGACCCAACCAAATTTCGCCACGGCAACACTTCCTTTCAAGGGGTAATGCCAGACCCATATGCCCATTGTACGGGCTCTCTACTGCTAGAAGTTGTGTTCGGCTCACCCGACAACATCCGCCGCGAAAAGTTAACATTCCACCTCGCCCCATTTACATGTAGCTATCAAGCACTATTGGGACGCGAAGCTTTCGCCCGCTTTAATGCAATACCGCATTATGCATCCCTTACACTCAAAACGCCCGGTCCACGTGGCATCATCTCATTAAAGGGAAACATCGAGAGTTCCTCGAGTCCGGAAAATTGTGCGGATGCCTTGACAGCCCCACAATAAACCGACCTCACCAATACAAGCTCTTAAACAGGTCGGCCAGACCCCGGACACGGCCGGATGAGTCCGGCGTAAACATACAAGGGCTTGCTAGACGCATACCCCCGTACAAGGGGCTCCGCGCATCCACAACAAGAGACAATAAAGCTCAATTTTGTTCATTCTTCGAATTGTACTTCGTTTATATAATATAAATACATTTCGCATGATATTTTTCAACTAAGTTCCTCTCTTTTACAGATGAACACCGTGCTACACCCGTCTAGGATACACCACAATGGAGACACAGGCGCAGACGTGCAGTAGGGACCCGTTGCAAGGATTCTTTTCAGATTAAGACCCTGCGTAAACCTTTTTTACTATCTCTTGTTGATACACATCCCCTAGTTTCTTGCTATAACCAAGGAGGAGGCTGGCGTTTTGGCATAGGCCACGTCGGAGTTTCGCGCGTACCTGGACACCAGGGGCTTTTTACCAAGGGTGATTGTTTGACCCGTTTTCATAAAGACCGAATACCTTAGGGAGTGTTTGGCGTCTCGAGTTAGGCCTTATATGCATCAGCTCCGAATCATGTCTTTGGTAAAATGTTGGGTTTGCCCGGCTCCTGTGTTTTGCTGCCTTACATTCCGTTCTATCGGCTAATGCGGCACCAGGAGAACTACTGTGATTGTGCCTCCGGTTCGGCCAGGGGAGCACCTCAGTAGAGAAAGCCGAAAACTGACTGTCATGATATAGCGTGAGACTGGTCAACCACTCGATGACCCGCTGGAATCTTTAGAATTCCTTCGCATTGACTAAGGGCCGTTTCCCGGCCGGGCACATACGCACCCCGAATTCGGGTGAGCACGGTGCCCCTAGGGGCTATATAGTAGCCCCACTGTCGAAATCCTATGGCTAAGTGAAAGTGATAAAGCATTATAGACCGGTTGCCTAGTTTGCTGCGCTATCACCTCCTTTGTAGGACCAAGGCGTTGGATCAAGTGTGAAAATGCGTTTTCTACAAACACCCCCACATTATATGCGTGGGGGCTGAAGCCAAAGACTGCCATCTTTCAGGTTATATACACATATACATTAACAGCCGCACAGGAGGTATTTTAATTCTTGAAAGCACAAGTATAAAAAAGCTTTTATATTCCATTGAAACATTGTTTCACAATAATACATGTTATTGAACATAATATCCTTGAGCATCTGCGTCTCTATTAAACGATACTCAAGAACTTCCGGAAAATAGTGCTCGACGGGTACTGGCTTCCGTCCGAATCTTGGGATGCAACATCGGTGGCCTTCATCTCCGCCCAGTATGTCTTGACATGGGCAAGAGCCATCCGCGCACCCTCTATGCATGCTGACCGCCTCATTGCTTTGATATGCGGCACCGCACCAAGGAACTGCTGCACCAAGCCAAAATAACTCTTCGGCTCGGGCCTTTTTGGCCACAAATAAGTCCGGACAACCTATTCAGCTCCGCCCATTCGGCCAAACGATCGGTTAATGGAAGTGGACGCTCTGGACTACGGAACTGGGACCAAAAAAGCTCTTCCATCTCGTGATCCTTTTGATCTCTGAAGTGTTCGGCCGCGTCCGCGGCACTCGCCGCCAAGTCCAGATAAGCATCCGCACTACTCCACAGCCGGTCCAACTGAGCATATATAGAATCCGTGAACTTCCTACACAGCAGAAAGGGCTTTCCAGCCGCGATATCTCCGGCCTGACGTAGCTCCTCCTTCATAGCTCTCATCGCAGAGCGAGCATCCTTGGCCTCGGTGGTGGCCTTCTTCAGGTCCTCTTGCTCCGCTCGATCTTCTTTTTCAAGAAGCTCGCAGCGGTCGGCAACATTCTTCAACTTCATGGCCATCTCGGCCATTTACTTCTTGCTTCGGTAGTGAGCAGCCTGTTTGGCTTTTAGATCTTCGGCCGCCTTTAAGGCAGCCGCATCACTTTTCCTGGCCTGTTCCTTGGCTCGGGCAAGCTCCGCCCGAAGATTCTCCATGGCAGCGGCACCATCTGCATCAAGCATATATGTTGTAAGGCACAGGCATCAAGCTCCCTTCCTAGGTGTCCGCGGAGAAACTGCATACCTTGTGACTCGTCCAGCCGCTTGTTGACAAGCACGATGTCGGCATCCGCCATGTCAAGTTGCCGCTTGAGTTTGGCAAATTCATCAGTCCGGCTAGCCACCGGACGCCCTGCCACCTACATAGGAAGGCCGACATATTATATCTGGGATTATGATCCTCGGCACGCAGTCATTTTTGACAACCCACCGAGTCTCAGGGGCTACTATCTACACGGGGCGCATCTTATATATGCGGAAACGTCAAAAGGTACATCATTGCACGTACCTCAAAACCCGTCAGTAAACTCCTGGCGGCCTCGTACAACCCGCTTTCCACGGACGAAATCTTTTCGATCACCGTACCCATCAGTGCACGGTGATCTTATGATATAGACACTCGCCCGAGCAGATCCTTCAACTCCTCCGACCGTGCACTAGGAGGTGCCGGACTCGTCCAATGGCCTTTTTCGAAGGCCGGACGCGGAGGGCTCCGGGGGGCTCTACGACCGCACTCCACCCCTGCCAGATTCGGGGAAATCTTCCGCGACGACACCTCGGGATCGTCCGCCTCGCTAGGCGGTACGGCAGGGGGAGGCGTTCCACTCTCCATCATCTCCGGACGAAGATCCCCCGAAGACGAGCTCTGCTAAGAAGGGCTGAGATCCGAACTACAAGGTAAAATTTTGGTCATCTTCAAAAATAAAACAGGGATCTCTTTTATTTTATAAACTCCCCTCTCTACTTACGGCTCGCTGGAGGGCTGATCTCCTTGAGGAAACAATGCGGCCGGGGCATCTTCCGGCGCAGGACCCTCTGGCGAAGATTTCTTCCCACGCTTTGAGGCCTTGGTCTCCGGGTCTACAGAAGCGGTCCTCTTCTCCCCTTGGATGGAGGGATTATTGATCCCTCCTTTCTTGATAACCTCCTTCGCGGAGGCAGTAGCTTCCTTGTTCCCCCCTTCGCCTTCTTCTAAAGGCACAACCTCCAGCATCTTGGTTAACACGGGATCCGGCGTGGTCTCAGGGAGGGGGGCCGGATACCTGATCAGATTTGCTTTTGCTATCCACTCCTGTGTAAGGGACAACTCTTTTAAGGGCAAGTTTATGATAAATATACGGATAGCGTGTCCGAGTACGGGACTACTTACTTGAGCATCCGGGCGATTGCCGCTCAGACCTGCGTCCTCGGTCAAGTCCGGACACATTGCTTGTGATCCGAAGAACAGTTTGTACATCTCCACGGGCGTTGCGCCCATGAAGTGTTGAAGAGCTCGTGGGCCCTCTGGATTGAACTCCCACAGGCGGAGGGGGCGACGTTTGCAGGGAAGGATGCGACGAATCAGCATGACCTGCGTTACTACGACCAGATTGATCTCTCTCTCTCTCTCTCTCTCTCTCTCTCTCTCTCTCTAGGAGATCTCGAATACGGCCCTGCAACAAGGCCACGTCCTTGCATGGCCCCCAGTCAAGCCCTTTATTGACCCATGATGCCAGCCGCGGTGGAGGACCCGAGCGAACGGCGGCTGGCGCCACCCATTTGGTGCCCCTGGGAGCTGTGATATAAAACCACTCTTGTTGCCATAGACTGAGCTCCTTTTGAAAAGAGCCCTCGGGCCATGGAGCGTCAGCATTCTTACTTATAACAGCCCCTTCGACTCTGCTGTTGCCCTTGATCATCTTGGCTCCACCTTGAAGGTTTTGAGCCACAATCCAAGTGTGGGGTAATACGGAGGAAGGCTTCACATCTGACGATGAGCAGCGAGATGTGGAGGGTGGACTCGGATCCAAGTCGTGAAATTCCAGCCCGTAATAAAACATGAGCCCCCTCACGAAGGGGTCCGTCGGGAAACTTAGTCCCGAAGGAAGTGAGACGTGAACACCACGCTTTCACCGGTCTTGGGAGTGGGAATAACCTGCCCTTGAGCGGGCAGCCTATGCGAGATTTCGCCGGTTAGATACCTTGCATCTCTTAGCTTTAGGACGTCTTCTTCTGTGACGAAGGAAGGCATCCACCAGCCTTGGAGGTCGGAGCCGGACATCATCGAAGGTCCGAAGCGCCTGAATCTGGAGCTTTGGGTGTTGGAACTCGAAGCGAGGGACGGATTCGATGGAGATTGAGGAAAAGGAGCGGGGCCTTGGTCTCTTTATAAAGAGGTTGAATACCAGGAGCCCTCCCCGTGACCGTTCGGGACTCGCCTTCGATAGAGGAGGTGTGCCAATGGGCACGATTGGGTTACCCACGCCCGTATTGATGAGAATCCCGGAATAAGGGGACACGATCTCTGCTTTGACAAGACGTGCCAAGGAAACCGCCTCGCTAAACGCGCTGAGGTTGGGCAGCAAAAACGATTCGAATAAAGGCTTGGCCGTGGTGTGATGTCACGCTGCGGAGTACGTCAGCAGATTGAACATGTGTAAATGTTATTCTCTCTACGGTGGTATGTAGCACTTATTTTGCAGAGCCGAACACTACCCTTGTGTTCAAAATCTTCTATGAAGTATTCGGAGGAGGAACCCGCCTTGCAATGCCGAAGACAATATTCGCGCCGGACCCGTCGTCATTGAAGCCTGGTTCAGGGGCTACTGAGGGAGTCCTGGATTAGGGGGTGTCCGGATAGCCGGACTATGACCTTTGGCCGGACTCCTGGACTATGAAGATACGAGATTGAAGACTTCGTCCCGTGTCCGGATGGGACTTTCCTTGGCGTGGAAGGCAAGCTCGGCGATACGGATATGTAGATCTCCTACCATTGTAATGTTGGGGAACGTAGTAATTTCAAAAAATTTCCTACGTACACGCAAGACCATGGTGATGGCATAGCAACGAGAGGGGAGAGTGTCCGTCCACGCACTCGTGAGACCGAAAGCGGAAGCGTTATAACAACGCTGTTGATGTAGTCGACGTCTTCACGATCCGACCGATCCAAGCACCGAGCGACGGCACCTCCGAGTTCTGCACACGTTCAGCTCGATGGCGATCCCGGACTCGATCCAGCAAAGTGTCGGGATGAGTTCCGTCAAGACGACGGCGTGGTGGACGATGATGATGCTCCACCGATGCAGGGCTTCGCCTAAGCTCGCGACGATATGACTTCTCCGGCGCAGGGCTTCGCTTAAGCTCCATGACGATATGACCGAAGTGGAATATGGTGGAGGGGGCACCGCGACACGGCTAAGGGCGATCCGTAGATCAACTTGTGTGTCATGGGGTGCCCCCTGCCCCGTATATAAAGGAGCAAGGAGGAGGTGGCGGCCAAGGAGGAGGCGCACCAGGGGGAGTCCTACTCCCACCGGAGTAGGACTCCTCCTTTCCTAGTAGGAGTAGGAGAGAAGGAAGGGAAGGGAGGAAGGGTGCGGCCCCTCCCTAGTCCAATTCGGACTAGGCCTTGGGGCGCAGCCTGCCCTAGGCAGCCCTCTCTCTTTCCGCAGGGCCCAATAAGGCCCAATACTTCTTCCCGGCGAATTCCGTAACTCTCCGGTACTCGAAAAATACCGAATCATTCGAACCTTTCCGAACTCCGAATATAGTCGTCCAATATATCGATCTTTATGTCTCGACCATTTCGAGACTCCTCGTCATGTCCCCGATCTCATCCAGGACTCGAACTCCTTGGTACATCAAAACTCATAAACTCATAATATAACATCCATGAAACCTTAAGCGTGCGGACCCTACGGGTTCGAGAACTATGTAGACATGACCTAGAACCATTCTCGGTCAATAACCAATAGCGGAACCTGGATGCCCATATTGGTTCCTACATATTCTACGAAGATCTTTATCGGTCAAACCGCATAACGACATCGTTGTTCCCTTTGTCATCGGTATGTTACTTACCCGAGATTCGATCGTCGGTATCCAATACCTAGTTCAATCTCGTTCTTGGTAAGTCTCTTTACTCGTTCCGTAATACATCATCTCACAACTAACTCATTAGTTGCAATGCTTGCAAGGCTTATGTGATGTGTATTACCGAGAAGGCCCAGAGATACCTCTCCGACAATCGGAGTGACAAAACCTAATCTCGATTCATGCCAACTCAACATATACTTTTGGAGACACCTGTAGAGTACCTTTATAATCACCCATTTATGTTGTGACGTTTGGTAGCACACAAAGTGTTCCTCCGTAAACGGAGTTGCATAATCTCATAGTTGCAGGAACTTTGTATAAGTCATGAAGAAAGCATAAGCAACATACTAAGCGATCAAGTGCTACGCTAACGGAATGGGTCATGTCAATCACATCATTCTCCTAATGATGTGATCCCATTAATCAAATGACAACACATGTCTATAGTTAGGAAACATAACCATCTTTGATCAATGAGCTAGTCTAGTAGAGGCATACTAGTGACTATTTGTTTGTCTATGTATTCACACATGTATTATGTTTCCGGTTAATACAATTCTAGCATGAATAATAAACATTTATCATGATATAAGGAAATAAATAATAACTTTATTATTGCCTCTAGGGCATATTTCCTTCAGTCTCCCACTTGCACTAGAGTCAATAATCTAGTTCACATCTCCATGTGATTTAACATCAATAGTTCACATCTATATGTGGTTAACACCCATAGTTCACATCGACATGTGACCAACACCCAAAGGGTTTACTAGAGTCAGTAATCTAGTTCACATCGCTATGTGATTAACACCCAAAGAGTACTAAGGTGTGATCATGTTTTGCTTGTGAGATAATTTTAGTCAACGGTTCTGTCACATTCGAGCCGTAAGTATTTTTGCAAATTTCTATGTCTACAATGCTCGCATGGAGCTACTCTAGCTAATTGCTCCCACTTTCAATATGTATCCAGATTGAGACTCGAGTCATCTAGATCAGTGTTAAAACTTGCATCGACGTAACCCTTTACGATTTAACCTTTTTCAGTTCCTTAATCGAGAAACATATCCTTATTCTACTAAGGATAATTTTGACCGCCGTCCATTGATCTACTCCTAGATCACTATTGCACTCCCTTGCCAAGCTTAGTGGTAGGGTATGCAATAGATCTGGTACACAACATGACATACTTTATAGAACCTATGGCTGATTCATAGGGAATGACTTTCATTCTCTTTCTATCTTCTGCCGTGGTCGGGTTTTGAGTCTTACTCAATCTCACACCTTGTAACACAGGCAAGAACTCTTTCTTTGACTGTTCCATTTTGAACTACTTCAAAATCTTGTCAAGGTATGTATTCATTGAAAAAACATATTAAGCGTCTTGATCTATCTCTATAGATCTTGATGCTCAATATGTAAGCAGCTTCACCGAGTTCTTTCTTTGAAAAAAAACTTTTCAAACATTCCTTTATGCTTTGCAGAATAATTCTACATTATTTCCGATCAACACGTCTTGATCTATCTCTATATATCTTGATGCTCAATATGTAAGCAGCTTCACGAGTTCTTTCTTTGAAAAAACTTTTCAAACATTCCTTTATGCTTTGCGAATAATTCTACATTATTTCCGATCAACAATATGTCATTCACATATACTTATCGAAATGTTGTAGTGCTCCCACTCACTTTCTTGCAAATACAGGCTTCTCCAAAAGTCTGTATAAAACCATATGCTTTGATCACACTATCAAAGCGTTTATTCCAACTCGAGATGCTTGCACCAGTCCATAGATGGATCGCTAAAGCTTGCACATTTTTGTTAGCTCCTTTAGGATTGACAAAACCTTCGGTTGCATCATATACAACTCTTCTTTAATAAATCCATTAAAGAATGTAGTTTTGACATCCATTTGCCAGATTTCATAAAATGTGGCGATTGCTAACATGATTCGGACAGACATAAGCATCGCTACGCTTGAGTAAATCTCATTGTAGTCAACACCTTGAACTTGTCGAAAACCTTTTGCGACAAGTCGAGCTTTGTAGATAGTAATACTACTATCAGCATCTGTCTTCCTCTTGAAGATCCATTTATATAATATGGCTTGCCGATCATCGGCAACTCCATCAAAGTCCACACTTTGTTCTCATATATGGATCCCATCTCAGATTTCATGGTCTCAAACCATTTCGCGGAATCTGGGCTCATCATCGCTTCCTCATAGTTCGTAGGTTCATCATGGTCTAGTAACATGACTTCTAGAATAGGATTACCGTACCACTCAGTGCGGATCTTACTCTGGAAGACCCACGAGGTTTGGTAGCAACTTGATCTGAAGTTTCATGATCATCATCATTAACTTCCTCACTAATTGGTGTAGGAATCACTGGAACTGATTCTGTGATGAACTACTTTCCAATAAGGGAGAAGGTACAATTACCTCATCAAGTTCTACTTTCCTCCCACTCACTTCTTTCGAGAGAAACTTCTTCTCTAGAAGGATCCATCTTAGTAACAAATATCTTGCTTTCGGATCTGTGATAGAAGGTGTACCCAATAGTTACCTTTGGGTATTCTATGAAGACGCATTTCTCGATTTGGGTTCGAGCTTATCGGTGAAAACTTTTTCACATAAGCATCACAACTCCAAACTTTAAGAAACGACAGCTTAGGTTTACTGCTAAACCATAGTTCATACGGTGTCATCTCAACGGATTTAGATGGTGCCCTATTAAACGTGAATGCAGCTGTCTCTAATGCATAACCCCAAAACGATAGTGGTAAATCCGTAAGATACATCATAGATCGCATCATATCCAATAAAGTGCGGTTACGACGTTCGGACACACCATTATGCCGTGGTGTTCCAGGTGGCGTGAGCTGTGAAACTATTCCACATTGTTTTCATTGAAGACCAAACTCGTATCTCAAATATTCATCTCCACGATCAGATTGCAGAAACTTTATTTTCTTGTTGCGATGATTTTCCACTTCACTCTGAAATTCTTTGAACCTTTCAATTATTTCAGACTTATGTTTCATCAAGTAGATATACCCATATCTGCTCAAATCATCTTGTGAAGGTCAGAAAATAACGATACTTGCCACGAGCATCAACACTCATTGGATCGCATACATCGGTATGTATTATTTCCAACAAGTCAGTAGCTCGTTCCATTGTTCCAGAGAACGGAGTTTTAGTCATCTTGCCCATAAGGCACGGTTCGCAAGCATCAAATGATTCATAACCAAGTGATTCCAAAATCCATCAAGTATGGAGTTTCTTCATGCGCTTTACACCAATATGACCTAAACTGCATTGCCACAAATAAGTTGCACTATCATTATTAACTTTACATTTTTGGTTTCAATATTATGAATATGTGTATCACACGATCGAGATCCAACAAACCATTTTCATTGGGTGTATGACCATAGAAGGTTTTATTCATGTAAGCAGAACAATAATTATTCTCTAACTTACATGAATAACCGTATTGCAATAAACATGATCAAATCATATCCATGCTCAACGCATAACGCCAAATAACATTTATTTAGGTTCAACACTAATCCCGATAGTATAGGGAGTGTGCGATGATGATCATATCAATCTTGGAACTACTTCCAACACTCATCGTTACTTCCCTTCAACTAGTTTCATTCATTCGCAACTCCGTTTGAGTTACTACTCTTAGCAACCGAACCAGTATCAAATACTGAGGGTTGCTATGAACACTAGTAAAATACACATCAATAATCTGTATATCAAATATATCTTTGTTCACTTTGCCATCCTTCTTATCCGCCAAATACTTGGGGTAGTTCCGCTCAAATGACCAGTTCCATTGCAGCAAAAGCACTTAGTCTCGTGCTTAGGTCCAGACTTGGGCTTCTTCACTCGAGCAACAACTTGCTTGCCGTTCTTCTTGAAGTTCCCTTCTTCCCTTTGCCCTTTTCCTTGAGACTAGTGGTCTTGTCAATCATCAACACTTGATGCTCTTTCTTGATTTCTACCTTCGTCTATTTCAACATCACGAAGAGCTCGGGAATCGTTTTCGTCATCCTTGCATATTATAGTTCATCACGAAGTTCTAGTAACTTAGTGATGGTGACTAGAGAATTCTGTCAATCACTATCTTATCCGGAAGATTAACTCCCACTTGATTCAAGCGATTGAAGCACCTGACAATCTGAGCACATGCTCACTAGTTGAGCGATTCTCCTCCATCTTTTAGCTATAGAACTTGTTGAGACTTCATATCTCTCAACTGGGGTATTTGCTTGAAATATTAACTTCAACTCCTGGAACATCTCATATGGTCCATGACGTTCAAAACGTCTTTGAAGTCCCGATTCTAAGCCGTTTAAGCATGGTGCACTAAACTATCAAGTAGTCATCATATTGAGCTAGCCAAACGTTCATAACGTCGCATCCGCTCCTGCAATAGGTCTGTCACCTAGCGGTGCATCAAGGACATAATTCTTACGTGCAGCAATGAGGATAAACCTCAGATCACGGATCCAATCCGCAATATTGCTACTAACATTTTTCAATACAATTTCTCTAGGAACACATATAAAAACACAGGGAAGCAACAACGCGAGCTATTGATCTACAACATAATCTGCAAAATACTACCAGGACTAAGTTCATGATAAATTAAAGTTCAATTAATCATATTACTTAAGAACTCCCACTTAGGCAGACATCTCTCTAGTCATCTAAGTGATCACGTGATCCAAATCAACTAAACCATAACCGATCATCACGTGAGATGGAGTAGTTTTCAATGGTGTACATCACTATGTTGATCATATCTACTATATGATTCACGCTCGACCTTCGGTCTCCGTGTTCGAGGCCATATCTGCATATGCTAGGCTCGTCAAGTTTAACCTGAGTATTCTGCGTGTGCAAAACTGGCTTGCACCGTTGTAGATGGACGTAGAACTTATCACACCCGATCATCACGTGGTGTCCGGGTACTCGAACTTTTTAGCAACGGTGCATACTCGTGGAGAACACTTCTTGATAATTTTAGTGAGAGATCATCTTATAATGCTACCGTCAATCAAAGCAAGATAAGATGCATAAAGGATAAACATCACATGCAATCAATATAAGTGATATGATATGGTCATCATCATCTTGTGCTTGTGATCTCCATCGCCAAGCACGTCATGATCACCATCGTCACCGGCGCGACACCTTGATCTCCATCGTAGCATCGTTGTCGTCTCGCCAACTATTGCTTATCGACTATCGCTACTGCTTAGTGATAAAGTAAAGCAATTACATGGCGCTTGCATTTCATACAATAAAGCGACAACCATATGGCTCCTGCCGATTGCCGATAACTCGGTTACAAAACATGATCATCTCATACAATAAAATATAGCATCACGTCTTGACCACATCACATCACAACATGCCTGCAAAAACAAGTTAGACGTCCTCTACTTTGTTGTTGCAAGTTTTACGTGGCTGCTACGGGCTGAGCAAGAACCGTTCTTACCTACGCATCAAAACCACAACGATAGTTTGTCAAGTTGGTGCTGTTTTAACCTTCGCAAGGACGGGCGTAGCCACACTCGGTTCAACTAAAGTGAGAGAGACAGACACCCGCCGGTCACCTTTAAGCAACTAGTGCTCGGGCGGTGAAACCAGTCTCGCGTAAGCGTCTGGCGTAATGTCGGTCCGGGCCGCTTCATCTCACAATACCGCTGAACCAAAGTATGACATGCTGGTAAGCAGTATGACTTATATCGCCCACAACTCACTTGTGTTCTACTCGTGCATATGACATCAACGCATAAAACCAGGCTCGATACCACTTGTTGGGGAGCGAGTAATTTCAAAAAATTCCTACATACACGCAAGACCATGGTGATGGCATAGCAACGAGAGGGAGAGTGTCCGTCCACGCCCTCGTGAGACCGAAAGCGAAGCGTTATAACAACGCGGTTGATGTAGTCGACGTCTTCACGATCCGACCGATCCAAGCACCGAGCGTCACGGCACCTCCGAGTTCTGCACACGTTCAGCTCGATGGCGATCCCGGACTCGATCCAGCAAAGTGTCGGGATGAGTTCCGTCAAGACGACGGCGTGGGACGATGATGATGCTCCACCGACGCAGGGCTTCGCCTAAGCTCGCGACGATATGACTTCTCCGCGCAGGGCTTCGCTAAGCTCATGACGATATGACCGAAGTGGAATATGGTGGAAGGGGGCACCGCACACGGCTAAGGAACGATCCGTAGATCAACTTGTGTGTCATGGGGTGCCCCCCTGCCCCGTATATAAAGGAGCAAGGAGGAGGTGGCCGGCCAAGGGAGGAGGCGCACCAAGGGGGGAGTCCTACTCCCACCGGGAGTAGGACTCCTCCTTTCCTAGTAGGAGTAGGAGAGAAGGAAGGGGAAGGGAGGAAGGGGTGCGGCCCCTCCCCCTAGTCCAATTCGGACTAGGCCTTGGGGGGGCGCGCGGCCTGCCCTAGGCAGCCCCTCTCTCTTTCCCGCAGGGCCCAATAAGGCCCAATACTTCTCCCCGGCGAATTCCCGTAACTCTCCGGTACTCCGAAAAATACCCGAATCATTCGGAACCTTTCCGAACTCCGAATATAGTCGTCCAATATATCGATCTTTACGTCTCGACCATTTCGAGACTCCTCGTCATGTCCCCGATCTCATCCGGGACTCCGAACTCCTTCGGTACATCAAAACTCATAAACTCATAATATAACTGTCATCGAAACCTTAAGCGTGCGGACCCTACGGGTTCGAGAACTATGTAGACATGACCTAGAACCATTATCGGTCAATAACCAATAGCGGAACCTGGATGCCCATATTGGTTCCTACATATTCTACGAAGATCTTTATCGGTCAAACCGCATAACGACATACGTTGTTCCCTTTGTCATCGGTATGTTACTTACCCGAGATTCGATCGTCGGTATCCAATACCTAGTTCAATCTCGTTACTGGTAAGTCTCTTTATTCGTTCCGTAATACATCATCTCACAACTAACTCATTAGTTGCAATGCTTGCAAGGCTTATGTGATGTGTATTACCGAGAAGGCCCAGAGATACCTCTCCGACAATCGGAGTGACAAAACCTAATCTCGATTCATGCCAACTCAACATATACTTTTGGAGACACCTGTAGAGTACCTTTATAATCACCCATTTACGTTGTGACGTTTGGTAGCACACAAAGTGTTCCTCCGTAAACGGAGTTGCATAATCTCATAGTTGCAGGAACTTTGTATAAGTCATGAAGAAAGCATAAGCAACATACTAAGCGATCAAGTGCTACGCTAACGGAATGGGTCATGTCAATCACATCATTCTCCTAATGATGTGATCCCATTAATCAAATGACAACACATGTCTATAGTTAGGAAACATAACCATCTTTGATCAATGAGCTAGTCTAGTAGAGGCATACTAGTGACTATTTGTTTGTCTATGTATTCACACATGTATTATGTTTCCGGTTAATACAATTCTAGCACGAATAATAAACATTTATCATGATATAAGGAAATAAATAATAACTTTATTATTGCCTCTAGGGCATATTTCCTTCAGTCTCCCACTTGCACTAGAGTCAATAATCTAGTTCACATCTCCATGTGATTTAACATCAATAGTTCACATCTATATGTGGTTAACACCCATAGTTCACATCGACATGTGACCAACACCCAAAGGGTTTACTAGAGTCAGTAATCTAGTTCACATCGCTATGTGATTAACACCCAAAGAGTACTAAGGTGTGATCATGTTTTGCTTGTGAGATAATTTTAGTCAACGGTTCTGTCACATTCAGAGCCGTAAGTATTTTTGCAAATTTCTATGTCTACAATGCTCTGCATGGAGCTACTCTAGCTAATTGCTCCCACTTTAAATATGTATCCAGATTGAGACTCAGAGTCATCTAGATCAGTGTTAAAACTTGCATCGACGTAACCCTTTACGACGAACCTTTTTCAGTTCCTTAATCGAGAAACATATCCTTATTCTACTAAGGATAATTTTGACCGCCGTCCATTGATCTACTCCTAGATCACTATTGCACTCCTTGCCAAGCTTAGTGGTAGGGTATGCAATAGATCAGTACACAACATGACATACTTTATAGAACCTATGGCTGATGCATAGGGAATGACTTTCATTCTCTTTCTATCTTCTGCCGTGGTCGGGTTTTGAGTCTTACTCAATCTCACACCTTGTAACACAGGCAAGAACTCTTTCTTTGACTGTTCCATTTTGAACTACTTCAAAATCTTGTCAAGGTATGTATTCATTGAAAAAACATATTAAGCGTCTTGATCTATCTCTATAGATCTTGATGCTCAATATGTAAGCAGCTTCACCGAGTTCTTTCTTTGAAAAAAAACTTTTCAAACATTCCTTTATGCTTTGCAGAATAATTCTACATTATTTCCGATCAACACGTCTTGATCTATCTCTATAGATCTTGATGCTCAATATGTAAGCAGCTTCACCGAGTTCTTTCTTTGAAAAAAAACTTTTCAAACATTCCTTTATGCTTTGCAGAATAATTCTACATTATTTCCGATCAACAATATGTCATTCACATATACTTATCAGAAATGTTGTAGTGCTCCCACTCACTTTCTTGCAAATACAGGCTTCTCCAAAAGTCTGTATAAAACCATATGCTTTGATCACACTATCAAAGCGTTTATTCCAACTCCGAGATGCTTGCACCAGTCCACACAAAACTTCAAGCTTGAGCTCTTGCCTCTCTTCCTTCTTCTCACATCGAGATCTTCTCGATAATCGAACACTTCATCCACACAAAACTTCAACAGAAAACTCGGTAAGATCCGTTAGTATAATAAAGAAAATCACTACTCTAAGTACTGTTGTAAACCAATTCATATTTTGTTTTTGCATTTTGTCTACTGTAATATAACTTTTTCATGGCTTAATCCACTGATATAAATTGATAGTTTCATCAAAACAAGCAAACTATGCATCAAAAACAGAATCTGTCTAAAACAGAACAGTCTGTAGAAATCTGAACATTCACCATACTTCGGATAATTGAAAATTTCTGAAAAAATTAGTAAAAATAAACAATTTGTACAGCAAGACAGTTCAAAAAGAATCAGAACAATTTGACGTTCCAGTAAAAAATTAAAATTCGCGCACTACAGCCAAAGTTTCTGTCCTGCACCGTACAAACCAACAAGCATTGTAAACATCCTAAAGGCAAACCTTGGCACATTATTTTTATAATACAATGGAATTGTACAAGAGGATAATTATTTTTGTTGAAAATTTTCTGTATCAAGATTCACAAAGTTGCCGTGAGCATGAACAAAGTTCAAGGAGCTCTCCCACTTCAACAATGCTTGTCTTTCTCACTTTCGCTTTCCTTTTTGAAAAAGTTTTGGGTTCCCCTCTTTATTTTTGTTGTTTATAAACTATATGAAAGCACTCAACATAAATAAATGACTCTCTAAAACTTCCGGGTTGTCTCCCTGGCAGCGCTTTCTTTAAAGCCATTAAGCTAGGCATATAGTGCTCAAGTAATGAATCCACCCGGATCCCAAGGTATATCAAAGCCAATTTTAATTAGCAATGATTTGTAATTTAGTAGTGAGCACAAAGTAACATATATCAAGCAATGACGAAGTCTAACTCTCTTCCTATGCATCGGCATGTCATAAAAGAACAATTCATGCACACATAGTATAGGCCAATGCATTGTATAAACAGTTTCTTGCAATTTTATTGTATTGGAATCATAAAGAGGCGGAGATATAGTTCCTCTTTCATAATAATTGCAAGTAGGAGCAGCAAGCACATGCATATTACATCTATCAAAATCATCATGTGCAATGGTAAAAGGCAACCTATCAATATAATCCTTAATAAGTGCAAGCTTCTCCGATATAGTGTAGTCGGGAGAATTCAAAAAGATAATAGGACTATCATGCGTGGGTGCAATAGTAACAATTTCATTCATAACATAAGGAACTATAGCAAGTTCATCTCCATAAGCATAATTCATATTTGCATCTTGGCCACAAGCATAGCAAGCATCATCAAAAAGGGATATTTCAAGAGAATGAACGGGATCATAATAGTCATCATAGCAATCATCCTTCGGTAAGCACGAAGGGGAATTAAACAATGTATGAATTGAAGAGTTACCCTCATTAGAAGGTGGGAACGGGTGATCAATCCGCTCTTCCTCCTTTTGTTCTTCGCTCTCCTACTCATCTTTTTCATCCAATGAGCTCACAGTTTCATCAATTTCTTCTTCCATAGTTTCCTGCAAAATATTAGTCTCTTCTTGGACAGCGGAGACTTTCTCAATAAGTGCATTAATTTCATAATTGTATTTATAATTCTCATAGAAATATTTGAGGATAGCTAAATTTTCAGATCTATAAACAACATCATCAAAATCCTCAAACTCTTTACACATAGCTTCAATTTCTTAAGCACCCATAAAAGCAACAAATTCTTCTATTTGTTCCACATCATAGTAATCATATATACAATTAGCATAAGAAGCTAAGGTTTCATTATCATTAAATTCGCATGAAAAGGGAAGATGTGGAGAATTCATCCTATAGCAACAAGTATAATCATATTCCACGCATAGTTGCCAAGCATACCACTTCAATATATGAATTTGATCCCATAATAGTTTCCATTTTTGTGTCAAGCGATAATCCCTAAAGTATTCACGTTGATCCAACGTTACTCCCATTACATAGTTGAATGGGGTTTTCTCAGGATTATTAAAGTCGTACATAATATCTTTCACATAACCAGCATCGAGGGTTTTAGGAGGTTCCCCATCTCCATGAGCAGCAAGTACACCTAATTTTTTTGGTATTTCGTGTTCCATATCCATAACTAAAGATAGAGAACAACTAAGAACAGCAAATAAGAATTACTTAGTGATAAAGCAAACAAGCACACACGAGAATATTCACCCCACGCTATAACTCCCCGGCAACGGCGCCAGAAAAAGGTCTTGGTAACCCACAAGTATAGGGGATCAATTGTAGCCTCTTTCGATAAGTAAGAGTGTCGAACCCAACAAGCAGCTAAAGGTAGAACAGATATTCCCTCAAGTTCTATCGACCACCAATACAACTCTACGCACGCTTGATGTTCGCTTTACCTAGAACAATATGAAACTAGAAGTACTTTGTAGGTGTTGTTGGATAGGCTTGCAAGAAAGTAAGGAGCGAGTAAATAAAAGCTAGGGGCTTTTTAGATAAAGACACAACTAAATTAGTTTTATTAAAGAGCTTGTTGTCACGAGAAAGTTATTTGTCCCTAGGCAATCGATAACTAGACCGGTAATCATTATTGCAATTTTATTTGAGGGAGAGGCATAAGCTAACATACTTTCTTTACTTGGATCATATGCACTTATGATTGGAACTCTAGCAAGCATCCGCAACTACTAAATATTCATTAAGGTAAAACCCAACCATAGCATTAAAGCATCAAGTCCCCTTTATCCCATACGCAAACAACCTACTTACTCGGGTCTGTGCTTCTGTCACTCACGCCACCCACCATAAGCAAATCATGAACATATTGCAAACCCTACAGAGGGGATCCCTCACGCTTGCGCGACATGGAGAACACCATAGGACAACACCAATAATAAAACATGCAACTCAAACCAATCTTGATCATCAAATAGCCATTTGGACAAAACAGATCTACTGAAACATCATAGGATAGCCATACATCATTGGGAAATAATATATCGCGTTGAGCACCATGTTTAAGTAGAGATTACAGCGGGTAAGAGAGAGGTTACCCCGCTGCATAGAGGGGGGAAGAGTTGGTGATGATGGCGGTGAAGTTGTTGGTGAAGATGGCGGTGATGATGATGGCCCCGACAGCGCTCCGGCGCCACCGGAAGCAAGGGGGAGAGGGGCCCCCTTCTTCTTCTTCTTCCTTGACCTCCTCCCTAGATGGGAGAAGGGTTTCCCCTCTGGTCCTTGGCTCCCACGGCGTGGGAGGGGCGAGAGCCCCTCCGTGATTGGATCTATCTCTCTGTTTCTCTCTGTTTCTATGTTCTCCCTGGCTCTGTTTCACCGTTTCGCGTATATATGGAGATCCGTAACTTCGATTGGCCTGAAACCTTTGCCGTGATTTTTTTTCCGAATATTAGCTTTCTTGCGGCAAAAGAAGAGCAACAACCGCCTTACGGTGGGCTCATGAGGGTAGAGGGCGCGCCCAGGGGGGTCAGGCGCGCCCCCTACCTCGTGACCACCTCGAGCACCGTCTCGCGTGGATTTTTCTTCCGGAATTTTTCATATTTTCCAAAAATATGCTCCGTCTGTTTTTATCCCATTTGGACTCCGTTTGATATGGATATTCTGCGAAACATAAAACATGCAAAAGACAGGAACTGGCACTGGGCATTGGATCAATATGTTAGTCCCAAAAATAATATTAAAGGTTGCCAAAAAGTATATGAAAGTGAATAATATTGGCATGGAACAATAAAAAATTATAGATACGACGGAGACGTATCAATCCATAGTGGAAATCTCTACCAAGACTTTTATTTTGGAACGGAGGGAGTATGCTAGTAGTACAATATGTTCCTTGTACTGAAGATGAGCAGGGACATTTGGAGTGTAGACGTCTATACGGTCGGTTGTGATGGACACTTTGAGCCTCTTTGATTCGTAGGATCTTGTAAACATAGGAATAGGATTTGTAGTGGCCTGCCCACTTGAATCCTATAAGAATAGCAAGGAAATGCGCGAGCTGTGTCGCTTTGAGAGTTACATCGATATTAACAAGACCGCACCTTCACTTGAAGAGAGCTGGTATCCGAAGCCTTTCTAGCCATACCGGCAATACTAGCACATATATTATAGCAAGTTCCACTTTGCTGATTTTACTCTGATGCTTAAGGTTTTCCCGTGATATCTACACTATGATCTGTGTAGCTGCTTTGTGTCGCACTAGCAGCAGTCCACTCTTGAAGCTAAACACTGCAATGACTTACAAAATTGGCACCAAGGCATTGAGTGCCATTCTGGATGCAATGAAACTCATACGCTTCCCACCTGTTGACTCTTGTTCAGAATATGATTCTAATGACTATTCTAACATCGAGGAGTCAAAGGCAGATGGCCTGTCCTGTTCACCCATCAAGGTGCATGTTCTAATTTGGCAATGTTTTATTGATTGCGGGTATCTTGCATATGTTGTCTTGCATTTATTCTACTTTGTTGCGCCGCCATGTGCTTAGTTTACTCATCATATATGTCGAGGTACCATGCCCATCCATTATCAATACATATTCCATCTGTCAGCATACCATGTTTTTCCACTCAAATGTTGTTCGTGTGCATCGGACATCAAAAGGAAGAGGGTGATTGCCGAACCTGAAGGAGCACCAAGAAAGTCCTTGAAAAACATGGTGGTGCCGAGAAATCGACAGACACCCAACTTATATTGGCTGTACAACCAGTGACACAAAACGAGGATCGACTCCAGCAGACTGTACCCATACTTCATGGCCACACCACTAGCCCCACCACACAGGACCTGCACTCCAGCAAAATGTATACCGATTTCATTTGCCATAGCGCCACTGTACCACGTAAAAATCCCACCCAAAGAAAAAGTACAGCAAGTCCACCGTCAAGACCTATCCCAAGCGCAAAGACGGCCAATTCCTGCAGATTGGAACCCCATTCCATTTATTCCTAGTTTAAAAGACAATTCTTTCAATGTTGTTAGGGACTACATGCATATATTCCCATCATGGGAAGATTATTGTGAATACAAACACCATTTTCACATCTTCCTGTCCAACTTACGTGTAAGTGCTATTATTCATGGTTATTATTTTCCTGTTTTCTGCTGATTGAACACATCAATGATTTACATTACATTGTTGTAACTAGGCGAGGGTCAATCTGGATAGTCACGACGAGCAAAGCTTGCTTGTGCTTTTCAAGGAAGCATTGCAGTAGTATCGGTGTTACCTGAGGAAATCACACTTTGGTGGCAAGTCTATAAATGAATTTCCGGTGAAGTCTCCTGTGCTAAATTTAGAAGACATTGAATGGAAAAACCTTGTTATGCACTGGTCTCGTTCCCAGGATGAGGTACTGTTGAGGGAGTCCCAGATTAGGGGGTGTCCGGATAGCCGAACTATAACCTTTGGCCGGACTCCTGGACTATGAAGATACAAGATTGAAGACTTCGTCCCGTGTCCGGAAGGGACTTTCCTTAGCGTGGAAGGAAAGCTTGGCGATACGGATATGTAGATCTCCTCCCATTGTAACCGACTCTATGTAACCCTAGCCCTCTCCGGTGTCTATATAAACCGGAGGGTTTTAGTCCGTAGGACGAACAACAATCATACCAGAGGCTAGCTTCTAGGGTTTAGCCTCTCTGATCTCATGGTAGATCTACTCTTGTACTACCCATATCATCAATATTAATCAAGCAGGAGTAGGGTTTTACCTCCATCAAGAGGGCCCGAACCTGGGTAAAAACATCGTGTCCCTTATCTCCTATTACCATCCGCCTAGATGCACAGTTCGGGACCCCCTACCTGAGATCCGCCGGTTTTGACACCGACATTGGTGCTTTCATTGAGAGTTCCTCTATGCCGTCGCCATCAGGAAGGATGCCTCATCCCGTCTTTAAAGACGGCACTGTTGCTAAAGGAGCTTTGTCTATCGGCCAAACTCTCCGGCTAGGCGGTTTTCTTATGAGCGCTTGTTCGGCCGCCGCGCCGACGATGACTTCTTGGGTCATCGGAAGCAATCTTCACGTCAACTCGGAACTCGCCGAGCAGTTAGATCCGACGGAGCTCTCTTCCTTAAACGAGCTCTGGATCGCATCGTCGTCTCCGGAGTCGCCATGATCTACGATTAGATTGGGCCTAAACCCGATCGAGAGATTAACTCTCCCGGTCACCCATCACGTTGCCGTGGTGGAGGAACAATGGAGACCCTTCATCTATCTTAAGGACTAGCTATGTCCGATTCCCAATCCTCCAAGCGGATACCCAGCGGAGGGAGGACGACACTCAAGACCTAAACTTAGAGTCAGGCAACGGGCTAGATTCATTGGACAACATCCAAGAATCCAAGCTTCCGAGTTCGGAAACTCCTTGGCCCTTGAGCCTCAGATTGCGTGAGGTTTCGGATCTATTTTCACCCACCCACCCGACATAAGCGATCTATCCAAAATTAGGCAAGAGCCCGAGGAAACAGTACATCATTACTGGGCCAGATTCGTCCTGGTTATGAACAGGATAAAGGACTGCCGTGAGGAAGACGCAATTTCATTCTTCTGCAATAATTGCACGGACAAGGGAATCCTCAACGCCATAGGTCGCCGTGAAATTACACGCTTTGCTGACTTGGCATCCATAGTACGAAAGTACTGTGCGATGGAAAGCGCCTGGAAAACTGAAGTAAGATTTTGGGACAATCCGGCCCTGAATACAAACCCAGTCCAAAATAAAAGGGTGCATTATCGCCAATCACCCGGCTTAAACACCAAAAAACAAAAAACCCCTACGGGGCATGGAACCGTACTGGAGGGATGGCTCAACGGACCCTGTAAAATTCATAGTACAGAGGGCGCCACACCAACTCATAGCCTTAGAGCATGTTGGATACTCCGGCAGGTGGCCAAAAGTGGCGAAGAGCTTCTAACCCCAGCATCCACAGAGCACCTGCCCAGGGATACCAGTACGGTATTAACAGTCTTCGAGACTTTTGCATCAAACAATATGCGAAAACGAACACTCCTCAGCCTCGCCGAAGTCTACCAAGTAGCAACAATAAATCCATGGAGTGACACAACTATTACCTTTAATGCCAGTGATGAACCTAAATTCCGAACAGCCCGAGCACCAGCAGCATTGGTCCTCAGTCCAATAGTGGACGGCTTTCTCCTTACCAAGGTACTCATGGACGGTGGTAGCGGATTGAACCTCATTTATGAGGAAACCCTTTGAAAAATGGAAATAGACTGGAGCCGCATTGAGCGAAGCAGCACAACCTTTAGAGGAATAATACCCAGTCGGAAAGCGTGCTGCACAGGAAAAATCACACTAGATGTGGTGTTCGGCACGCCGGATAATTACAGGTCCGAGGAGGTCACGTTCCAAGTGGCCCGTTCAGCAGCGGATACCACGCTCTATTAGGGCGAGAGGCATTCACAATTTTTCAAGCTATATCCCATTACGGGTACATGAAGCTCAAAATGCCCGGGCCCAACAAAATAATCACTCTTGCTAGTGACCCGGACATAGCACTCCGCGCCGAAAATACGACAGCCGCACAAGCCCTTGAGGCACTATCTGAAGCCCTAGCGGTCGAGGAACTGACTGCGCTGCGCTCCACGGTGAACAGGGACAATGTGATACTCGATAAAAGATCCAAGTCCACCTCCTTTAAACCAGCGGACGAAATAGTCAAATTCCAAGTCCACCCAACGGACCCTACAAAAACGGCCTCCATCGGGGCACAATTAAACCCTGATATAGACGTCGCACGACGAGAATTCCTACGCGAAAATTGGGACATTTTTGCCTGGCACCCTTCAGACATGCTAGGAATCCCACGCCGGCTGGCCGAGCACAGCCTAAACATCCTAAAAAGATTCATGCCAGTCAAACAGGCTCTTCGGAGTTTCTCTGAACCTAAGAGACAAGCCATGGGAGAGGAGCGAGCCAAACTATTGGAGGCCGGATTCATCAGAGATATAAAACATTCGGACTGGCTAGCAAACCTGGTGATGGTACCAAAGAATGACAAATCCTGGCGCCTATGCATCGATTTCAAGGACCTCAACAAGGCTTTCCCAAAGGATCCCTTCCCCCTCCCGCGCATCTATCAAATTATCGACGCTACCGCAGGACACGATTCATTGTGTTTCCTCGACGCATACTCCGGCTACCATCAAATCAAGATGGCAGAGCCTGACCAAGCAGCAACGGCATTTATCACCCCATACGGCCCATTCTGCTTCAACACAATGCCCTTCAGGCTCAAAAACGCCGGCGCAACATATCATCGCATGATTCAGACATGTCTAGCAAACCAGATTGGCAAAACAGTGGAGGCATACGTAGATGATGTGGTCGTCAAAACCAAGCATGTCGAAACTCTAGTAGACGACTTGAGGCTCACATTCGATAATCTTCGAACATATGACATCAAGCTTAACCTGGAAAAATGCGTTTTCGGCGTACCAGCCGGAAAGCTCTTGGGCTTCATTGTATCCGTTAGAGGAATTGAAGCAAACCCAGCCAAGATCCGAGCTCTGTCATAATTGGATATCCCAAAGGACCTCAAACAAATACAAAAATTAACTGGATGCGTGGCGGCTCTAAGCTGCTTTATCTCCCATTTGGGAGAAAAGGCATTACCCCTCTATCGCCTCCTCCGGCGCACCGAACACTTCGAGTGGACGAATGCCGCCACGGCTGGACTCGAAGAAATAAAAGCCATATTTGCAACAAACCCGGTCCTGGCCGCGCCCAACATGGGCGAACCAATACTATTATACATCGCCGCAACTCATCAAGTTGTAAGTGTGATGCTCGTTGTCGAACGAGAAACGGATGGACACAAGTTTCCCCTTCAAAAACCAGTTTACTACGTGTCCACTATCCTCACTCCATGCAAGTCACGGTATCCGCATTATCAAAAGATAGCGTACGCGGTGTTTATGGCATCCCGGAAGCTGCGACACTACTTTCAAGAGTGTTCGATAATAGTAGCCTCCGAAGTACCTCTTGACGACATTAAACAACCGCGACACGACGGGCCGGATTGCCAAATGGGCCATTGAGCTCCTCCCGTTCGACATAACCTATAAGCCACGGCGAGCCATTAAGTCGCAAGTTTTGCCGACTTCGTCGCGAATGGATCTGAAGCGAACTCCTAAAGAGTACAACACATATTCCAACTGGATCGCACGCCGACGGCTCCAAAATGTTGGCTGGTCTGGGGGCTGGCGTCGTTCGACGTCCCCAATAGGAGATCAGTTCAATCGTACTCAGATAATGTATACGGACTCCAACAACGCAGCCGAATACGAGGCCCTTCTACATGGTCTCCGGATGGCAGTATCCATGGGCATTCAACGCCTAGAGGTGCACGGGGATTCGAACCTCGCGATATCCCAAATAAATGGATACTTTGATGCCAAGGATCCGAAAATGGCAACTTATCACAACGCCGTCCTAAAAATGTCAGCTCGGTTCGAAGGGCTTGAATTTCACCATATAGCTCAAGAAAACAATCAGGTAGCAGACGTCTTGGCACGCATTGGCGCAAAGCGCGATGCCGTCCCCCCCAATATCTTCTTAGAGAGGCTATTCAAGTCATCCGTAGTATGGGAAGGGGAGTCCAGAAATAATAGCCCGGACCCAACAGCACTGCCTAACACCGAACATTCTGACACAATAGGAGGCTCTGCCAACGAAGTAACATCTTCAGCCCATGTAATAATGGCAGTCATTGCCCCGTGGACGGAACCATTCCTAGCCTACCTAACCAGGCGGGAACTTCCCGAGGACCAAAACGAGGCACGCTGCATAGTGCGGCGATCTAAAGCCTATAAAGTCCATGAGGGAGAGCTTTATAAGAAATGCACGACCGGAGTCCTTCAAAGGTGTATCTCCGAAGAGGAAGGGCGGAATCTTCTGGCTGAAATTCATGCCGGACTCGGCGGGCACCACGCCGCAGCCCGGGCCCTTGTAAGAAAGGCCTTCCGTATAGGATTTTATTGGCCAACGGCCCGGGCAGATGATCAGGACTTAGTCCAACGATGCGTTGGTTGGCAGCTCTTTGCTAATCAAAGCCACATGCCACCCACCGCCCTCCAAACTATACCCATCACTGGCCCTTGGCGGTCAGGGGCTTGACATGGTTGGACCCTTAAAGGAGGAACCCACAAGCAAAAATACCTACTGGTCATGGTGGATAAATTCACCAAATGGATAGAGGCCAAGCCTGTTAAGACGGCAGAATCCGGACCGGTGATAGACTTCATATCAGGGGTCATACACCGTTACGGTGTCCCCCACAGCATCGTCACTGACAACGGCACAAACTTCATGGTCGACGAGGTCAAACTCTGGTGCAAAAACATGGGCATCAAGCTCGACTATGCTTCAGTCTATCACCCTCAAACTAACGGTCAAGTCGAGGGAGCAAATGGTCTAATCATGAGCGGCATCAAACCCAGATTAGTGCGGTTCCTCAAAGAATCTAACACGCACTGGGTAGAGGAGCTCGACTCCGTACTCTGGGGGCTGCGGACCACGCCGAATCGCACCACCGGAGTCGCACCATTCTTTATGGCATACGGCGCAGAGGCAGTTCTGCCCTGCGACATAACTCATGACTCACCTCGCGTGCGCATGTACGAAGAAAGAGAAGCCGAGCTCGATCGGCTGGACAATTTGGATGCCTTGGAGGAGGAGTTGACATGGCAAAAGCCCGTTCCGCATTCTATTAATAGCAGGCTCGAAGATATCAAAGCAGAGAAGTACGGGCCAAAACTTACAATGTTGGCGAGTTAGTCCTACGCCTGTCGGACAAGAAAAAGGACAAACTCAAGCCCAAATGGGAAGGTCCCTTTATTATCGACCAAGTCCTAACCGGTGGAGCGTACCGTCTGCGAGATGCATCGGATAACCGACTCGAGCCGAACCCATGGAACACAGCCCGTCTCCGAAGATTCTACGCCTAGCGCCGGATTCTGAGTTCGTCTCCTTCCTCTGTCTATTTTTTACACATTAGTTGTCTTATATTTCTCTCCTTCTCCCTCTTTTTCTCTTACAGCCTTTAAAGGCTCGTTCGCGCATTGTTCGCACACACTTGTCGCGCTATCCGCGCTCATTATACTTCGGGGCTTCTTTAATGAAGCTTATTTGTCGGACTTCATGCCTAACACATGTGTAACGCTTCGCATGTACCTTTTATTCACCATTATATGCATCGATATGACTTAAGTTTTGGCCAATCTGGGTTGCTGGCTCGTGTACTTACCCTATGTTCCCGATTGTTCGGTTAGGTGGTAAAGGAGCACCTCTGTGATTATTCTGCCGGGTCAGCGGATGTGTACCTCAGACCGGGTGAAGCGAAAGCTAAGCGTTCTTAAGGGAATATTGGTCGATGAACCAAAGATGATTTCTCACTTATTTATTTATCTGCCCCCAGATGCTTTTCTGCTTTTTCGCAGTCCGGACATGCACTTTAAGGCATGCCTCCCAGGGAAAGGAACCCCTAATGGAACTATTCTCCGTGGAAGATGTTTCTTACTAACCATGTAATATAACATAACTAGTTGGGCACTTGTCTGTTCAAGCACTAATGACCCCTACGCCTGGTCTCCACGCATGCCCCGGTTCTTACATAACCGTGAGGGTATTCGGACACACTCCAAACTATAGGGTGCCGAGGTTGAAGCGAAAAGGTCCGCCATGACAAACGATCTACAATCCGGCTAGAAGGCATTTCTACATGTCATCTTCAATTACATAGTCAATTTGACTGGGTGTATTCCTCCTCAATACCATCTAATAGGTTGTCTAGTTTACAGTCCTGTTGGGAATACTTGCGGCCAATTCTACTTGGCCGTACACTAAACTCACAGGATCTCCTTCCCATTGGGCCCCACAGGTCCGACCTCGGCCATGTGGTTTGGGTCAGCAACCGTGTACAGCGTCTTCACCATGGCCCGAGCCTCCTGGCGCCTTGACGGCAGGCCGATATCTTCCATAATCGGAAGCGCCGCCACGCTCCCTTAAGCCTCTCTGCAAGCTCTCCAAGGCCTTCGGGCAGGGAGACAGATGGCCACAAGGCCTGGGCGACGCCTTTCATCACCTACCGAACTTGTTCGTGCAGTTGTAAGAGCTCGGGAAGAAGGACACCCGTAGAACCGGGCATTTCCTCTACAGGACGACCTGTGAGCATACCTACGGACATAACTCTGTTAGTCGACTTCCTCGCCAAACTCTTTTTCAAAGTTCGTTCATGCACATACTAAAAATGCCACGTCGAAGCCGTCGATTCTCCTTCACGGAGTCCGACAGCTGGGCACGAACATCCTTTAGTTCCTCGCCCAGCTGGGCGTTGGCATCTTGGAGATTATTCTTCTCCTGCCTCACCCTTGTAAGCACGCTCTCCCCGGCCTTTAACCGGCGCAAGAGTTGTTGCTTGTATGGATCTACTCCGGCGCCATCTGCAATGATATTGTCAGATTTACACGCCGCCGACTTCACAACATACTTATCTTCAGGCGTATATTACGGAGGGGTCTCCTTGGCCTCCCCTGCAGCGGCTAGTCTTGACCTCAACTTGGGATTTGCACTCTTCCAGCTCCTGGGACAGTTGGGTATTCTTTTTTGTAAGATCCTGCATAAAAAATGATCCTTAAATCAGTTATTCTAACTATTTCAAGTCTCAGGGGCTACTGGTACATATAACCATCAAATTTTCTCACCCGTATGTCTTTCACATACTACTCCGTGGCTCTGGCTAGACCATTTTGAGCGGCACGGAGGTGCGCATCTCCTGAATTGAAGGCATCCAATGCCTCTTGGGAGAAACATGCGTCACGAACAACTGTCCGGCGACGCCTGTGGTTCATGGCACTCTCCACCTCGGAATTGGTGGCAGATAGTCCATCGGCAACCTCTGTCGGAGGAGTGTCCGACACACGCCACATGTTCGCCTCCGCTTCTGGACCTGGCTTTGGAGTCTGGCTGGTGGAGGCTCGATTGGCAACCTCGCGGATATAGTCCGTGGCGCTTTTTCCTGAAGGAACACGGCGTTAGTATACCTTCGGGAATAAAACCTGGGAATAAGATGGCACGCCATACCGTTCTTGGCGTCTCAATCGAGACCGCACTTCTTTTCACTCTTTGAGCCTTGCTGCCCCTTGTTGGCTAGCCACATGAGCTCGGCCTTCGCCTAAAGGGCTCCCCCGCAAAACACCATTGATATACGGTGATCAAAAATAAGCACGGATGGATCATTTTCAAAGTATTGGGACTTCGGTCTCAGTTACTTGTGAGGCGGGAAGTATTCCGGGGTAATCGGCCATAATGGCGACCAAGGCATTGTCGATGCTCAGTTGGTAAAATACCCCATCGATCAACTCCACGGAGATGTCCGGATCCTCTTGGGAGGCCGGATCGAGGGACCGTTCCGGATCCTCGGGTTGTGGAGGAGGGCTGTTTATATCCTTTACGGCCCGGCGCAATTCCTGCGTCGAAATCACAAGTTAAGGTACTTAACTATGGGAATATGGAACAGATGGGCAAAAAGAACTGTCCGCTTACCCAGCTTGGAGGATTGTACATAGAAAATCTGCCTTGTAGATTGACGCAGAGGAACTCCTCCTCTTCTCCCTTGTACAATGCGGACAAGGCCTTCATCAGAGTAGCAACCGATCCCGGCCCCTTACGGACTCAGCGGGTGGCATCATCCTCCCCGTTGAAATCCCACATGGGGTGGCCTCTATACTGAAGCGGCTGCACCCCCCGCATAATGCATGTGGCCATGACCCCGATCATGGTCAGTCCGGAATGAGCTAACAACCTTATCCGACTCATCAGGTAGCAGGACATCTTCTATATGAAACCATTCTGAAGGCCAGTCTTCGGACGCCTTCCTTGGGGTTCCGGATAGATATCCGGTCCCGGCGATGCGCCATAGTTCGGCTCCGCCCACTTGATATATCGACCCCTCCTGAGAACGGGGCACAAGGCAGAACAGCTTCTTCCACAGCGCGAAATGAGCCTCGACGCCCAAGAACAGCTCGCAAAGGGCTACGAAGCCCGCAATGTGCAATATGGAGGCAGGTGTAAGGTTGTGCAGCTGGAGGCCGTAGAACTCCAGGAGCCCCCGGAGAAACGGATGAATTGGAAATCCGAGCCCTCTTATTAAATAAGGGACAAGGCATACCCGCTCTCCTTTGGAGGGATTGGGGACGCTCTCCGCCTGCTTTCCGCCATTATAGGTGGCGAGTCCGGCTCGAACCGGGACCATGAAGGCTGGGGGAAGAAATCCCTTGTCTTGGAGCGTCACTAGCTCGCTGTGTGGGACGGAACCTCTCTCCCAATCTCCAGGCTGAGGGCTGGGAGGGTGAGAGGAGGAGCTGCGTCGACTGGCCATGATGGAATGGATTTCTATCGGATGCGCTCAGATGAATGCTCGCGAAGGGAAGATGGTGTGATTCAGATCTAAATCCTCGTCTCTTTTATAAGGAAGCTTATTTGCGCAGCTAGGGGGGTAAAAGTAAAAACACCCTTGTTTTTCACATCCGTTTGACACGTGGAAGACGGCCATTATTGGGCATGGAAGCCAAGGAGCACAATATTCACGAGAAGCCGGACACTATTCAAAAGGTACACAGAATTTGGAGAAGAACCCGCCTTGCAATGCCGAAAACAAATCTGCGCGCCGGACTCATCGTTATTGAAGCCTGGTTAGGGGCTCTTGAGGAGTCCGGATTAGGGGTGTCCGGATAGCGAACTATAACCTTTGGCCGGACTCCTGGACTATGAAGATACAAGATTGAGGACTTCGTCCCGTGTCCGGAAGGGACTTTCCCTTGCGTGGATATGTAGATCTCCTCCCATTGTAACCGACTCTGTGTAACCCTAGCCCTCTTCGGTGTCTATATAAACCGGAGGGTTTTAGTCCATAGGACGAACACCAATCATACCATAGGCTAGCTTCTAGGGTTTAGCCTCTCTGATCTCGTGGTAGATCTACTCTGGTACTGCCCATATCATCAATATGAATCAAGCAGGAGTAGGGTTTTACCTCCATCGAGAGGGCCTGCACCTGGGTAAAAACATCGTGTCCCTTGTCTCCTGTTACCATCCACCTAGACGCACAGTTCGGGACCCCCTACCCGAGATCCGCCGGTTTTGACACCGACAACTGTCTATGAAATCACATGACAATTTGAACTTCTACTTTTCCGCATGTGCCTTATGGATCTTTTTTGCAGGAAATCTGCTCGAAGAAGAATTCCGGTTTGAAAAGAACGACGGGATATCGCAAATATGTTGTCTGCTGCTTTGCTCTTGTTAGTACCTATTGTCCTGTATCACTGTACTTGCATACATACCTGGTTCATTATGTGACAGCAGTATGCATGATATCTTGCTTATCAATTGTTCGCTCCAAATTATTTGATCTGTATGAATGGTTACATTAGTGTAGAATATATCCAATGCCAATGTTTTTTTAGCTCTACATTGTTCTTGTTAGTACATGATGTCCTTTATCAGTGTACTTATAATGACAGGTAGTTGTTCATGTACCATCACTCTACAGCTTATTTTCCTTTGCCCTCAATTTTCTACACATCAGATCTATATTTACTCTTACCATAAGGTTGGTACTGAAGAAGTTTAGCTGTGCATTGCTCTTGGTTGTACCTTTTGCCTGTATCGCTGCACTTACATTTATAGCTACTTGGTTATGTAGCATCACTCTACATCTTATCTTAAATATTCTCCATTTTTTCGTATATTATCACATCTATATTTACTCTTAACAAAATGTAGAATAAAGGCAATGCTTTTGAAGAAGATTCTGTGGTAAACTTCTTAAGTTGCCCCCCCCCCATCAGCATGGACAAGGCCTTTATAGAGCCTGTCTTCACCAATAATGTAAGTTTGTACATCTCAAGCCTTCAAACTTTGTTGTATATATTTGGTTAGGCATGACTGCAACAGCTGTTTATTTTTGGTGTTTGCATCAAATTGCTTATTTAAAGTTTATTATGTAGTTCATAAACAAAAGTTTGTCCTTCCTCAATTTAAGTTTTCAGTTGTACAACCAAGCTCCTTCTTCATACCATGTAAATTAAACTATCTGAGCAAGTGATCTTCTTTTGCCTTTGTATGTATGCTTCATTCTTCATCCGTAATCCGGTGGTGTGGTGAACCTACCCACTACAGCAAAATGTCATATTCTGCAATGTCTTAACTATGAACAATGTCATATCATTCTTGTCAGGACCCCGATCCTAGGTCACACCGATCTAGCATGTAACACATCATATCACTTTGCGGCCTCACGACGGTATTCCCAGGTGTCGCCTTACCATGGCCGGGACCGTTTGCGTCTTTTGGCTCACGTATATGATAGTGTCGCTAGCATCCATATGATGAAGAACCGGGCCGACATGGCTAGTCGTGAACCCAAAGCGGCACTAACCTATGGGGACAGGCATACATGAAACACTTGAGCATGTCGGTCATCAGCGTATGAACTTGGGCTGTAGCTTTGGGCTATGAGGACTCCGGTATCCCGGGCTGTAGCAGGCTAGGCAGGACTCCAAGTATCACCGCGTGACATTTCCCGAAGGACAGACATAGGAGCGAAATGAATCACATGCCGGCCGATCAAGTGTCCAAGCGGTAGTCTTTGGGCTAGCAGGACTCGGTGAACCGGGCTGTAGCGGACTACTATCGCTCGAAGCACGAGACTACATTTCCCCATATGAGAGGCTGCCAAGGATAAACAACTAGTTTGTCGGATCCCACACATACCAAGCATTTCAAACATACACACAATATGCTCAATATGTGTAAATCTGACGTGGCATCACAACATAACTCTCGACTCAAAATATTATTCATTAGGCTCAGAAGAGCGAGATATTACAAACATGGGTCTCATGACCCAACACTCGAAACATACAAGTCAAAACACAAGCGGAAGCTAATCATGTCCGAGTACAGACAACTATAAATGGAAAAGGCTGAGAAGCGACTATCTACGAGATCTGCCGAGGCACAAGATCGTAGCTGAGGTAACAAGCTAAGCGTCGAAGTCAAGCGGAACTACTAGCGAGGCGCGTCTCTCGCAAAACATAGAATAGGCAAGCGTGAGTACAATTGTACTCAGCAAGACTTACATCAGAACTAACTACATATGCATCATTATCAAAAAGGGGGTGGTGGAGTTTGGACCGCAGCAAGCCAGCTTTGACTTCGGTGGCTATCTGAACTACATTTGCAAGTAACTCTTTTGAGGTGGCGCTACGAGTCCACATATTCACCATATCAATACACCACTATGGATCCGCCCCGTCTCCCTACGAGCGCCATCCATAGCACTCACGCTTATCTTGCGCATTTTAGAGTATCCACTTTCCTTGTCTATGAACTGATATAGGCGACCGAAGTCCTTCTCCGTGGACACGGCTATTCGAATAGATCATATTAAACCTGCGGTGTACTTCTTCACTGCGCTCTCACCACTTACCGCCGTTTACACGACATGTACTCGGCAACCTTCAAGCGGAAGCCCAGCGTGGGTGTCGGCCTCAGCCTACCCAAACACTCAAGTCCCTAGTCCGGGTTTATCGCCTATTCGGGTTCCATCCATGAGGAGTCGGCGAGGTTTCCCATACAGCCCGAGCGATGTGTGCGGGGTTCCCGAGATACCAAACGTGTCACATCCCTAGAATTGCTTGACATTAGTTGCATTAAGGCATTCATGTCATCATGTTAATTTCCATGAAAATTGAAATGGGGATTTGTGAAACCCTCAGAATCACTTTTGGAAATGACCTAAATAAAAATCGCTCCAAAAGGTCCAAGAAAATGCTCATGTGGCCCTCTGGAAATATTGGATGAGTTAACAATCTAACCAATATTTTAGGATCTCATAAGTATTTATTTTGGGCATTTGGAATGTCTGATAAATATTTGCTTTGGATATATATTATTATATACATAAAATGTTGTCCAAAATTATGCCTTTTGTTGAGGAGCTCAGGAGTAATATAGTAGCTCCTGCAAAAATTGGCATAATTAATTAAATTAGTTTAGTATTTTAAATAAACCAAAACAAATGTCGAAAATAATAAAAGGAAGCGAAATAGGTAAACTTACCTAATTTACAGGCGCCTAGCTCTGTGCGGCCCAGCTCCTGTGACTGGCCGGCCCAGCCTGGCCAGCCCAGCCCAGCCGCCTCCCTCCCTGTCGTCTTCCTCCCCGACAGAAGATGGTAGCGTGCGTGCAGCAGCTTGGCCGCCGCCGCCACGCCACCTCCTCCCCTGCCTGCCTGCCCCTCTCGCCGCTCTGGGCGATCCGCGCGACGCCTTGGCGCGCCCGGTCCTTCCCACTCTCTCGCCTTCCCCTCCACGAGCTCTCTCTCCCTCTCTTTCCCGAGCGACACCGAGGCGCCACCGCTTCGCCGCCGTAGCCACCGTCTCCCCACCCTCTCTCCGTGTCCGCTAGCTCCGCGCCGCCGTCCGCTACTTCCCCGTCGAGTCACGTGGCGCGGGAAGCCCTGGAGCGCCGCCGCCCGGCGTCGTCCTCGTCTCCGGTTGCGGAGATCCCCTCCGTCGCCACGACTGCCCGGTTCCTTCGACCTCGCCGCCCGTTGCGCAGAATCGCGTGAGCTCCGCCACCGTCTCCCCCTCTCCGTTTCGTCCCCTTGCGCCGCCAGAGGCTACCCCTCTCCACCCGAGCTCCGGCGCCGCGCTGAAGCCCGCTCCGACGAGCCCGGCCCCCCAGCTCGGCCCTTTGCTCCACCAGTCTGCGCGAGAGCACGGCTACGCCCGGTGCTCTCGAGCGCCTCCCGTGGCCGTGACGCGGACTCCGCGCGTCCGAGGCCGCCGCGGCAGCCCCGTCGCTGAGCCTGCCGTGGGTCCGGCCGTCGGTGATTAGCTTAAGGCTAATCACCGGCTAATCTACCCCGACAGCGTGGGGTGGGCCCTAGTGCCCCCTAATCTCTAGTTAATTAAAACTAACCCCCTGTTAACTCTGTGTCAGCGGCGTGTGGCCCCCCACGTCAGGTTTGACCCTAGTCAGCCAGTTGACCTCTTGACGCAGGCATGACGTCATCTTTGGCGCAACACCTTATTTTCTAGATTTAATTTAATTCAGTAAATTTCAGAAAATGTCCTAAACTTCTAAAAATCATATAAATTCAACCGTAACTCGGATGGAAATAATTTATATATGAAAAATGATCAGAAAAATATGAAGAATCTGTTTATGCCATGATCATGCATGTTTGAACAAGTTAACATCACTGAATAGGATGAATCATGATTAGGGTAATTTAGGAAATAGCATTTTGAGTTGGAATTCAACCTTGTTTGAATTCCACTCCAACTAACTTGGATTATTATTGCATTAGGTGAATTCAGTACCTTAACATGATCATGCATCATATATGTGCATTGCATTGATTGTGCTCTCTCTTGTTTGCGGTAATTGTCCCTCCGGTGAGCGATGTACAAGCGATGATTATTCGATGACACCGATGAAGAACTATTATCTTCAGAAGTGCCAGGCAAGCAAAACCCCCTTGTTCATTCCGATATAATCCCACTCTCTCGCTCCTGCTCTATTTTATTGCATTAGGACAACAACGACTCATGTGTTACTTGCTGCGGTAGCTGAACCCTTGATCCTTTGCATGACTGTCATTCCACGATAATTAGATGAAACCCACTAGCATGAGTAGGAGTTGTTTGAGCCCATGTTGTGCCTACTCATTTATGCTTGCTTGTCATGCACTCTTGCTTAGAGTTGAGTCGGGTCTGATTCATCGGGAATGAATTGGAATTATTATGAACATGTCCTATTGTGTGTGAGCTAAGTGTGTGAACACGATTTGGTAAAGGTAGCGGTGAGAGGCCATGTAGGAGTACATGGTGGGTTGTCTCATTGCAGCCGTCCTCGTGAACTGAGTTACGTGTTTGTGATCCATGAAGCAGTTACTACCACGCATTGGGATCCATAATTGACCCTCTCGGCTTCTTAACCACCCTTGTCCACAGTCAGGGAGTTGCAAGTAGTTTCGGTGTTTGTAGCTTCTTTGGGGCCGCATAGCGCTGACCTTAGGGGTGGGTTGTGTTGCGGTAGGCACCGTGGCCCGTGTGTACCGAGTGCCGTTTGGTATCTCGGGAACCCTGCACACATCGTTCGGGGCTGTATGGGAAACCTCGGCGGACTCCTGCGGATGGAACCGAATAGGCGATAAACCTGGACTAGGGACTTGAGTGTTTAGGTAGGCTGTGGCCGACACCCACGTTGGGCTTCCGCTTGAAGGTTGCCGAGTACATGTCGTGTATGGCAGCGGTAAGTGGTGAGCGTGTGTGAAGAAGTACACCCCTGCAGGGTTTAATATGATCTATTCGAATAGCCGTGTCCACGGAAAAGGACTTCTGGGTTGCCTATATCAGTTCATAGACAAGTGGAAGTGGATACTCTAAAATGCGCAAGATAAGCGTGAGTGCTATGGATGGCGTTCTCGTAGGAAGACGGGAGCGGGTCCATAGTGGTGTATTTCCATGGTGAATGTGTGGACTCGTGTGCGCCACCTCAAAAGAGTTACTTGCAGTCGTAGTTCAGGATAGCCACGGAGTCAAAGCTGGCTTGCTGCGGTCAAACTCCACCACCCCTTTTGATAATGATGCATATGTAGTTAGTTCGATGTAAGTCTTCTGAGTACAATTGTACTCACGTTTGCTTATTTTATGTTTTGCGAGAGGCGTCGGTCTCGCTAGTAGTTCGCTTGGACTTGACGTTTAGCTTGTTACCTCAGCTACGATCTTGTGCCTCGGCAGGATTTGGTAGATAGTCAGGCTTCTCAGCCCTTTTCATTTATAGTTGTCTGTACTCAGACATGTTTAGCTTCCGCTTGTGTTTTGACTTGTATGCTCTGAGTGTTGGGTCATGAGACCCATGTTTGTAAGTTCTCGCTCCTCGGAGCCTAATGAATAATATCTGAGTCGTAGAGTTATGTTGTGATGCCACGTCGTATTTACACATATTGAGCATATTGTGTGTATGTTTGAAATGCTTGGTATGTGTGGGATCCGACAAACTAGTTGTTTATCCTTGGCAGCCTCTCATATGGGGAAATGTAGTCTCGTGCCTCCGGCGATAGTAGTCCGCTTCTGCCCGGTTCACGGAGTCCTGCTAGCCCAGCACTCTGCTTGGACACTTGGTGGCCGGCATGTGATTCATTTCGTTCCTATGTCATCCTTCGGGAAATGTCACGCGGTGATACTTGGAGTCCTGCCTAGCCTGCTACAGCCGGGATACGGAGTCCTGTTAGCCAGTGCTACAGCCCAAGTTCATCGTTGATGACCGACATGCTCAAGTGTTTCATGTATGCCTGTCCCCATAGGTTAGTGCGCTTTGGGTTCACGACTAGCCATGTCGGCCGGGTTCTTTGTCATGTGGATGCTAGCGACACCATCATATCGTGAGCCAAAAGACGCATAAGCGGTCCCGGGCCATGGTAAGCGACACCGTGGGAATACCGTGCGTGAGGCCACAAAGTGATATGAGGTGTTACCAGCTAGGTCGATGTGACTTGGAATCGGGGTCTGACAAAGCGGGCACTTTCGGTACACGCAGACCCACGGTGCCTACCGCAACACAACCCACCCCTAAGGTCAGCGTTGCGTGCGGCCCCTGACATGCTACAAACACGAAACTACTTGCAACTCCGGACTGAGGACAAGGGTGGTCAAGCAGCGAGAGGGTCCATTGGTTTCGGGCCCAATGCGTGGTAATAAGCTGTATCATGGATCACAAACACAGAACTCAGTTCACGAGGGCGGCTGCAATGAGACAACCCACCATGTACTCCTACATGGCCTCTCACCGCTACCTTTACCAAATCGTGTTCACACACTTAGCTCACACACAATAGGACATGTTCATAACAATTCCAATTCATTCCCGATGAATCAGACCCGACTCAACTCTAAGCAGTAGCAGGCATGACAAACAAGCATAAATGAGTAGGCACAACATGGGCTCAAACAACTCCTACTCATGCTAGTGGGTTTCATCTAATTACTGTGGAATGACAGGTCATGCAAAGGATCAAGGGGTTCAGCTACCGCAGCAAGTAACACATGAGTCGTTGTTGTCCTAATGCAATAAAATAGAGCAGGAGCGAGAGAGTGGGATTATATCGGAATGAACAAGGGGGTTTTGCTTGCCTGGCACTTCTGAAGATAATAGTTCTTCATCGGTGTCATCGAATAATCATCGTCGGTACATCGTCTATCGGGAGGGAACAAACACCGGCAACAAGAGAGAACACAATCAATGCAATGCACATATATGATGCATGATCATGTTAAGGTACTGAATTTACCTAATGCAATAATAATCCAAGTTAGTTGGAGTGGAATTCAAACAAGGTTGAATTCCAACTCAAAATGCTATTTCCTAAATTACCCTAATCATGATTCATCCTATTCTGTGATGTTAACTTGTTTAAACATGCATGATCATGGCATAAACAGATTCTTCATATTTTTCTGATCATTTTTCATATATAAATTATTTCCATCCGAGTTACGGTTGAATTTATATGATTTTTAGAAGTTTAGAGTATTTTCTGAAATTAACTGAATTAAATTAAATCTATAAAAGGATATTACTGCGTCAGCCTGACGTCAGTGTGACGTCAGCGGTCAACTGGGCTGGCTGGGTCAAACCTGACGTGTGGGGGCCACACGTCAGTGACTAACTAAACTAATCCAGTTAATTAGCACTAACCCGGGTTAGTTAAGTTAGTTTAGACCTAACTAGAGTAGTTAGTCGAGGCGGGGCCCGTATGTCGATGAGGAGAGGGAGGTCAAACAGGCGGTGGTCAACCCACGCCGGTCAGCGGTCGTGGCGCGGCGTTTAGCCGCCAGCGAACCCGGCAGTGGCGCAAGTGCAAATGGCCATTCTGGCCACCAAAAGGGCCGGGGAGAGTACCTACGGAGAGCTGGGGACGCGCTGAAGTTCTTGGTGGGGTAGTTAGAGCTCGGGGCGGCCGGTGTTCGCCGGAGTGGAGCCCGGGGCGGCGCCGGAGTTCGGCTAAGGGCGGCCGCGGTGTTGTGGCTCGTAGGGGAGTGAACGGAGGTGCTAGGCAGCACCTAGAGGGCAGCGGGAGTGCGTCGGAGCTGCTAGGCGAGGCAGAGGCGCTCGGGGGCACGGAGCTCGCCGGCCATGGCGGACGGCGGCTTCGGGTGCCCGCGGGGCGGCGGCTACAGGGCACGTGAGACAGAGGGGGATGAGGGGAGAAGACTCGGGGGTTCACCGTGGTTGCGAGGAGGCCGTCGGTGAGCTCGGGTGGGCACCGCAGCCGGTGAATTTGGCGACGGCGACCGGCGGGTCCGAGAAGGGGGAAGAACGGCGGGGCGGCGCCTCGGGGCCTCTCCGGTTGAGTGGGACGGCGGGGAGGGCGAGAGCGGCGCTGCGGAGCTCGGGGGCGCGTTGGAGAGGAGAGGGGGTGGCGGTGGCCGTGACTACGGCGAGCGGTGGCGACGAGGCCGCTCGGTCCGTGAGGGAGAGAGAGCAGAGGAAGGGGGAGGGTTCGGGAGAGAGTGAGAGAGGGTCGAGGGGGCGGCGTGGTACGCGTGGAGGCGACCAGGCGGTCGAGGGGGCACGTAGGCAGGGAGGAGCCGGCGTGGCTCGCTGCTTGATCGGCACATGGCTGCTTCTCCTCTGGCGGGAGGAAGAAGACAGCGATGCCCCTGGTGGGCGGGCTGGCTTCGCCCGATGGCCACTCGATGGTGGGCTGCACGGTGGGGAGGTAAGCCAGGTAAGGCTTTTACCTATTTTGTTTCCTTTTCTATTTTTTGACATTTGTTTTGATTTATTTAAAGTACCAAACTAATTTATTTAATTATGCCAATTTTTGCAGGAGCTAGTTATATTATTCCGAGCTCCCCAACAAAAGGGCACAATTTTGGACAATATTTATATATATAATAATATATATCCAAGGCAAATATTTAATGTATTAATTCCAAATGCCCAAAATAAATACTTATGAGATCCTAAAATATTGGTTAGGTTGTTATCTCGCCCAATATTTCGGAGGGCCACATGAGCATTTTCTTGGACCTTTGGAGCGATTTTATTTAGGTCATTTCCAAAAGTGATTCTCGAGGGTTTCACAAATCCCCATTTCAATTTTCATGGAAATTAACATGATGACATGAATGCCCTAATGCAACTAATGTCAAGCAATTCTAGGGCTGTGACAACTCACCCCCACTAAACAAGAATCTCGCCCCGAGATTCAAGACGTGAGGTAAGAGGAAAAGGGGGGGTCACAAGCTATTACAATCTCCATGATCCAATTGCCTTCTCGAAGATGTTGGTTCACTCCATCTTCTTGATCTTGATGTCTTCGAGATCTTCACCCGACTCGACAACAGAAAGAAGGGGAAACCCTACATGATTCGATCTTAATGAAGATCAGGTAAACATGATCAACTCACGGACTGAGACGGTGTCACATCTCGAGTTGAGACACCAAATGCATCGAGGGGGATGGAAGAACAACAACGAAGTTTGATTAGTGGCAACAATTCCACGCTTTAGGAAGATGGTGGATGGTATCATGGTGGCGAGGAAATATTCACCATGATCCCGTGCGGGACACCTCGAGAAAGGTGGCGCAAGAACTATTCCTTAAGTGGCAAAAAGAATTACTTTTGATCCATAGATCATTGGAACTCTTTATACCAGCCTAAGGCAATCACAGCGATCGTTTGGTGGAGTGCAAAGGAATAGTACACCGGACTAGAATGGATGATGTGGACTACCTTGTTGAAGGCAACGCAATGGATGATTTGCCTATCATCGAAGGTGGGGGGGGGGGCCTATGGTAAGTCCACTTTTGAAGATAACTCTGGACAAGAGTTGCTAAGAAGACCGTCTATAGCGAGATAGCACAAGGACGGTGCAAGCTGGGAACGAAATGCAACTGTTGGAATGTTCCAACCATCATATCTGCCTAAGATTCAGATCTGGTTGGTGTTAGGATATTTCAGACTTAGCATGTGCGAAAGGAAAGGTTGCAACACAATTTGGCGCGATGGCGTTGCGAGATTCTCGGGATATGAACTACGATAGCAAGCTCCAAAACATGAGCTGGTTTTGCTACAAACATGTGGACACGTTGTCCTAGACAAGCATGACCACATGGTAGTCTTATAATAAAACACTACCGAGTTCGGTTGGGAACCATCATCGAGGATAACGAAGTCCTATCATAAGTCATGACTAGTTGTTATGAAGGAACTCCTTCTCCTTGAACAGTTCAATCAGTGGCTTGGTGTGCTATGGAATCCATATGGAAGGAAGATGATCAGTCTATCAGACCATAGAATACTTCGCACGTGCATGACTGACTTGGGATGATTCCAAAGGAACAAAACAAACCTTTCTCAAATTCATGGCGACAACTTACATCAGATGCACATGAACTAGAGGGAGTCACTACTTTCATCCAAGCATATGCTTCATGAACGAAACACGAAGAAATGCTTACACAAGTTTCCAACACTAGGTTGATGTTCAACATGACTCATGGGGGAGACAAATTACTGCTGATGGGCTCAACAATAGCTCATCGGAATTTCCATATCACTGGACTTCCACCAACATGTGAACACTGTGGTAGCATTGGTTAGACCAAAGATATAATGGTGTATGCTCGAGGGATCAACCACGAATAAGACAACATTACGAATATCGTTGGTTCTGATTTGACTTGACAATGGCCCATATTCAAATCAAAGAATTGGTAGGACAATAGGTCCAACAACTGATCACAGGGACCAATCGATGAAGGTATCATCCTTTTTCAACACACACTACACAAGAATATCCCTTTGGATCGAACTAAGTTAGGCAAGCTTTTATCTTCCAACTCTCCAAGTTATTGTCTAGCTTAACCAACTAGCTCAGGAATATCCAACACAGATTCTTGGAGAAAGGGTGGTCCATAGGGAACCAACTTGATCACGAGCTCACATAACAGTCAGGGAACAACCCGGTAACACTTCCAAGAAGATATTTGGAAAGTCACGAACCACCGGTATGTTACTAAGCTCGAGAGCAATCTTGCTTTTGAGGGCAAGACGATATGATCAAATGAGTGAGGACTTGGCACAATCCTAACTCATCAATCGAAGTGTGCACCAGAAATAAGGACTAGGTAGCACGATCAACCTCAGGATGATGGTTTAATAACCAACACACTAAGAATGAGAATATTGTCCATTCACTACCAAGCAACAAGTTGCTCGGGGTATTGATTTCACACATCACAATTCACTTGCCGGCTTTCCGGTTGCATCAACACGGAACCGAGAAATGAACAATGATGATGAGAAGTATCACTGCATCAAGAATTCCTAGGAGGTTGTGCAATTCCCATGACATTCTTGACATAAGATGGCAATACTTCAGGGTAGAACAGGATCAAAGGCTGAATTGGCATTTTGATCTGCGGGATACCACTACTTTGACCCAATCCTAGAAATGGATGAGGTACTGGAGTTTGTTTCTCCTAGTCATTCCGGAATAGAATGGCTTGACGGACCACAAGGATAATGCATCGATGAACACAAATGCACACATACCCTTGGCTATCAATTGATAGATGAAGGTCAGAAGGCATCTAAGAGAACAACTCAAAGGAACATATAATTTTCTGAGTTGTGGATGCACAGATTAGTATGTCGAGCGAAGCTCAACATTTCTTCCGGATAATCCATGCAGGAAGGTAGAATTGGCAGATTCACAATTATGAATGGAGAACTCCTCAAGAGCACTCTTATTGTGATCTTTGGTTCAAAAGAACTTCTGCCATAATTAGTTCATGGTATTTGGAAGAAGGAGAATACCACGGACTTCGAGGACTATCACAAAGGGTACTAATATCCTAAAGGCACTAGCAAATACTAACAACATGAAGTAGGATGAATCTCGGGTTCAACAACCCAGGAGTAGGATACTTGCTACTAAATGGCATCACGGGATGCTTTTGAAAATGATGGCCAGAATCATCACACTGGGGATACAAAAGCATTGCTACATTGCTAGGTGACTTCCTAAACACCTAGGGTCATAATAATAGTTCCAACCTATATGTCGAGGTAACAGAATACCTCAACTCTCCAATTAGTGTGCTTATTCTGACCAAAAGGGCATCAGGAACGGAAGAAAGGATTTGCAAATGCATCAGACTATTTAGAGACCTGGGATGACTCGGACAGCATAACGGCTGTAAATGCTCAAAATGATTTGAGACATCCTGCAGAAAATGGTGGCATAACCACTCAACAACATCATAACAAGATTCTGAGATCAACAGTTATCATACGGGAGTAGTAGGAACTGAGGCGGGATTAAAACCAACAATCTTAAAGGTCTATGGATTAGTAACACGTCATCCTAATAGATAGATGAGAAGCCTAGTTCTTAAACCCGTAGAAGAGAAGAGGATGACTCGGATCGAAGGCCATGAGGTAAAGGAGTAAAAAGAGCCTTACGTTCCTTCCACAATCAATTCCCTTACATAACTAAAGCATTTCTAGACTCAACTTGACCAGTTTGGCTTGGTAATCCTCTGAGCATCGGGCTCGATACCAACGCTGTCAGGACCCGATCCTAGGTCACACCGATCTAGCATGTAACACATCATATCACTTTGCGGCCTCACGCACGGTATTCCACGGTGTCGCCTTACCATGGCCGGGACCGTTTGCGTCTTTTGGCTCACGTATATGATAGTGTCGCTAGCATCCATATGACGAAGAACCCGGGCCGACATGGCTAGTCGTGAACCCAAAGCGGCACTAACCTATGGGGACAGGCATACATGAAACACTTCGAGCATGTCGGTCATCAACGTATGAACTTGGGCTGTAGCTTTGGGCTAACAGGACTCGGTATCCCGGCTGTAGCAGAGCTAGGCAGGACTCAAGTATCACGCGTGACATTTCCCGAAGGGACAGACATAGGGCGAAATGAATCACATGCCGCCAGATCAAGTGTCCAAGCAGTAGTCTTTGGGCTAGCAGGACTCCGTGAACCGGGCATAGCGGACTACTATCGCTCGAAGCACGAGACTACATTTCCCCATATGAGAGGCTGCCAAGGATAAACAACTAGTTTGTCGGATCCCACATACCAAGCATTTCAAACATACACACAATATGCTCAATATGTGTAAATACGACGTGGCATCACAACATAACTCTCGACTCAAAATATTATTCATTAGGCTCAAGAGCGAGATATTACAAACATGGGTCTCATGACCCAACACTCGAAACATACAAGTCAAAACACAAGCGGAAGCTAATCATGTGCGAGTACAGACAACTATAAATGGAAAAGGCTGAGAAGCGACTATCTACCGAGATCTGCCGAGGCACAAGATCGTAGCTGAGGTAACAAGCTAAGCGTCAAGTCCAAGCGGAACTACTAGCGAGACCAGCGTCTCTCTGCAAAACATAGAATAGGCAAGCGTGAGTACAATTGTACTCAGCAAGACTTATCAGAACTAACTACATATGCATCATTATCAAAAAGGGGTGGTGGAGTTTGGTGCAGCAAGCCAGCTTTGACTCGGTGGCTATCTGAACTACATTGCAAGTAACTCTTTTGAGGTGGCGCACGAGTCCACATATTCACCATATCAATACACCACTATGGATCCGCTCCGTCTCCCTACGAGCGCCATCCATAGCACTCACGCTTATCTTGCGCATTTTAGAGTATCCACTTTCACTTGTCTATGAACTGATATAGGCGACCGAAGTCCTTCTCCGTGGACACGGCTATTGAATAGATCATATTAAACCTGCAGGGTGTACTTCTTCACACACGCTCACCACTTACCGCGTTTACACGACATGTACTCGGCAACCTTCAAGCGGAAGCCCAGCGTGGGTGTCGGCCTCAGCCTACCCAAACACTCAAGTCCCTAGTCCGGGTTTATCGCCTATTCGGGTTCCATCCGCAGGAGTCCGCCGAGGTTTCCCATACAGCCCCGAGCGATGTGTGCAGGGTTCGAGATACCAAGCGGGCACTCGGTACACGGGCCACGGTGCCTACCGCAACACAACCCACCCCTAAGGTCAGCGTTGCGTCGGCCATTGACATGCTACAAACACGAAACTACTTGCAACTCCGGATGAGGACAAGGGTGGTCAAGAAGCCGAGAGGGTCCATTGGTTTGGGCCCAATGCGTGGTAGTAAGCTGTATCATGGATCACAAACACAGAACTCAGTTCACGAGGGCGGCTGCAATGAGACAACCCACCATGTACTCCTACATGGCCTCTCACCGCTACCTTTACCAAATCGTGTTCACACACTTAGCTCACACACAATAGGACATGTTCATAACAATTCCAATTCATTCCCGATGAATCAGACCGACTCAACTCTAAGCGATAGCAGGCATGACAAACAAGCATAAATGAGTAGGCACAACATGGGCTCAAACAACTCCTACTCATGCTAGTGGGTTTCATCTAATTCTTGTGGAATGACAGGTCATGCAAAGGATCAAGGGTTCAGCTACGCAGCAAGTAACACATGAGTCGTTGTTGTCCTAATGCAATAAAATAGAGCAGGAGCGAGAGAGTGGGATTATATCGGAATGAACAAGGGGGTTTTGCTTGCCTGGCACTTCTGAAGATAATAGTTCTTCATCGGTGTCATCGAATAATCATCGTCGGTACATCGTCTATCGGGAGGGAACAAACACCGGCAACAAGAGAGAACACAATCAATGCAATGCACATATATGATGCATGATCATGTTAAGGTACTGAATTTACCTAATGCAATAATAATCCAAGTTAGTTGGAGTGGAATTCAAACAAGGTTGAATTCCAACTCAAAATGCTATTTCCTAAATTACCCTAATCATGATTCATCCTATTCTGTGATGTTAACTTGTTTAAACATGCATGATCATGGCATAAACAGATTCTTCATATTTTTCTGATCATTTTTCATATATAAATTATTTCCATCCGAGTTACGGTTGAATTTATATGATTTTTAGAAGTTTAGAGTATTTTCTGAAATTAACTGAATTAAATTAAATCTATAAAAGGATATTATGCGTCGTCACTGACGTCAGTGTGACGTCAGCGGTCAACTGGGCTGGCTGGGTCAAACCTGACGTGTGGGGGCCACACGTCAGTGACTAACTAAACTAATCCAGTTAATTAGCACTAACCCGGGTTAGTTAAGTTAGTTTAGACCTAACTAGAGTAGTTAGTCGGGCGGGGCCCGTATGTCAGTGAGGAGAGGGGAGGTCAAACCGGGCGGTGGTCAACCCACGCCGGTCAGCGATCATGGCGCCCGGCGTTGCTAGCCGGCGAACCCAGCGGCGGCGCAAGTGCAAATGGCCATTCTGGCCACCAAAAGGGCCGGGGAGAGTACCTACGGAGAGCTGGGGACGCGCTGAAGTTCTTGGTGGGGTAGTTAGAGCTCGGGGCGGCCGGTGTTCGCCGGAGTGGAGCCCGGGGCGGCGCCGGAGTTCGGCTAAGGGCGGCCGCGGTGTTGTGGCTCGTAGGGGAGTGAACGGAGGTGCTAGGCAGCACCTAGAGGGCAGCGGGAGTGCGTCGGAGCTGCTAGGCGAGGCAGAGGCGCTCGGGGGCACGGAGCTCGCCGGCCATGGCGGACGGCGGCCGTGGTGCCCATGGGCGGCGGCTCTGAGGCACGTGAGACAGAGGGGATGAGGGAGAAGACTCGGGGTTCACCGTGGTTGCGAGGAGGCCGTCGGTGAGCTCGGGTGGGCACCGGGCAGTGAATTTGGCGACGGCACCGGCGTGGTCCGAGAAGGGGAAGAACGGCGGGCGGCGCCTCGGGGCCTCTCCGGTTGAGTGGGACGGCGGGAGGGCGAGAGCGGCCATGGAGCTCTGGGGCGTTGGAGAGGAGAGGGGTGGCGGTGGCGTGACTACGGCGGCGGTGGCGACGAGGCCGCTTCGGTCCGTGAGGAGAGAGAGCGAGAGGAAGGGGAGGTTCGGGAGAGAGTGAGAGAGGGTCGAGGGGCGGCGTGCAGCGTGGAGGCGACCAGGCGGATCGAGGGGCACGTGGGCGGGGAGGAGCCGGCGTGGCTCGCTCACTGCTTGTCGACGCTGCTTGCTTCTCCTCTGGCGGGAGGAAGAAGACAGCGATGCCTGGTGGGCGGGCTGGCTTTGCCCGATGGCCACTACTGGTGGTGGGCTGCGGTGGGGAGGTAAGCCAGGTAAGGCTTTTACCTATTTTGTTTCCTTTTCTATTTTTCGACATTTGTTTTGATTTATTTAAAGTACCAAACTAATTTATTTAATTATGCCAATTTTGCAGGAGCTAGTTATATTATTCGAGCTCCCCAACAAAAGGGCACAATTTTGGACAATATTTTATATATATAATAATATATATCCAAGGCAAATATTTAATGTATTAATTCCAAATGCCCAAAATAAATACTTATGAGATCCTAAAAATATTGGTTAGGTTGTTATCTCTGCCCAATATTTCCGGAGGGCCACATGAGCATTTTCTTGGACCTTTTTGGAGCGATTTTTATTTAGGTCATTTCCAAAAGTGATTCTGAGGGTTTCACAAATCCCCATTTCAATTTTCATGGAAATTAACATGATGACATGAATGCCCTAATGCAACTAATGTCAAGCAATTCTAGGGCTGTGACAATTCTAATATTATTTAAAATGTCTCTTTATTTGCCAATTTGAAATGGTATAAATTGACAACACACTAACCATTGATACTTATGAGTTCTTGATCTGTAATCCAGTGTTGTCGTGAAGCTGCCAACTCCTTCACAATGTCATTTCCTGCCATGTCTTGACCTGAACAATACCATATTGTGTTAATGAAATTTTAAACTGTGTCACTTTATTCGTCAGTAAGAAATGTGATGAATTGTCAGCACTAATACTTTTACGTGCAAAACCTGTCATCGACCGCTTGTTTATCTTTTGAGTGAGGAAGATATAAGTGTTGAACAAGCTAGATCTCATCATCTTGCTCATTTGCTTGCTTATTTGTAGCTCCACAAAGAGGGCTAACCTTTCTTGAACTCTATTGAAGTCTTTGTCGGTTTTGTATATTATTTTTGTCGGCGTGTTTATTTGCCTTTGGTGGCAATCTTTGATGCCAACTTATGTAATCTAATGTCGGTTGTGCTTTATTATCATAGTGGCGAACTTTGATGCCCGATGGATGTAATATGCGTAATTTCTTTATTGTATAGTCTAGGTTTTTATTATTCATGATGCTGCGGTTATTTTATGTATATATATCCTGTCTTCATGATAAACCAGCCAAACCGTAAAATTACGGTACATAATCGAACGTCATGCAATCACGATGTAGGTTGGGCACGAAGCGTGCGAATAGCTCACGGGCGGCAGCAGCGAAATGAACCCGGCCCATGATTGTGTGAATGAAATCACGGGCTTTAACAGCCAAAATTGTCTCGGTCCTTGTTTGGCCCAATCGGATATCGGCTGCGAGCAGGCCGGATGCAAATCGGGCCGTAGTTAGGCCCAACTATATGACGGGCTTTTAACAGCCGAAATTAATATAGGGTCGAAATGTTAACGACCCTTAACAGAATAAAACTAATATCTGGCCGAATTACTAAGTGGAACTTTAGCAAGTGGGCCCAAAAGCATAGTGTCCGATTCTTGGGCGAATTTGATATGGGCCATAATTGAGCCCAAAGCCTCTTAAAGGGCCGGACCTGATCTGGGCCGTAATTTGGCCCAGAATGTGGTAGGCTTATAACGGGCTGGATCTCATATGGGCCACTTTTAGGCCCGGAACGTGGCAGGCCATTAATGGACCGGATCGATATGGGCGGCATTTGGCCAAAACATGGCAGCAGTTAATGGGCACGCCTACTAGGTCCTCAAAATCTTGTGGGCCTACTGGTGGGCCGACCCATTAATGTCGGCAAAATCTCGTGGGCCTTTAGTTGGGCGGCCCATTATGATCCATAAGAATCTTGTGGGCCTTTACCTAGGCCGGCCCATTATAGCACACAAAATCTTGTGGGCCTTTAGCTAGGCCAGCCCATTATGGCCCGCAAAATCTTGTGGGCCTTTACCGGGCCGCCCATTATGGCCAACAAAATCTCGTGGGCCTTTAGCTGGGCGGCCCATTATGGTCCATAAAATCTTGTGGGCCTTTAGCTGGGCCGCCCATTATGGTCCACAAAACTTGTGGGCCTTTAATTGGGCCGCCCAATTAAACTTGTTGGAGTCGTGCCACGTGTCGGCGTATCATAGGCGCTATACATCCAATGAGTGGATGACATCTGTCCCAGCGGTGAGCCGACACGTGTTTCCTCCAGCCAATGATGATTTTACACGTAGAAAATCCCCATTGGTCGGGGCTGTTAACGGGTTATCGGATCCAAAACCCGACTCGATAGCTTAACGGTGTTCTATTACGGTGGATGCCACGTGTCGGTCACCCTTGACGAAAGCACTTCTGTGACGCGCGATTTATCGTCATGGAAGTGGATACTTCCGTGATGATAATTTCCGTAATGTCATGGAACACTTCTACGACAGCACAGGTATGACTATCTTAATTCTGTCATAAATTTGTCATGGATGTACATGCATGAAAAAAAAACGCGACCTACTGTGACAAACACGTATCATCACGGAAGTGTATTTTTTTGTAGTGAAGTCCACCCAACGGACCCTACAAAAACAGCATCCATCGGGGCACAGCTAAACCCCATTGTAGACGCCGCACTACGGGAGTTCCTGCGCGAGAATTGGGACATATTCGCCTGGCATCCCTCAGACATGCCAGTAATCCCACGCAGGTTGGCCGAGCATAGTCTTAATATTTTGAAAGGATTCAAGACGGTCAAGCAGACTCTTCGGCGTTTCTCTGAACCTAAGAGACAGGCCATGGGAGAGGAACTAGCCAAGTTATTGGAGGCCGGATTCATTAGAGAAATAAAACATCCGGATTGGCTAGCAAACCTGGTGATGGTACCAAAGAAGGACAAATCCTGGCGCCTATGTGTCGATTTTAAAGACCTCAACAAGGCTTGCCCAAAGGATCCCTTCCCCCTCCCTTGCATTGATCAAATTATCGACGCTACCGCAGGACACAACTCATTGTGCTTCCTCGACGCATACTCCGGCTACCACCAAATTAATATGGCGGAGTCCGACCAAGCCGCAATGGCATTCATCACGCCATACGGCCCTTTCTGTTTCAACACAAAGCCCTTCGGGCTCAAAAACGCCGGCGCAACGTATCAACGCATGATTCAGACATGCCTAGAAAAGCAGATCGGCAAAATAGTGGAGGCCTACGTAGATGATGTGGTCGTCAAAACCAGACACGCCGACTCTTTAATAGACGACTTGAGGCTCACGTTCGACAATCTCCGAACATACGACATCAAGCTCAATCCGAAAAAATGCGTTTTCGGCGTGCCTGTCGGAAAGCTCTTGGGCTTCATCGTCTCTAGTAGAGGAATTGAAGCAAATCCGGCTAAAATCGGAGCCTTGTCACATTTGGCCATCCCAATTGACCACAAGCAAATCCAGAAATTAACTGGATGCATGGCGGCCTTAAGCCGCTTTATCTCCCGATTAGGAGAAAAGGCATTACCACTTTATCGCCTTCTTTGGCGCACTGAACACTTCGAGTGGACGGCGCGGCCACGACCGGACTGGAAGACATAAAGGCCATCCTGACCACCAACCCAATCCTGGCCGCGCCAAACATCGGTGAACCAATGCTACTATATATAGCGGCAACTCATCAAGTTCTAAGCGGAGTGCTCGTCGTCGAACGAGAAACGGATGGACATAAATTCCCATTTCAAAAGCCGGTATATTATGTATCCACTGTCCTCACTCCATGCAAATCACGGTACCCACATTATCAAAAGATAGCATATGCGGTATTCATGGCATCCCGGAAACTAAGACACTACTTTCAAGAGTGTTCAATCACAGTGACCTCGGAAGTACCACTCAACTACATAATAAACAATTGCGACGCCACGGGCGGGATTGCCAAATGGGCCATTGAGCACCTCCCATTCGACATAACATATAAACCCCGGCGAGCCATTAAGTCGCAAGTATTGGCCGATTTTGTCACCGAATGGACAGAAGCCGAACTCCCTAAAGAGTACGGTGCGTACTCCAATTGGACCATCCACTTCGACAGCTCTAAAATGCTGGCTGGTCTGGGGCTGGCGTCGTCCTGATGTCCCCCACCAAGATACAGTCAATACGTACTCCAAATACTATACAGAGACTCCAACAACGCGATCGAATCGAGGCCTGTTACATGGTCTTCGGATGGCAGTTTCCATGGGCATTCGACGCCTGGAGGTGCGTGGGCACTCAAACCTCGCAATATCCCAAATAAATGGAGACTTTGATGCCAAGGATCCGAACATGGCGGCTTATCGCAACGCCGTCCTCAAGATGTCAGCTCGTTTCGACGGGCTCGAATTCCACCATGTGGCCCGGGAAAACAATCAGGCGGCGGATATCTTCGCCCGTATTGGCGCTAAGTGCGACCCCGTCCCACCTAACATCTTGTTGGAAAGGCTGTTTAAGCCATCCGCGGTATGGGAAGGGGACACCGGTAACAATAGTCTGGACCCAGCCACAACGCCAGATACCGAACACTCTGACATAATCGGAGGCTCTGCCACCGAAATAACACCTTCAGCCCACGTAATAATGGTCGTCATCGCCCCGTGGACAGAACCATTCCTGGCCTACCTAACCAAGCAGGAACTTCCCGAGAACCAAAATGAGGCACGCTGCATAGTGCGGCGATCTAAAGCCTACAAGGTCCACGAGGGAGAGCTTTATAAGAAAAGCACTACCGGAGTCCTTCAAAGTTGCATCACCGAAGAGGATGGGCGGAAGCTTTTGGCAGAAATCCATGCTGGACTCGGCGGCCACCACGCCACAGCCCGGGCCCTTGTAAGCAAAGCCTTCCGCACAAGTTTCTATTGGCCGACGGCCCGGGCAGATGCACAGGACTTGGTCCAACGCTGCGTTCGTTGCCAGCTTTTTGCAAACCAAAGCCACATGCCGCCCACCGCTCTCCAAACATTCCCCATTACCTGGCCCTTTGCGGTCTGGGGGCTCGACATGGTCGGACCCCTTAAAGGGGCAACCCATAAGAAAAAAGTACTTACTGGTCATGGTGGATAAATTCACCAAATGGATAGAAGCCAAACCTGTTAAAACGACCGAATCAGGACCGGTGATAGACTTCATATCTGGGGTCGTACACCGTTATGGCGTCCCCCACAGCATCATTACCGACAACGGCTTTCAGGACCCCGATTCCAAGTCACATCGATCTAGCTGGTAACACCTCATATCGCTTTGCGGCCTCACGAACGGTATTCCCACGGGTGTCGCCTTACCATGGCCCGGGACCGTTTGCGCCTTTTGGCTCACGTATATGATAGTGTCGCTAGCATCCATATGACAGAGAAACCGGGCCGACATGGCTAGTCGTGAACCCAAAGCGAAGCTAACCCATGGGGACAGGCATACATGAATCCGGGCTGTAGCACTGGGCTAACAGGACTCCGGTAACCCGGCTATAGCAGGCTAAGCAGGACTCGGATGTCACCGCGTGACATTTCCCGAAGGACAGAACCACGAACGAAGTGAAACACATGCCGCCAGTCAAGTGTCCAGAGCAGTAGTCTTTGGGCTAGCAGGACTCGTGAACCGGGCTGTAGCGGACTACTATCGCTCAGAAGCAACAGACTACATTTCCCCATAAGAGAGGCTGCCAAGGATAAACAACTAGATTGTCGGATCCCACACATACCAAGCATTTCAAACATACACACAATATGCTCAATATGTGTAAATACAACATGGCATCACAACATAACTCTACGACTCAAATATTTATTCATTAGGCTCCGAGGAGCGAGATATTACAAACATGGGTCTCATGTCCCAACAATCAAAGCATACAAGTCAAACACATGCGGAAGCTTAACATGTCTGAGTACAGACATCTACAAATGAAAAAGGCTGAGAAGCCTGGCTATCTACCAGATCCTGCCGAGGGCACAAGATCGTAGCTGAGGTAACAAGCTAAACGTCGAAATCCAAGCGGAACTACTAGCGAGACTGACGTCTCTCTGCAAAACATAAAATAAGCAAACGTGAGTACAAACGTACTCAGCAAGACTTACATTAGAACTAACTACACATGCATCATTATCAACAAAGGGGGTGGTGGAGTTTGACTGCAGCAAGCCAGCTTTGACTCGGTGGCTATCCTATACTACGACTGCATGTAACTCTTTTGAGGTGGCGCACACGAGTCCACATATTCACCATATCAATACACCACTATGGATCCACTCCCGTCTCCCTACGAGAACGCCATCCATAGCACTCACGCTTATCTTGCGCATTTTAGAGTATCCACTTTCACTTGTCTATGAACTGATATAGGCAACCCAGAAGTCCTTTTTCGGGGACACGACTATTCGAATAGATCATAGTAACCCTGCAGGGGTGTACTTCTTCACACGCTCTCACCACTTACCGCCGTTTACATGACATGTACGGCAACCTTCAAGCGGAAGCCCAACGTGGGTGTCGGCCACGGCCTACCTAAACACTCAAGTCCCTAGTCCAGTTTATCGCCTATTCGGTTCCATCCATTTGGGAGTCCGCCGAGGTTTCCACTAACGGCCCCGAACGATGTGTGCACCGAACGATGTGTGCAGGGTTCCCGAGATACCAAGCGGGCATTGATTTTGCAGGCCACGTGTATCTATCGCATCATAGCCCACCCCTAGGGTCAGCGCCACGCACGGCCTCCAACACATATCCTACAAACACCGAAACTAGTTGCAACTCCCGGACAGAGAACAAGGGTGGTTAAGAAGCCGAGAGGGTCCATTGGTTTCGGGCCCAATGCGTGGTAGTAACTGTTTCATGGATCACAAACACGTAACTCAGTTCACGAGGACGGCTGCAATGAGACAACCCACCATGTACTCCTACATGGCCTCTCACCGCTACCTTTACCAAATCGTGTTCACACACTTAGCTCACACACAGTGAGGACATGTTCACACACCTCCGATTCATCCCGATGAATCGGACTGACTCAACTCTAAGCAGTAGCAGGCATGACAAACAAGCATGAATGAGTAGGCACAACAGGCTCAAACAACTCCTACTCATGCTAGTGGGTTTCATCTAATTCTTGTGGAATGACAGGTCATGCACGAGAGGATAAAGGGGTTCAGCTACCGCAGCATGTAACACATGAGTCGTTGTTGTCCTAATGCAGTAAAATAGAGCAGGAGCGAGAGAGTGGGATTATATCGGAATGAACAAGGGGGTTTTGCTTGCCTGGCACTTTTGAAGATATTATAGTTCTTCATCGGTGTCATCGAACTCATCGTCGATGCACGCGTCTCACCGAGAGGGACAATTACCGCAAACAAGAAAGAACACAATCAATGCGATGCAACAATATGATGCATGATAGTGACATGGCAATATGCTGGTGTTTTGAGCTAATGCAGTGATAAGCCAAGTTAATTGAAGTGGAATTCAAACAAGGTTAAACTCAACTCCAAATGTTAGTTCATAAATTACCCTAATCATGATTCATCCTATTCAGTGAGGTTAACTTGTTCAATCATGCATGAAAGTGGTACAGATGGATAGATTGGATTTTTCTGATCATTTTTCATATATAATTTATTTCATTTGGAGTTACGGTTTAATTTCTATGATTTGTAGAAGTTTAAATCATTTTCTGGAATTTCCTGGATAAGAATAAATCCAGTAAATGATTTACTGCGTCAGGGTGACGTCACTGTGATGTCAGAAAGTCAACTGCGGCTGACCAAGTCAAGCCTGACCAGTGGGGTCCACGGCGATGACCCGATGTCGATTAGGGACATGCATGTGGGCTGGTCAATGGACACGTCAGCGAGGTCAACGCCGACGCGTGGGGCCACTCTGATTAACTTAAACTAAACAGGGTTTACTCCATGGTTAATTGGGGTGGTGGGGCCGATGCATCGGTGACACGAGGCGAGATTAACGTGGTAATTAGCTTCGCTAAAGACGCCACGCCACCTCACCGGTTGACGCCGGCGAGCACATCCGACGCACGGAAGTTCATCGGAATCGAGCCACGGGCAACCATTTGCCTCGCCGTTTGTTTTCTGGGTTCGTCGAGTCCACGCGCATCCGGAGGAGCGGAGAGGAGCTGTGATGGGCTGTGGCATCGGTGGTGGCGAGCGAGGCGGCGGCCGGAGTTTGGGCACTCCCAGGAACGAGGCTGCGGTGCGCTAGGGGAGAAGCTGATGGGCTAGGTGGCATCCGTGGGCCACCAGAAGCACGCTGGTGCCACGGGTTCGAGCAGAGGGGCTCGGGTCAAGAGAGCTACGCGGCCATGGCGGACGGCGGTGCTCGGGCATGTGGGCGAGGGTGCTACGGCACGGGAACGAGCAAAACGAAGGAGGGGAAATGGAGTGGAGCTCACAGCGAGTTCGTCGGCGGTCTCATTGGGCTCGGGGAGGCGCTGAAGGCGGCGAATCGGAGTCGGCAATCGGCGGCGCCCGAGGTTGAGGACGATGGCGTGGAGGCGATGCAGAGCTTCCCGGCTCGCGTGACTCGGCAGGAAGGACGGGGGCATCACGGCGGTTCTTCTGGAAACAACTACGAGGCGAGGGGTTGGCGCTGGACGCGGCAACAGCGGGCGGCAGCGACGGCTGCGCTTGGGTGGGTGCGCGTGAGAGGGACAGGGGAGGGGATGAGCACGGGGAAGGAGTGAGAGGGCCCCGGGGGTGCGTGGCTTCTCCGTGGCGTCGTCCAGGAGCACCGGGGAGGAGCCAGGCAGGCAGGGAGGGAGGAGGTGGCCGGCGCGGGGCGGCCACGCGCCTCCGTCCTTCTGGCGAGGGAGGAAGACGACAGGGAGTTAAGCGGTGGTGGGCTGGGCCGGCCAGCTGTAGTGCTGGGCCGGTCAGGTGGGCTGCGCAGGTGGGCTGGAGGGGTAAGTCCAGGTAAGATTTCTCTCATCTCTGCTTTTCCTGTTTTTATTTTTATTTGTTTCTGTTCTGTGTTTTGAAATAGTAAAAATACTATTCCATTTATGAAAAACCTGAAAATATTCGAAGGCACATTTGAAAATATTCTCAACGGCCTAAAAATACCTTCAAGATTATTTGGGCATTTAAATTATTTATAGGGTTTAAATTGCCCAAATGCAAATACTTATGGCTTGGTGCAAAAATCCAGAATAGCCCCCAAAAATATGAAACCATTTTTGGCAGAGGGTTTAGCCAGTACCAAAGATGGTGAACATTTATGAAGGGCATTTTGGGTTCATTGAAAAGTTTTAAGTTTGAACCTAGTTGAATTCATTTGGTGCTAGGGTTTCAACATCCCCATTTCAAGTTTCTTAGAAATTTAAACATGATGACATGATGAGCAAGCAAAGTCAAGCAAGGCCGATCTGGGGCTGTGATAGCTCACCCCCACTAAACAAGAATCTCGTCCCGAGATTCAAGACGTGAGGTAATAAGTCAAAGGGGTCACAAGCTAACACGATCTTCACGATCCAACTGTCCTTCTCAAGATGTTGATTCATTGCTTCATATTGATCTTGACGTCTTTGCTTTCGAGAACTTCATCCAACACGACAACGACAGAGAGGAACTCTGTAGGAATCGATCTTCTTAAAGATCGAGCAACTCACGATCAACTCACGGAATGAGATGGTGAAACATCTCGAGTTGGGACACAAAACACATCGAGAGGGATGGAAGAACAAACAACGAGGTTTGATTTGGTGGGCATCAATTCCACGCTTAGAGAGATGGTGGATGGTGTCAAGGTGGCGAGGAAATAATTGCCAGGATTCCGTAACGGGCACCTTGGGAAAAGTGACGCAAAGAACTATTCCCTTAAGTGGCAAAAAGAATTACTTTTGATTTAGAGATCATTGAAACTCTTCATTCCAGCCTAAGGCAATCACAATCGATCATTTGAAGGAGTTTCGAAAGAATGACATACTCGGACTAGAATGGATGATGTGGACTACCTTGTTGAAGACAACGCAATGGATGATTTGCTTATCATCGGAAATGGATGGGACCCATGGTAAGTCCACTTTTGAGGATGATCCTAGACAGCAACTCCTGGGAAGGACAACCCATGGAGAATTGGCACGATGGGGTGCAAGCTTCGAACAAAATGCAAATGTTGGAATATTCCAACCATCATATCTTCCTGAGATTCAGATCTGGTTGGTGTTAGGATATTCCAGACTCATCGAGTCTAGAAAGAAAAATGAAAGTTTGCAACACAAATCGACGAGAAGATGTTGCGAGATTCTCGGGAATGAACTACGATAGCAAGCTCCAAAACATGAGCTGGTTCTGCTACTAACATGTGAACACGATGTCCCGGACAAGAATGACCACATAGTAGTCTTATCATAAAACACTACCGAGTTCAGGTGGGGAACCATCATCGAGGATATCAAAGTCTTGACGCAAGTCCATGGATTAGATCCCAAGCATAGACTTCTTTTCCTTGAACAAGTCAATCAGTGGCTTGGTATGCTAGGAATACATATAGAATGAAGGTTGAGAGTCTCCAGACTACAGAATACTTCGCACATATGCATGACTGACTTGGGATGATTCCAAGGGAAACAAAACAAACCTTTCTCAAATTCATGGCGGCAACTTGCCCCTAATGCACGTGAATTAGAGGAAGTCACTTCTTCCTTCCAAGCATAAGCTTCATTAACGGAGTACGAAGGCATTGCTTACAAAATTTCCAACACTAGGTTGATGCTCAACATGAATCATGGGGGAGACAAAATGCTACTGATGGGCTCAACAGCAACTCATCGGAATTTCCATATCACTGGACTTCCACCATCATGTGAACACGGTGATAGCATTGGTTAGACCAAAGATGTAATGGTGTATGCTCGAGGGATCAACCACGAATAAGACAACATCACGAATATCGTTGGTTCTGATTTGACTTGACGATAGCCCACACTCAAATCAAAGGATTGATAAGACAATAGGTCCAGCAACTGATCACAGGGACCAATCGATGAAGATATCATCTTTCTTCAACACACACTACACAAGAATATCCCTTTGGAACGAACTAAGTTAGGCAAGCTTTTATCTTCCAACTCTCCAAGTTGTTGTCTAGCTTAACCAACTAGCTCAGGGATATCCAACACAGATTCTTGGAGAAAGGGTGGTTCACAAGAAACCAACTTGATCACGAGCTCAACATAACAGTCAGGAAACAACCCGGTAACACTTCCAAGAAGATATTTGAAAAGTCACGAACCACCGGTATGTTACTAAGCTCGAGAACAATCTTGCTTTTGAGGGCAAGATGATATGATCAAATGAGTTAGGACTTGACAAGATCCTAACTCATAGATCGAAGAGTGCACCAGAACTAAGGACTAGGTAGCACAATCTATCTTAGAATGATGATTTAATAACCAACACGCTAGGAATGAGGATATTGTCCATTAGCTACCAAGCAACAAGTTGCTCGGAGTATTGATTTCACACATCACAATTCACTTGTCGGCATTCCGTTACAACAACATGGGACCGAGGAATGAACGATGATGGCGAGGGTATCACTGCATCAAGAATTCATAAGAGGTGGTGCGATTCTCATGACACTCTTGACATAAAGATGGTAACACTCCAGGGTAGAACAGAACAAAAGTTGAATTGGCATTTTGATCTGCGGGATACAACTACTTTGACCCAATCCTGGATATGGATGAGGTACTGGAGTTTGTTTCTCCTAGTCATTGCGAAATAGAATGGCTTGGCGGACCACAAGGATAATAGGCATCGATAAACACGATCGCACACATACTCTTGGTTAACAACTGATAGAGGATGATCGGGATACCACTAAAGAGAGCAAATCAAAGGAACATATAATCTTCTGAGTTGTGGATGCATAGATTAGTATGTCAAGCAAAGCTCAACATTTCTTCCGGATAACCCATGCGGAAAGATAGAACTGGCAGAGTCACAATATAGAATGGGGAACTCATCGAGAGCACTCTTGTTGTGACCTTTTGGTTCAAAGGAACTCCTGCCAAGGATGGTTCATGGTATGTGGAAGAATGAGATACCACAGATCTCGAGGACTATCGCAAGGTTACTAATATCCTAAAGGAACTAGCAAATACTAACAACATGCAGTAAGTAGGGTGAATCTCGGGTTCAAGAACCCAGGAATAGAATACCTACTACTAAATGGCATCACGGGATGCTTTCGAAAATGATGGCCAGAATCATCACACGGTGAACACAAAACGTTGCTAGATTACTAGGTGACTCCCTAAAATACCTAGGTCATAATAACAACTCCAACATATATGTTGAGGCAGCGGAGTACCTCAACATACTAATTTGTGTGATTAATCTGGCCCAGATGAACATTAGAAATGGAGAGAAGGGATTTGCAAATGCATCGGACTATTTAGAGACACAGGATGACTCGGACAAGATAACGGCTGTAAATGCTCAAAATGATTTGAGACATCCTGCAAAAATGGTGGAATAACCACTCAACATCACAATATCAAGGTTCCGAGATCAACAATTATCATACAGAAATAGTAGGAACTGAATTGGGGATTAAAACCAACAATCTTAAAGGTCTATGGATTAGTAACACGTCATCCTGATAGATAGATGAGAAGCCTAGTTCTTAACCCGTAGAAGAGAAGAGGATGACTCGGATCGAAGGCCATGAGGTATAAGGAGTAAAAAGAGCCTTACGTTCCTTCCACAATCAATTCCCTTACATAACTAAAGCATTTCTAGACACAACTTCGACCAGTTTGGCTTGGTAATCCAACAGGCAGTCAGGCTCTGATACCAACGCTGTCAGGACCCTGATTCCAAGTCACATCGATCTAGCTGGTAACACCTCATATCGCTTTACGGCCTCACGCACGGTATTCCCACGGGTGTGGCCTTACCATGGCCCGGGACCGCTTTGCCTTTTGGCTCACGTATATGATAGTGTCACTAGCATCCATATGATGAAGAACCCGAGCAGACATGGCTAGTCGTGAACCCAAAGCGACGCTAACCCATGGGGACAGGCATACATGAATCACATCGAGCATGTCGGTCATCAACGATGAATCCGGGCTGTAGCACTAGGCTAACAGGACTCCGTAACCCGGCTGTAGCAGGCTAGGCAGGACTCGGATGTCACCATGTGACATTTCCCGAAGGACGAACACTGAACGAAGTGAAACACATGTCGGCAGTCAAGTGTCCGAGCAGTAGTCTTTGGGCTAGCAGGACTCGTGAACCGGGCAGAAGCGGACTACTATCGCTCAGGAAGCACTAGACTACATTTCCCCATAAGAGAGGGTGCCAAGGATAAACAACTAGATTGTCGGATCCCACACATACCAAGCATTTCAAACATACACACAATATGCTCAATATGTGTAAATACAACATGGCATCACAACATAACTCTACGACTCAAATATTTATTCATTAGGCTCCTAGGAGCGAGATATTACAAACATGGGTCTCATGACCCAACAATCAAAGCATACAAGTCAAACACATGCGGAAGCTTAACATGTCTGAGTACAGACATCTACAAATGAAAAAGGCTGAGAAGCCTGACTATCTACCAGATCCTGCCGAGGGCACAAGATCGTAGCTGAGGTAACAAGCTAAACGTCGAAATCCAAGCGGGACTACTAGCGAGACTGACGTCTCTCTACAAAACATAAAATAAGCAAACGTGAGTACAAACGTAATCAACAAGACTTACATCAGAACTAACTACACATGCATCATTATCAACAAAGGGGGTGGTGGAGTTTGACTGCAGCAAGCCAGCTTTGACTCGGTGGCTATCCGATACTACGACTAAAAGTAACTCTTTTGAGGTGGCGCACACGAGTCCACATATTCACCATATCAATACACCACTATGGATCCACTCCCGTCTCCCTACGAGAACGCCGTCCATAGCACTCACGCTTATCTTGCGCATTTTAGAGTATACACTTTCACTTGTCTATGAACTGATATAGGCAACCCAGAAGTCCTTTTCCGCGGACACGGCTATTCAATAGATCATATTAACCCTGCAGGGTGTACTTCTTCACACACGCTCACCACTTACCGCCGTTTACACGACATGTACTCGGCAACCTTCAAGCGGAAGCCCAACGTGGGTGTCGGCCACGCCTACCTAAACACTCAAGTCCCTAGTCCAGGTTTATCGCTATTCGGGTTCCATCCAGGAGTCCGCCGAGGTTTCCACTAACGGCCCCAAATGATGTGTGCAGGGTTCCCGAGATACCAAACGGGCATTCTGCACACCGGCCACGGTGTATCTACCGCATCATAGCCCACCCCTAGGGTCGGCCGCCACGCACGCCTCCAACACATATCCTACAAACACCGTAAACTAGTTGCAACTCCCGGACAGAGAACAAGGGTGGTTAAGAAGCGAGAGGGTCCATTGGTTTCGGGCCCAATGCGTGGTAGTAACTGTTTCATGGATCACAAACACGTAACTCAGCCTCGAGGACGGCTGCAATGAGACAACCCACCATGTACTCCTACATGGCCACTCACCGCTACCTTTACCAAATCGTGTTCACACACTTAGCTCACACACAAGAGGACATGTTCACACACCTCCGATTCATCCCCGATGAATCAGACCTGACTCAACTCTAAGCAAGAGCAGTGCATGACAAACAAGCATGAATGAGTAGGCACAACAGGCTCAAACAACTCCTACTCATGCTAGTGGGTTTCATCTAATTCTTGTGGAATGACAGTCATGCAGAGGATAAAGGGTTCAGCTAACACAGCAAGTAACACATGGGTTGTTGTTGTCCTAATGCAGTAAAATAGAGCAGGAGCGAGAGAGTGGGATTATATCGGAATGAACAAGGGGGTTTTGCTTGCCTGGCACTTTTGAAGATATTATAGTTCTTCATCGGTGTCATCGAACTCATCGTCGGTACGTCGTCTACCGAGAGGGGACAATTACCGGCAAACAAGAAAGAACACAATTAATGTGATGCAACAATATGATGCATGATAATGACATGGCAATATGCTGGTGTTTTGAGCTAATGCAGCAGTAAGCCAAGTTAATTGAAGTGGAATTCAAACAAGGTTAAACTCCAACTCCAAATGCTAGTTCATAAATTACCCTAATCATGATTCATCCTATTCAGTGAGGTTAACTTGTTCAATCATGCATGAAAGTTGTACAGATGGATAGATTGGATTTTTCTGATCATTTTTCATATATAATTTATTTCATTTGGAGTTACAGTTTAATTTCTATGATTTTTAGAAGTTTAAATCATTTTCTGGAATTTCCTGGATAAGAATAAATCCAGTAAATGATTTACTGCGTCAGGGTGACGTCACTGTGATGTCAGCAAGTCAACTGCGGCTGACCAAGTCAAACCTGACCAGTGGGGTCCATCGCGATGACCAAAGTGTCGATTAGGGACACGCACGGTGGGCCTGGTCAATGGACACGTCAGCGAGGTCAACGCCGACGCGTGGGGCCACTCTGATTAACTTAAACTAAACGGGGTTTACTCCGTGGTTAATTAGGGTGGTGGGGCGGTCTGTCGATTACACATGCAGATTAACGCGTAATTAGCTTCGCTAAAGACGCCATGTCACCTCACCGGAGTTGGACGCCGGCGAGCACATCCGACGACGGAAGTTCATCGGAATCGAGCTACGGGCAACCATTTGCCTCGCCGTTTGTTTCTACGGGTTCGTCGAGTCCACGCGCATCCAGAGGAGCAGGCGAGAGGAGCTGTGATGGGCTGTGGCGTCGGTGGTGGTGAGCGAGGGGGCGGCCGGAGTTTGGGCACACCCGGGAACGAGGCTGCGGTGCGCTAGGGGAGAAGCTGATGGGCTAGGTGGCATCCGCGGGCCACCAGAAGCAAGCTGGTGCCACGGGTTCGAGCAGAGGGGCTCGGGTCAAGAGAGCTACGTGGCTATGGCGGACGGCAGTGCTCGGGCATGTGGGCGAGGGTGCTACGGCACAGGAACGAGCAAAACGAAGGAGGGGAAACGGAGTGGAGCTCACAGCGAGTTCGTCGGCGGTCTCATTGGGCTCGGGGAGGCGCTGAAGACGGCAAATCGGAGTCGGCAATCGGCGGCGCCCGAGGTTGAGGACGATGGCGTGGAGGTGATGCAGAGCTTCCCGGCTCGCGTGACTCGGCAGGAAGGACGGGGGCATCACGGCGGTTCTTCTGGAAACAACTACGAGGCGAGGGGTTGGCGGTGTACGCGGCAACAGCGGGCGGCGACGGCTGCGCTTCGGGTGGGTGCGCGTGAGAGGGACGGGGAGGGATGAGCACGGGAAGGAGAGAGAGGCCCGGGGTGCGTGGCGTCTCCGTGGCGTCGCCTAGGAGCACGGGAAGGAGCAGCAGGGAGGGAGGAGGAGGTGGCGGCAGGCGGCCACGCGCCTCCGCCCTTCAAGCGAGGGAGGAAGACGACAGGAGGTAAGCGGTGGTGGGGCTGGGCGGCCAGCTGCGATCTTGGGCGGTCGGTGGGCTGCGCAGGGCTGGAGGGTAAGTCCGTAAGGTTTCTCTCCTCTCTGCTTTTCCTGTTTTTGTTTTTATTTGTTTCTGTTCTGTGTTTTGAAATAGTAAAAATACTATTCCATTTATGAAAAACCTGAAAATATTCGGAGGCACATTTGAAAATATTCTCAACAGCCTAAAAATACCTTCAAGATTATTTGGGCATTTAAATTATTTATAGGGTTTAAATTGCCCAAATGCAAATACTTATGGCTTGCTGCAAAAATCCAGAATAGCCTCCAAAAATATGAAACCATTTTTGGCAGAGGGTTTAGCCAGTACCAAAGATGGTGAACATTTATGAAGGGCATTTTGGGTTCATTGAAAAGTTTTAAGTTTGAACCTAGTTGAATTCATTTGGTGCTAGGGTTTCAACATCCCCATTTCAAGTTTCTTAGAAATTTAAACATGATGACATGATGAGCAAGGGAAGTCAAGCAAGGCCGATCTGGGGCTGTGACAACGGCATGAACTTTACAGCCGACGAGGTAAAACTTTGGTGCAGCAACAGGGGCATCATGCTCGATTATGCTTCTGTCTATCACCCGCAAACTAACGGTCAAGTCGAGCGAGCAAATGGTCTTATCATGAGCGGCATCAAACCCAGATTGGTGCGGTCCTTAAAGGAGTCCAACATGCACTGGGTAGAGGAGCTCGACTCCATCTTATGGGGGCTGCGGACCATGCCGAATCGCACTGCCGGATACACACCGTTCTTTATGGTGTACGGCGCAGAGGCAGTTTTGCCCTGTGACATAATTCATGACTCACCTTGAGTGCGCATGTATGAAGAAAAAAAGGCCGAGCTTGATCGGCAGGACAGTTTGGACGCCCTGGAGGAGGAGTGCGACGTGGCAAAAGCCCGTTCCGCATTCTATCGACAACGAGCTCGAAGATACCAAAGGTAGAAGTACGGGCCAAAACTTATAACATTGGCGAACTAGTTCTACGCCTGCCGGAGAAGAAAAATAACAAGCTTAAGCCCAAATGGGAAGGTCCCTTTATTATTGACCAAGTTTTAAACGACGGAGCATACCGTCTGCGGGATGCTTCGGACAATCGACTTGAGCCAAACCCATGGAACGCAGCCAGACTCCGAAGATTCTACGCCTAGTGCCGGACTCGATGTTCGTCTCCTTACCCCTGCCCATTTTTCGCATATACATTATTTGTCTTTCCTCTCTTTCTTTCTTCTTTTTTCTTTTCTTCAACTAGCGCTAGCCGTGCTCATTATACCTGGGGGCTTCTTATACAGAAGCTTAATATAACTATCTTTCCGGGCTTCATGCCCCGCACATGTGTTATTCTTCCGCATGTACCTTTTTTCGCCATTATATGCATCGATATGACTTAAGTTTTGGCCAAGCTGGGTTGCCTGGCTCTTGTATTTATGCCCCACGCTCCGTTAATTCTGCTAGGGCATAAGGGGAGCACCTCTGCGATTATTCTTGCCGGGTCAGCCGGATGTGTACCTCAGACTGGATGAAGCCGAAAGCTAGCGTTCTTAAGGGAATATTCGGTCGGTGAACAAAAGATGACTTTTATTTTGATACATGCCCCAGATTTTTTTTGCCCACGTCTCTTCTCGCAGTCTTGACATGCACATTAGGGCATGCGTACCCAGGGAAAGGAACCCAGATGTTTCTTACTATCCATGTAATATAACATAACTAGTTGGGTACTTGTCTGTTCAAGCACTTATGACCCCTATGCCTGGTTTCCACGCATACCCCGTTTTTTACATAACTGAGCGGGTATTCGGATACACTCCGGACTATTGGGTCCCGAGGTCGAAGCAAAAAGGTCCGCCATGACAAATGAATTACAATCCGGCTAGAGACATTATACATGTCACTTAAATTACACGATACTTAGATGACTAAATTCTTCTTCTATCCCATCCAACAGGCTGTCTAGCCTACAATCCTGTTGGGAATACTTTATGCTAATTCTACTTAGTCATACACCAGACCGACGGGATCTCCTTCCCATCGGGCCCCACAGTCCGACCTCGCCATGTGGTTTGGGTCAGCCTTGGTATACCGCGTCTTCACCATGGCCCAGGCTTCCCTGGCACCTTGACGGCAAGCCGATATCTTCCATAATCGGAGGCGCCACCGCGCTCCCTTGAGCTTCTCTGCAAGCTCTCAAATGCCTTCGGGCAGGGAGACGGATGGCCACAAGGCCTGGGCAATACCTTGCATCACTTGCCGAACTTGTACGTGCAGTTGTGAGAGCTCCGGTAGAAGATCACCCGCAGACCCGGGCATCTCCTCCGCGGGACGACCCGTCAGCATACCTGCAGACATAACTCTATTAGCAGGCTTCTTCGCCGAACTCCTTCAAAAGTTCGTTCAAGCACTTACTGAAAATGTCGCGTCGAAGCCGCTTATTCTCCTTCACGGAGTCAGCCAGCTGGGCACGAACATCTTTCAGTTCCTCACCCAGCTGGGTATTGGCGTCTTGGAGATTGTTTTTCTCCTGCCTAACTTTAGTAAGCACGCGCTCGCCAGCCTTTAGCCGTCGTATGACATGTTGCTCATCCGGATTCACTCCGGCGTCATCTACAATATCTATTGTTAGATTTGCAGGCATGCCACATACTATATGGTACCTATCATTCTTTGGAACAAGTGTTACCGGAGGGGGCATTCTCGGACTCCTTCAATGTGGCAACTGCGGCCCGTAGCTGGGCCTTGCACTCTTCCAGCTCTTGAGACAATTGGGTATTCTTCTATGAAATAACCTGCACAAATAATGATCCTTAAATCAGTTGTGCCAACTGTTTCAAGTCTCGGGGGCTACTGATATATATAATCATCAAAATTTTCTTACCAGTATATCCTTCACATACTGGTCCGTGGCTCTGGCAAGACCATTTTGAGCAGCACGGATGTATGCGTCTCCTGAGTTGAAGGCATCAAATGCCTCTTGGGGGAAACAAGCGTAACGGAGTACGGCCCGGCGACGCCTGTGATTCATGGCGCTCTCCACTTCGGAATTTGTAGCGGATTTTTTATACGCATCCTCTGTAGAAGGAGCATCCGGCGCGTGCCCCGTGTTAGCTTTCGCCTCTGTGTCCGGCCCTGGAGCCCGACTTATAGAGGCGTGATCGGCGACCTCTCTGGATATAGTCCGGCAAGCGTTTTTCCTTCTAGGAAACATGGGTGTTATTATGTTTTAAAAGACGATAACTACGGAAGCGAGGCTTTTTATAAATACCTCTGCGCTGGCTTCTCCATCCGGACCGCCTTCCTTTTTAGCCTGCCTGGCTTCAGCGCCCCTTGTTGGCGATTCGCCGCGGGTTCGGCATGGTGTCCCGAAGACCTTCCCTATAAAACACCGTACAAATACGGTAGGTGAAGTGCATAAAAGGGATCCTTCTCAAAAGTTGGGACTCTGGTTTCACTTAAATGCGAGGCGGGGAGCAGCCCAGGATAGTCAGCTATAATGGCCACCATGGCATCATCACAACTTAATTGGTAGAATATCCTGTCGATCAGCTCCACAAATATGTCCAGATCCTCTTCTAGGCCGGGGTCGAGTGCCCGGCCGGGATCCTCCGGTTGTGGGGGGGCTGTTGACCTTCTTTACAGCCTTTCGCAGTTCCTGCTATGATATAGCAAGGTAAATATTTATTACAAAAATTTGGGAAGGATGGGAGTAAGAAGTGGCAGCCCACCCAGCTTGGAGGGTTGTACATGGAGAATCCATCCCGTGGCTTGATGCAGAGGAACTCCTCTTCCTCTCCCTTATACAAATCGGATATAATTTTTGCTAAGGCAACAACTGAGTCCGGCCCCTTACAGCCGCAGCGAGTGGCATCATCTTCCCCGTTGAAATGCCACATGGGGTGGCCTCAATATTGAAGCGGCTGCACCCCCCACATAATGCATATTGACATAACCTCGGCTATGGTCAGCCCTGATTGAGCCAGCACCTTTATTCGGCCCATCAGGTAAAGGATGTCTCTGTCATCTTCCTCCCGAGGGCTTCGTGGGCGTCAGCTTCGGTGTTTCTTCAAAGGGGCATTGTCGAACTCGGGAAGACCGATCCGAATAGGATCCGGAAGGGGAACGTCCTCCATGTAAAACCACTCTGAGGTCCAGTCTTCGGACGCCTTCTTCGGGGTACCGGATAGGTATCTGGTCCCGGCGATGCGCCATATTTCGGCTCCGCCCACTTGATATATTGAGCCCCTCTGTATACGGGGCACAAGGCAGAATAGCCTCTTCCACAGCGCGAAATGAGCTTCACAACCCAGAAACAGCTCACAAAGAGCTAGGTAACCAGCGATGTGTAATATGGAAGCAGGGGTGAAGTTATGCGGTGGAGGCCAGAAACTCCTGTGAGCCCTCGGAGGAATGGATGGATTGGAAATCCGAGTCCCCTTAATAAATAAGGGACGAGGCATACCCGCTCCCCCTTGGAGGGGTTGGGAAAGCTCTCCGCTTGCTCCCCGCCATTATAGGTGGCGAGCCCGGCTTGAACGGGGACCATATACGCTGGGGGAGGAATCCCTGGGTCTGTAGCTCCACTAATTGACTGTGTGGGACGGAACACTTCTTCCAATCTCCGGGCTTAGGGCTACGGGAGCGAGAAGAGGAGCTGCGCTGGCCGGCCATGAAGGGATGGATTTTTTCGGGCGCGCTTCGATGAATGCTAGCTGAAGGAGTAGGGTGTGATTTGGATCTGAGAGTCCTGGTCTCTTTAAATAGAAATTTTATTCACACAGCTAGGGTGGTAAATGCAAAAACGCCCTGGCTCCTTGCATTCGCTCGACACATGGAAGATCGTCATTATTGGACGTGGAAGCCAAGACGCGCAACATTTATGAGAAGCCGGACACTACTCACAGGTAGTCAGGATTTGGAAAAGAACCCGCCTTGCAATGCCGAAGACAATCTGTGCGCCGGACTCATCGTCATTGAAGCCTGTTTGGGGGCTACTGAGGGAGTCCAGGATTAGGGGGTATCCGGACAGCCGGACTATATCCTTCGGCCGGACTATTGGACTATGAAGATACAAGATTGAAGACTTGGTCTCGTGTCCGGATGGGAGTCTCCTTGGCGTGGAAGGGAATCTTGGCGATACGGATATGTAGATCTCCTCCCATTGTAACCGACTATGTGTAACCCTAGCCCCCTCCAGTGTCTATATAAACCGGAGGGTTTAGTCCGTAGGACAACAACAATCATACCATAGGCTAGCTTCTAGGGTTTAGCCTCTACGATCTCGTGGTAGATCAACTCTTGTAATACTCATATCATCAAGATCAATCAAGCAGGAAGTAGGGTATTACCTCCATCGAGAGGGCCCGAACCTGGGTAAACATTGTGCCCCCCGCCTCCTGTTACCATCCGCCTTAGACGCATAGTTCGGGACCCCCTACACGAGATCCGCCGGTTTTGACACCGACACCGGCCATCGTGGTTGTGGAGCGTCGGCAAGCTGGTTGGTGGGGAAGATGCTCCGGCGCACCCCTACTTGGCGCGCCAAATGTCGGATGTGGGGTTCCGGCAAACCCTTAAGGTTCGAACACTGGGGTGCGCGCGATGTCTTTCCCTCCAACCGATCTACGCTCTAGCTCCCTGAGATCTCGCAGACGAACACGACGAACTCGCAACACAGAAAGACACGAGGATTATACTGGTTCGGGCCACCATTGTGGTGTAATACCCTACTCCAGTGTGGTGGTGGTGGATTGCCTCTTGGGCTGATGATGAACAGTACAAGCGAAGAACAGCCTCCTGAGGTTGAGGTGTTCTTGTGCGTATGAACTTGTGGCCTGAGGATTCCCCCTCTACTGTGGTGGCTAGCTCTACTTATATAGGCCATGGTCCTCTTCCCAAATATCGAGCGCGAAGGGAGCCAACAACGGCGGGCAAATTTGAAGTGGGACAGCTAGTAGAAGCTATCCTGACAAAAGCGGTCTTCGCCTGTGAAAAGCTCTGGGGTGACGCCGTCTTGGGCTCCACGATGACCGCCGCCTTGCCGCCCTCTTGGTCTTGGTCTCGTTGCACCAATATGGCAACCTTTGCCTGATGCCTCGGTACTCTTCGCGTGTGTTGGCCTCCTTAGCACTAAAGAGGAAATAGGGACGCTGCACGCACTGGCGCCCGCCTGGCACCCTCCTGGTACCGTTCGTCATGGCTCATGTCACGAGAGCCTCGTGAGGTTTGCCTCGCCTTGATATCCCCGCTCCTCGTGAGCCTGCTTGGCTAGGCCACTCCAGAGGAGGTCTTGCATCGTCCGCCTCGCGAGGTTTGGACCCTCGCGAGGGTCTTGGGTGTCTTGTTGACGAAGATGGGCCGTAAGGCCTGCTGCTTGGCCATGCTGTGGGCCGCAGGCAGGCAAGTCTGGGGACCCCCGTTCCCAGAACACTGACACTAAGGGCTAAGGTGTGTAACTTAAACTTTTCCATGAATCCCCTTGATATGTATGAATGTGATGCACCAGTATCAAAAAGAACGAGAGCGGTAAATGACTTAACCAAAAACTAACCGATAACTGCACCTGGCTGCTCCTCAACCTCCTCCACATTGACGTGGTTCACTTCACCTCTGGTGAAGGCATTGGGCTTCTTTCCAGAGCTTCCATTACCATTTCCATTCTTGGCTTCAGAACACTCAGTGGCATAGTGTCCAGTCTTCCCGCACTTGAAACAAGTAATGTGACTTAGATCCTTCTTGGCGGGCGTTGCTGGGTTGGAACGGTTCTGGCTGCTGCTTCCTCCATTTCCATTCCCATTCTTGGGGCCAGTGTGGTTATGCGAACTTCCTCCATTGTGAGTGTGGCCTCCATGGTTGTGGTGAGTATGTCCTCCCGAGTTCGGGGTAAAACGAGGTCTCTACTGAGCTCCTGAGTTGTACTTCCCTTGTCCATACTTCCTCTTGCGGCTCTCTATCTGCTGTTGCTTTCCTTCAATCATAAGAGCCCTTCTACCAACTCCTGGTAGTTAGCAAATGTTGCTACCATCAACTGCATACTCAGCTCATCATTCAGCCCTTCCATAAACTTCTCCTGCTTCGCAGCATCTGTGGTCACATAATCCGGGGCATAGCGAGCTAACTTACTGAACTCATCCACGTACTGCCCCACAATACGATTTCCCTGGTGTAAGTTGCGAAACTCACACTTTCATGCTCATAGCTCCAGTTGAGACATGTGCAGTGCGAAAGCTTGCTTAAATTGATTCCAAGTTATATTGGCTATGGGGAAAGTGGTTGTGTAATTCTCCCACCATGAGGCTACGGGTCCATCCAATTGATGTGCGACAAAATGCACTTTCTCAGCATTTGTGCAACCTGTGGTGGTCAACTCCCTTACAATCCTGCATAGCCAGTCATCTGCAACAATCGGCTCGGTGCTACTGGAAAACACCGACAGATTCAACCTCAGAAAACAGGCTTGGTTGTCAACTGGAGGTGGTGGCGGTGGGTTGTTGTTGTTGCCTTGGTTCTGGATGAGTAGCTGCATCAAGGCATTCTGCTATTGGATCAACTAAGTGAGCTCTGGTGGGAAAACAAATCTGGGGCCACGTCTCGGAGGCATCTGATGGGTTTAGAGGGGAGAGATTAGAATAGAGTGAGGTCTAGTGAGGAAGCACTACCCATATGCACATGAGACAAACACATTCATATCACACCACTCAATTCAAACAAGGGCATACAATCGATCTAACTACCGTTACAAAATACTCTGGCTACTACTATATACTTGGGGGAAATTATACTAATAATATGGTGGTCATCTAGAAATTTTGATCGGTGGAAGTCTCCATGATATCCGCTCCAGCTTCGTCTTCATAATCGTCATCACTACTATCGGGGTCGAAGTCGGTGTCGTCGATGATGATGTAGTCCTTGGGATGGTCATCATCTCCTCCTGGCGTGGGGTCTCCCATGAATACTCCTAGCTTCCTTGTCAGGTCGTCATTCTTTTCTACTAGTATTGCGATTTCCTCCTCATATCCGTCGTGTGTAGACTTGAGTTCCTATTCAAGCTCCATGTTCCTCGTCATCACCTTCTTGAGATCTGTTATGCTTGCGCACATTTGGTTCTCCTGGTGATGAATGTGCTGGTTTAACTCCTGGATGAAAGCTGCAATGGGCCTGTCCTTTTGGGTGCTGATCATCTGCCATTGCTCATCTCGGCGCCCACATATCTGGTAGATGGTGTCCTTAAGATCCTTGTGATAAACTTCGTCGATGCGTCCCATGGCGATGTGGGCTGCTATGCTCTTACGTAGACTCCAGGTTGGTGCATCAAAGGAAAACTCTATGGGCTCAGTAAGTGGTGTGAATGTCCTTCCTGGAACTTGAACTCGAATCATCCAATGCTCCTCTTCTGGTAAAGTTGCGGTGTAGGTCCCGGTGAAGCTTGGTATTTGATACGTCTCCAACGTATCTATACTTTTTGATTGTTCCATGCTATTATATTATCTATGTTGGATGTTTGTGGGCTTTATTAAACACTTCTATATTATTTTTGGGACTAACCTATTGACCCAGAGCCCAGTGTCAGTTTCTGTTTTTCCCTTGTTTCAGTGTTTCGAAGAAAAGGAATATCAACAAGGAACACACGAGGAAGGGGGCGCGCCCACCCCCCTGGGCGCGCCCTCCACCCTCGTGGGCCCCTCGTGGCTCCCTGACATATTTCTTCCTCCTATATATACCAATATAACCTAAAACCATCGGGGAACAGAAGAAATCGGGAGTTCCACTGCCGCAAGCCTCTGTAGCCACCAAAAACCAATCAGGACCCTGTTCCGGCACACTGCCGGAGGGGGATTCCTCACCGGTGGCCATCTTCATCATCCCAGCGCTCTCCATGACGAGGAGGGAGTATTTCACCCTCGGGGCTGAGGGTATGTACCAGTAGCTATGTGTTTTATCTCTCTCTCTCTCTCTCTCTCGTGTTCTTGAGGTGGTACGGTCTTGATGTATCGCGAGCTTTGCTATTATAGTTGGATCTTATGATGTTTCTCCCCCTCTACTCTCTTGTAATGTATTGAGTTTTCCCTTCGAAGTTATCTTATCGGATTGAGTCTTTAAGGATTTGAGAACACTTGATGTATGTCTTGTCATGCGTATCTGTGGTGACAATGGGATATCACGTGATTCACTTGATGTATGTTTTGGTGATCAACTTGCGGGTTCCGCCCATGAACCTATGCATAGGGGTTGGCACACGTTTTCGTCTGGACTCTCCGGTAGAAACTTTGGGGCACTCTTTGAAGTTGTTTGTGTTGGTTGAGTAGATGAATCTGAGATTGTGTGATGCATATCGTATAATCATGCCCGCGGATACTTGAGGTGACATTGGAGTATCTAGGTGACATTAGGGTTTTGGTTGATTTGTGTCTTAAGGTGTTATTCTAGTACGAACTCTTGAATAGATCAATCCGAAAGAATAACTTTGAGGTGGTTTCGTACCCTACAATAATCTCTTCGTTTGTTCTCCGCTATTAGTGACTTTGGAGTGACTCTTTGTTGCATGTTGAGGGATAGTTATATGATCCAATTATGTTATTATTGTTGAGAGAACTTGCACTAGTGAAAGTATGAACCCTAGGCCTTGTTTCCTATCATTGCAATACCGTTTACGCTCACTTTTATCATTAGTTACCTTGATGTTTTTATATTTTCAGATTACAAAATCCTATATCTACCATCCATATTGCACTCTTATCACCATCTCTTCGCCGAACTAGTGCACCTATACAATTTACCATTGTATTGGGTGTGCTTGGGACACAAGAGACTCTTTGTTATTTGGTTGCAGGGTTGCTTGAGACAGACCATCTTCAACCTACGCCTCCCACGGATTGATAAACCTTAGGTCATCCACTTGTGGGAAATTTGCTACTATCCTACAAACCTCTGCACTTGGAGGCCCAACAACGTCTACAAGAAGAAGGTTGCGTAGTATACATCAAGCTCTTTTCTGGCGTCGTGGCCAGGGAGGCTAGGTAAGCGGCACTCACACCCCGTCACCTAACTCTTTTCCGGTGTCGTTGCCGGGGAGGTGAGTGCTTGAAGGTATATCTTTAGATCTTGCAATCGAATCTTTTTGTTTCTTGTTTTAGCACTAGTTTAGTTTATAAAAGAAAACTACAAAAAAATGGAATTGATTTTGTCTCATACGCTTCATCTTTTTAATATATTTTGTGAGTATGATGGAAAGGAAAATTGTGCCAAAGTGTTAGAAGAAGAATGCATTAAAATGTTTGGCACTAAATCTTTGAATGATGAGCATGATTGCAATGTTGTTAGTGTGAACTCTTTGAATAACCATAGTACTAATGATGATTGCACTAGTTATGATGAAAATGTCTCCTATAAACATGTCAATTTTTGTGGAGTGCATTGGGTTTGCAAGTACACACCAAATAGAGAAGATAGATACTGCAAGAGGCATAAGCATTTAGAAACTAAATTGTTGCAAGAAAGGCTAGATGTTTGTGCTGAAAGATTAAATTTTCTTAGCCGTACTTGTGAACTTTGCAACGAACGTGGTCATTTAACTATCTGATGCAAATTGTTTCATGATCTAATCATTTTCCAAAAATTCTGATGACTTGATTTCCCTTGCACATTATAATGAACTTACTTTGCTTATGGGTTACGAAGAAATGAAACGTATAACTAGCTATCTTCGAGAATTTGCCCGTTATAAACTTCTTGATTTTGATCTAGAAGAAATTTATATGTATTGTGCGGTGAATTGCATTGAAAATCCTTATATTGCCAATTACATAAAGAAAAGAAAACAAATAAAAGATGAAGAGAATACTAATGAAAGGGAAGAGACTTCCCAATATCCTCCTATTATTTCTTATGATGAAGCAGGTAACGAGGAGGAGCCTTCTATTCAACCAATCTCATTAATAAGGAGCTCCAAAAAGAGGATTGAACCCACACGTAATGTCAAGAAGAAAAATAAAAGACGGAGAAACAAAGGTATAAAGGTATCTCTCCCAAATGATGTTGCTCCTACTACTCATTGTGATGATGATAATTGCTATACTATTGGTGCTATCCATACTAGTAATGATGAGAGTGATTATGCTTATGATATGAAAAGGCCCAAGCTTGGGGATGCTATGTTTGAAGAAGATGATGTTTTTGAGAATATATTTTTTGCAATTAATGTTTGTCCCAAGCTTGGGGATGCTATGTTTAATGAAGATGATATTTTTAGCCTCCCAAGTTTTGATGAGCAAATTTGTTATGATGATATCATGCCTCTTACTTATGATGATTATATTGATGAAAGTGGGTTTGGAAGAGTGTCAAATTTAGGAAGTACTGATACCACTATTTTGGAGGATGTTTAATCTTATAATATTTATGAAAGTGGATTTGGAGAGGTCATGACTTTATTTAGTGATGAGTCCACTATCTTGGAAGAGGTTTCAATCGATTATGATGAGAACAAAGTTGCTACTTATGATTATTATTGTGATGAAACTTATGCTATAAAAAGTAGTGATGATTATATTTATAAAACTTGTATTGATTATGATTACCCTTTTTCTGAAAATTACTCTTTTAATGTGGAAACAATTTATAGTATTCCAGTATCTTATGATACTCCCACTATTCCGAATGAGAAATTTTTTGCTTATGTGGAGAGTAATAAAAATTCTATGCTTGTAGATCATGAAAAGAATGTTTTAGGTGCTGGTTATATTGTTGAATTCATTCATGACGCTACTGAAAATTATTATGAGGGAGGAATATATGCTTGTAGGAATTGCAATAATATCAAGTTTCCTCTCTATGTGCTTAAAGTTTTGAAGTTATGCTTGTTTTGCCTTCCTATGCTAGTTGATTATTGTGCCCATAAGTTGTTTTCTCACAAAATCCCTATGCATAGGAAGTGTATTAGACTTAAATGTGCTATTCATATTCTTCATGATGCTCTCTTTATGTTTCAACTCTTATCTTTTATGCCAGCATCATTGAAATCATCATGCCTAGCTAGGGGCGTTAAACGTTAGCGCTTGTTGGGAGGCAACCCAATTTTTATTTTTTGTTTCTTGCTTTTTGGTTCTGTTTATAATAAATAATCCATCTAGATTCTGTTTAGATGTGGTTTTGTGTTTTAATTAGTGTTTGTGCCAAGTAGAACCTTTGGGAAGACTTGGGTGAAGTCTTTAAGATCATGCTGTAAAAAACAGAAACTTTAGCGCTCACGAGATTAGCTAAAACTTTTTACTGGAGAGTGCTATTTAGTTGATTCTTGTTGCAGATGATTACTAGACAAATTCCTCAGGTCGACCAGTTTATTTTAGAATTTTTGGAGTTACAGAAGTTTGCGTTAGTTACAGATTACTACAGACTGTTCTGTTTTTTACAGATTCTGTTTTTCGTGTGTTGTTTGCTTATTTTGTTGACTCTATGGCTAGTAAAATAGTTTATAAACCATAGATAAGTTGGAATACAGTAGGTTTAACACCAATATAAATAAAGAATGAGTTCATTACAGTACCATGAAGTGGTGTTTTGTTTTCTTTCGCTAACGGAGCTTACAAGATTTCTGTTGAGTTTTTGTGTTGTGAAGTTTTCAAGTTTTGGGTAAAGATTCGATGGACTATGGAATAAGAAGTGGAAAGAGCCTAAGCTTGGGGATTCCCAAGGCACCCCAAGGTAATATGCAAGGAAAACCAAGAGCCTAAGCTTGGGGATGCCCCAGATGGCATCCCCTCTTTCGTCTTCGTTCATCGGTAACTTGGAGCTATATTTTTATTCACCACATGATATGTGTTTTGCTTAGAGCGTCATTTTGTTTTCTTTTGTTTTGGTTGTTGTTTGAATAAAATACCAAGATTTGAAATTCTTAAATGTTAGAGAGTCTTCACATGGTTGTATAATTATTCGACTACTCATTGATCTTCACTTATATCTTTCGGAGTAGTTTGTCATTTGCTCTAGTGCTTCACTTATATCCTTTTAGAGCACAGCGGTGGTTTTATTTTGAGAAATAGATGAACTCTCATGCTTCACTTGTATTATTTTGAGAGTCTTTAGAACAGCATGGTAGTTTTCTTTGGTTATGAAACTAGTCCTAATATGATGGGCATCTAAGATGGGTATAATAAAAACTTTCATATAAGTGCACTGAATAGTAAGAGAAGTTTGATACTTGATGATTGTTTTGAGATATGGAGATAGTGATATTAAAGTTGTGCTAGTTGAGTAGTTGTGAATTTGAGAAATACTTGTGTTGAAGTTTGCAAGTCCCGTAGCATGCACGTATGGTAAAAATTATGTAACAAATTTGAAACATGAGGTGTTCTTTGATTGTATTCCTTATGAGTGGCAGTCGAGGACGAGCGATGGTCTTTTCCTACCAATCTATCCCCCTAGGAGCATGCGCGTAGTGCTTGGTTTTTGATGACTTGTAGATTTTTGCAATAAGTATGTGAGTTCTTTATGACTAATGTTGAGTCCATGGATTATACGCACTCTCACCTTTCCATCATTCCTAGTCTCTTCGGTACCATGCATTGCCCTTTCTCACATTGAGAGTTGGTGCAAACTTCGCCGGTGCATCCAAACCCTGTGATATGATACGCTCTTTCACACATAAACCTCCTTATATCTTCCTCAAAACAGCCACCATACCTACCTATTATGGCATTTCCATAGCCATTCCGAGATATATTGCCGTGCAACTTTCCACCGTTCTGTTTATCATGACACATTCATCATTGTCACATTGCTTTGCATGATCATGTAGTTGACGTAGTATTTGTGGCAAAGCCACCATTCATAATTCTTTCATACATGTCACTCTTGGTTCATTGCATATCCCGCTACACCGCCGGAGGCATTCATATAGAGTCATACTTTGTTCTAGTATCGAGTTGTAATCATTGAGTTGTAAATAAATAGAAGTGTGATGATCATCATTTTCTAGAGCATTGTCCCAAGTGAGGAAAAAAGAGAGAAAGGCCATAAAAAAGGGAGAAGGCCCAAAAAATGAGAGAAAAAGAGAGAAGGGACAATGTTACTATCCTTTTACCACACTTGTGCTTCAAAGTAGCACCATAATCTTCATGATAGATAGTCTTTTGTTTTGTCACTTTCATATACTAGTGGGATTTTTCATTATAGAACTTGGCTTGTATATTCCAATGATGGGCTTCCTCGAATGCCCTAGGTCTTCATGAGCAAGCAAGTTGGATGCACACCCACTTAGTTTCTTTTGTTGAGCTTTCATACATTTATAGCTCTAGTGCATCCGTTGCATGGCAATCCCTACTCCTTGCATTGACATCAATTGATGGGCATCTCCCTAGCCTGTTGATTAGCCGCTTCAATGTGAGACTTTCACCTTTTTTGTCTTCTCCACATAACCCCCATCATCATATTCTATTCCACCCATAGTGCTATATCCATGGCTCACGCTCATGTATTGCGTGAAGGTTGAAAAAGTTTGAGATTACTAAAGTATGAAACAATTGCTTGGCTTGTCATCGGGGTTGTGCATCATGAGAGCATTCTTGAGTGACGAAAATGGAGCATGACCAAACTATATGATTTTGTAGGGATGAACTTTCTTTGGCCATGTTATTTTGAGAAGATATGATTGCTTAGTTATTATGCTTGAAGTACTATTATTTTTATGTCAATATTAAACTTTTTTCTTGAATCTTATGGATCTGAATATTCTTGCCACATTAAAGAAGATTACATTGATAAATATGTTAGGTAGCATTTCACATCAAAAATTCTGTTTTTATCATTTACCTACTCGCGGACGAGCAGGAATTAAGCTTGGGCATGCTGATACGTCTCCAGCGTATCTATAATTTTTGATTGTTCCATGCTATTATATTATCTGTTTTGGATGTTTATGGGCTTTATTAAACACTTTAATTTTATTTTTGGGACTAACCTATTGACCCAGAGCCAAGTGCCAGTTTCTGTTTTTTCCCTTGTTTCAGTGTTTCGAAGAAAAGGAATATCAAACGGAGTCCAAACGGAATAAAACCTTCGGGAAAGTTATTTTTGGAAAGAAAGCAATCCGGGAGACTTGGAGTGCACATCAGGGGATCAACGAGGAAGGCACGAGGCAGGGGGCGTGCCCACCCTCTGGGCACGCCTGCACCCTCGTGGGCCCATCGTGGTAGCAGCTTCGCACTCCAGAAATTTTATCGCATACAAACAATATCATACATAAGCACTGAAGCATATATGCAAGGGTAAAACTGAAATTCAAATATGCTTGAAACCAAAATTTAAATTTTCAAAAACATGTTCAAGTTGTTTAACAGGAAAGAGGGGTTCGAGATGAAGATTTTGGCATTGGTTTCACTGGATTTGGATGAATGGTTAAAAAGTTGCGAGGGTTTGAAGATCAGGAACTAATCTACGATAAAAATAATCGTGGATAGGTCCCTGGCCGAAAATAAAATAAAAAAAGACTATGGCTCGAATGTTTGCTAACAGAGCAAACGAACGAATTCGCTCGTTATAAGAACTAAACGAACGAACATTCGTAAAATAGAACTAACCGAAGAAAACCGATCTAATAAATAAAAAAAATCGATCTAGGTTTTAAAAAGACGGCGGCGGCTTTTGCGGTTTTACCGGTTCGCGGGCCAAAACCGGCGGCGGCGTCGGGATCCGGCGACAGTGCGGCACAATGCAGGCGGCGGGCATCGACACGGACGGCGGAGTCTTGGCCAGAAGTAGCAAAAGGGCGGCGGCGGGCGGTGGCGGCTGGGCTTGGCGATGGAGGTGGTGGGTGGAGGAGGAGGCAGCGGCTTCGGGGCGGGTTATAAAGGCTCCCCCGGGTCCCGACTTGGAGAGGGGGTCGAGGCCATGGCGGCGGCGGCTCGGACTCCGGCGGGAGTCCGGCTCGGCCACGCGCTAGGAGTCGGCGGCGCTTACGGGGCGGCTGGGCCTTTGGCTCAGTTCGGTCCAAAACCTTTTTTTAATAAATTCCGCCAAAGGGAAAATCCTAAAAAAATATAAAAAAATTCTAAAAATTCCAAAAACAATTTTCACCGTCTAAATAAAACATTTAGAACATAGTGAACATTTTTCTGGCCTAAAAATGCAATTTTGAGAAATGCATATTTTCCTAATTCAAATAAAATAGCAATGAAATCCAAATAAAATGTTTATTTGATTTTAGCATTTTCCTCAATATTTCTTTTATTTTGTAAAAGTTATTTTATCTCCTCTCATTTATTTTTATAGAGAAAATATTTTGGAGAGAAAATTTATTAAAACCAAAAAGATCCTCTTTTCAAATTTGAGAAAATTCAAATATGAAAATAAATGAAATCCCCAACTCTCTCCATGGGTCCTTGAGTTGCTTTGGATTTTCTAGGATCGTTAACAAAATGTCAATAAAATATGATATGCATATGATGACCTATGTATAACATTCCAAGTTGAAAATTTGGGATGTTACATAGCACTAATACTAAAACCTGCATAGTGGGAACACATTCAGGTTTGGTATGTACTAGTAGGTGTGAGCAGGCTTGCACTTAATTGTAGCACTAGTATTTTGGAATTTGATGGGAACAAGGTAAAGATTAATTGATGGTTTTGGTTTCAAGGCCCGAAACGGCTCCCGATGAGTTTAGTGGAACCTAAATTTCAAGTACTCCCTCCATCTCATTTTATAAGGCTTGCACGTGTATCTAGGTCGTCAATGTAACTTATATAAAATAAATTTTTTAACATAAAAAATATATCATTAAAAATAGAATATTTGAAGTTTGTAATGATATATTTTTCGTAATATATGCCTCTTATTAAGTTGGTCAAATTAACGACCTAGGTACACGTGTAAGACTTGTAAACTGAGATAGAGGGAGTACTACACTACTCAAATGCGATCGCACAAGTTAGTGATGTAACTGGTCGTACATGTCAGACCAAGCCGATGCGTGTCCCTTCGGTGAGACGTGGGTCCTATCGACCGTCTGTTGGTGCAACCGACCGTAAAGTACTTACACGATGGAGACTTCTGGTTGTGCCTTCGGTTGATTGTCACGACCAAGCATTCTAAAACTAGTGATAAATCAATTACCATCTTTTTCCAAACAACCAAGTATTTTTCACAGGAATAAAATACATATAGATGGAGTGATTGTCAAGGTTGCAAATCGACATGGCGTTGCAAGTTCACTGCAGCAGCAACCGACTAGGTCACTACATCGCTGGCGGGGAAGGAGGGCAGCTCACCTCGCCTACGATGCAAGCCCAGCGGTGCCGCTGCAACTGCTCCCGGGATTTGGCTTCTCCTACCGCCTATTTGAACAGTTGCACTGGCTGCTCATGCCATTGCGCAGGCATGCGCGCTCTTTCCTCCGCAGTTGACTCCGTGAATATGATCTCTGCCATTAGCCCTAGCTCGAAATCAACGCGACAGTACCAGATGCTGACATCCCTCAGCATCTCTCCCCAAAGATCAACTTGCGCCTCCGCCTTGTGCTGCGCTAGGTGCAGCTCCTTGGAACTTCTCTCTAATCGATGCGACGCTTCCTCGATCCGATTTGCCCTTGCTGCCCACCACGCGAAACGCAGCCCTGGCATGTCCTCTGGCGCCACCGATTTGTGATTCTAGAGCAATGGATCCCCTCTGAAACACATTTGGGTTTCGCTCAAAGGCGGCAGTGCTGCGGGCCGCAATGAGAGGGCAGCCCGCGGGATCCTGGAGGGATTATCCATGGCGGGATCCTCCATGGCGGGATTCGGTGAGCGAGACGGGGAGGCGAGCCTAGGCGCTGGGAGAGCCCTACGAGGCTAAGATGAAGATAGTACTACTCCACTCCATCCATATTAAAAGACAAAGGCCACCAACAGTAGCCCTGGCAAAAATTGATCATTCTGCCTGCGTCCTGGTTTATTGGCCCCCTTTTTTTGTGCCACTTGTTATAACATGCATAAATATTATGTTACTTACGAATATGGTCAAAAATTGCACAAAATACAAAGGAGACCAATGGAAGTACTAGAGACCCATGATTTAACTACTCGCATGCGCACAGTGGAGTAGTAATGTCTTTCTTCCGCCCTCACGTCCACTCAATTTGCATGCGCTGTACTAATTGACCATCAATGAAATGAAGGACTTTAAACGCGTCAAATTATCACTTGGGGTGGATCTTCGTACAAAAATGCGTCTCCCTGTGTACCCGTGTGTGCGTGCGAAGGAATAAGTGCATGCGTGGCATCCGTGCACATCTTCACCTCATGCATGTACCGCCTGTGTGGCTTAGAGAGGATGAGTACATTCTTCTGGAACCAGCAGCACGTCACTGTGATCAATCCACACAAGGAGGTCGCGACAACGCCTCCACATGTGCCATGAGGCTTCATGAACTGTAAGAGAGACACTGTGTAGTGTGCCATTGGAATACTAATTTACGTGTTTTGCACATACTCTAAGTACTAGTAAGATACACATGCATTGCACGCATCAGATTTGGCAACCAAATTATGAATAAATACCACACTATAGCATGTAAGCTCTGAGTCATATATGCCTGATGTAGACCTTTGTTTAATTCTTATAGTTCATCTCATTCAAAATAGATTAGTTTTTATAAAAAAAGCTAGGGCCTCTTTGATTCATAGGATTTCCAAACGCGGGAATTGGAAAAACATGGGATTAGACTGGAATGTCGTCTTTAATCCTACAGGATTGTACGAGTGTTTGATTGTGCATAGAAAAAATGCAGGATTCTTTCAAAGAGGTTTGAGTGGATGGGATGTTTCCTATGAAATCTAGTGCAAATAAATCCTATGGAAAAATTTCTATGGTTTGCAATCCTACGAATCAAACATACAAAATAGGAAAAATTCCTAAGGATTAGAATCCTCCAAAATTCCTTTGAGAATCCTTTGAATCAAAGACGCCCTTAATGTATTTTATGATTCATGGAATTGTGCGTTGTAAATCATAAAGTAAAAACAAATAATGGCAATTCAACTAGAAAAAAAGTTTGGGCAGTTATGATACGGAGGATTCTAGAACAAAGGAGAAGCACTTGTGTTTTGAGGTTTGTGCATTATGCTTAAGGTCAACCATGGAGTCTGCTAGATTGTACATGTGGCAAAATCCGGTGGGGGCCTAGAAAATGGTGCGAGGGGCCAAGTGGAGGGAGACTATGAAGGAGTGCACAAGTGTGAGATTGATATTTAAAGAGAGGGGGCGAGAACGTGCGCTCTTGCGCGCAGTGGCGGAGTCGTGAAAAATAAATGAGCTAGGGGGCCAAGCATTGCTAATCCTTTACGAGGAGGGCCAATTCATCAACTTAAACCATTTTACAAGCAATTGTCTAATGATCACATTCATAATAGCCTCGATATATAGTGATGTTAGGGGCGGGGCCCTTGCCTTTGTCTTCGCCATCTTGTCTTGTCGAGAGATGAAGCAGAAGGCATGGATGATGAGAGGGGGACGTTGGATATATAATTAATGTGGGTGTATTAGCTATGTAATCCTATATAGAGAGGTATAGATTGATCGTTGTGGACGTGGGAAAGAGGGTGACACCTCACTAGACATATAGATTGATCGGTTTTTGTGGAAAACTGTGAAAGACCTAGCTATATATACACACACATAGAGGAACATCAATCGTTGTGCATGCACGTGAGAGATAAAAAATGCCCGATATGATGGAGAGGGGGAGGTGTGTGTGTGTGCGTGCATGGGAGACCGACCTGAAGAAAAAGATTGCATGTGTGCGATGGATAATGTCGACTGGTACTGTGTGTGCATGCATGCACGAGAGAAAGTTAGTGGTACAATTATAAAGAGAAACGATTGTGTGGGTGTAAAAGACTAGGTGAGGTCATAATCAATGTCAAGTTGAATTCAAATATTTGAATAAGAGATCATGATGTTTGAAACCCATGCATGCATGAATATAACTGAGATATGCGTGGTGTGGTTTGGAAACGAGCATGTTGTACTGTATACACATTGAACAAGGTCAGACTGATTTGAATTTGAGATATCGATGGCATCGTTTGGCCACATTGCATCCGTGCATGGACACACTATTCTAATTGGAGATGATGGGTGATTTTTGCATCACATATCTATATCTATAACCCTATATATATTATATTTTATATTTTATATATAGTGTGCGGGTAACTTTAACTTTGAAAGATGGTCGTTGGATGAGGCCAATTCGATGGTGCAGAGATGGAAAATTTGAGCACAACTGGCCGTTGGATATCATCTAGATTCCAGCAGATTTTGCCATATGTACAATCTAGAAGACTCCATGGTTGAACTTAAGCATAATGCACAAACCTCAAAACACAAGAACTTCTTCTTTGTTCTAGAATCTTCCGTATCAGAATTGCCCAAATGTTTTTCTACATTATTTGCCATTATTTGATTTTACTTTATGCCTTACAACACGCAATTCCATGAATCTTAAAATAGATTAGCTTTCTTATAAAAAAATAGATGATTTTGAATGAAATGAACTATAAGAATTAAATGAACATCTACATCATGCATCTATGACTCAAAGCTTACATGCTATAATGTGGTATTTTTTCATAATTTGGTTGCCAAATCTCATGCGTGCAATGCACGTGTACCTTACTAGTCTAAATGGTGTTTGTGTATGTGTTGTGCTTGTTAAACACATTGTATGTAGTATATCATACATGGTTTAGATTCCGAACATCTAGCTAGAGCATACATGTACTATGATTTGAATTCAACGTAAAATGGATACATATACTTGAATTTGAGATCGTATGTACATGTAGTTCGTATTTATATAAGAATTTACTTCTCCTATATTCATGTCATGTGTTGTGAAGATAATATTTAGATAGTTGTATAACTAACCCGAGTACAATCCCATTCAAATAGGGAAAATGTACTCAAATTTAGAACATATGCTAGACAACACACATTGTTTTTTATTGTTGAGGGAAGTGCAAATTGTTTTTGGTACTGTACACGTTATGTTTGTTGTACCGATTTTTTTAGCTTTTTTGTTGTATTTGAATGCATTTCTAGTAATATAGTAAAACCAGACATAGATCGCTCTAGTGATGAGGTGCAAATTGTCTTTTTTGTGGGTACACGTTAAGCTTGTTCTCCCGAAATTTCAAGCCGCGCATTGTTATGCCGAAATTTCAAGCTAGTGCCTCTGTCAATCGTGCTGCGAAACTCCCGCCTCTTCAACCCGTGCCTTGTTACCCCGAAATATTTAAGATATATCTTTGTCTCGTTGTGCTCCGACAACTCCCTCCATATCAACCCGCGCCTTGCTATTCCAAAAGTACAACGCGCGCGAAAACTCCCACCTCCTGTGAAATCCCGACACGCGAAATGCCCGTGATACCCCTGAACCGAAAGAACCGCCTATGTCAAATCGGTGGGGCTACTTTCGTAACTTACCCCACATTTCAGACAAGCGCATCACTAAGCCATGGTTCCCCACTCGCATCCCATCCGCCCACCCATTCGTACACCGAGGACGTGAAAACCCGCGAAGCCCCACACCCTCCTTCGTCCGCTACCCAGCCGGAGCCTCCTCCTCGACGACGTCGTCCACAGCAACACCTCGACGTCCCTCATCCACCGTACCGGATGCGGATCCATCATCGATCTCATCATCCCGGAAGTTCAGCCACCCCGTCATCCACCTCCAAGGAGCTGCCCTGAAGTTCCCCTCGTATTTCGCGCCACCTCCATTCCCACACCGCCTTCTTCGACTGCACCATCGGAAGGGCATCATCATCGCTGTTTACTCAGATGAAGCTGAGGCCTAATCGGCGCCGCCAAATAGGTTGTACACTAATCTCCGCATTTTCTTCTTGATTCGATCTCACGGTGCTGCTGGCGCTCGGTCCCGAGCCGACACGTCGCGGCTCCATCCATGGCGGCGTCGCCGGCCACTTCCTCCATGGTGTCGCTCCCTCAATGGCGACGTTCACATCAGTAGGAGCTGCTGCTGCTTTAGCTCTCGCTCGCACTGCTGCTCTGCTCTTTCTCTCAGTCCCCTGCTTGGTCTGCTCTTTCTATTGCTCTTGCCCGCGCTGCTACCCTCGCTCTTGCTCTTGCTTGCGATGCTGCTCCGATTTAGCTACACTTCAGTCGACTGAATCGAATTTTCGGTCAGTTGATTTTCAAGGGGGGCTCGCCGGAGTTATGGAAGAACCAGCCGCAGCGGGGGAGGGGGGCTCGCCCGGTTATGGAAGAACCCGGTTTACCTCAAAGTTTTGGAATCAGTTGCATGAAACATTGGGAAACAGGCTAGAGTTTAGTAGAGCTTTTCACCCGCGGATAGATGGACAGACTAAGGGAGTCAATCAGATTCTGGAGGACATGTTTAGAGCTTGTGCACTATATTATGGATCAAGTTGGGATGATAATTTGCCTTACGCAGAGTTCTCTTATAACAACAGTTACCAAACCAGTTTGAAGATGACCCCTTTCGAAGCACTGTATGGAAGGAGGTGCAGAACACCGTTGTTGTGGGACGAAGTTGGATACCAACAGTTGTTTGGACCAGATTTGATTAAAGAGTCTGAAGAGAAGGTTAAGCTGATTCACGATAGACTCAAGGTAGCCCAGTCCAGGCAGAAGAGTTATGCGGATTCTAAACGCAAGGAGACAGTTTACGAAGTTAGAGACAGAGTGTATCTTCGTGTATCCCCAGTTCGAGGAGTGAAGCGCTTTGGAGTTAAGGGAAAATTAGCTCCACGTTTTGTGGGACCATACAAAGTTTTGGAACGTATTGGAGAAGTTGCTTACAAGTTGGAATTACGCGAAGGATTGTCAGGAGTTCACGATGTGTTCCATGTTTCTCAGTTGAAGAAGTGCCACGCAGAGATGGCTGATATTCCTCGAGAGATCTGGCCTTGTTGAAGCGTCTGATTGGATAGCAATTTGACTTACGAGGATAAGCCAGTCAGGATTCTCGAGTTTGCCAGCCGTGTTACACGCAGCAAGGTTATGAAATTTTGCAAGGTTCAGTGGAGCCACCATAAAAGGGTGAAGCCACCTGGGAACGAGAGGAAGACCTACAGAAGGATCACCCACACCTATTTTCTAGCCAACCTGAATCTCAAGGGCGAGATTCATCTTAAGGGTGGTAGGTTTGTAACATCCCAAATTTTCAATTTTGAATGTTATACATTAGATCATTATTGCATATCATATTTTATTGCATTTTGGTTTGATCCTAGAAATTCTACTCAACTCAAGGACCCACGGAGAGAGTTGGGGATTTCATTATTATCATATTCGAGTTTTTCTCGAATTTTAAAAAAGGATCGTTTGATTTTAATTATTTTCTCTTTGAATATTTCTTTTATAAAAATAAAAGAGAGAGGATAAAATGACTTCCTCAAAATAAAGAAATATTGGAGATTTAATGTTAAAATCAAATAAGATTTTTAGTTGGAGTTTATCCTATTCTATTTGAATTAGGAAAAATATGCGTTTTTCAAAATTGCATTTTAGGCCCAAAATTTTTTCACCTTGTCCGGCCTATTTTTAGAGGACGGGGAAAATTTATTTCTAGATTTTTGGAGTCCGTTTAGTACTTGTTTTCCTGCATGTCGAAATTATTTTAAAAAAAGAGAAACCGACTCGGGCCGTGCAGGCGGGACTCCGCCCGGGGCGGGGAGGGCTTTATAAGCCGCCGCCCGAGCCGCCCAAGGCCCACCGCCGCCCACCCACCAGCAGCGCCTAAACCCTAACCTAGTCGCCGCCCGCGCCAGCCGCGCCCGCGCCGCGCCGAGCCGCACCGCCGCCGCCGTTCGTCTTTTTTTTGAGTTAACCGTTCGGTTTTTTTAGAAAACCTAGATTCGGTTTTTAGATTAGATCGGTTCTGTTTTTTTTCTGGTTTATTTATTTAGCGAACGCCCGTTCATATGTTCGTTTTAACGAACGGTTTTCACCATTTAGCCGCAGACTGTGAACATTCGTTCGTTAGCCTGTTCGTCAGGTTTCTTTTTCTCGGATTTTCTACGATTATTTCCGATCGCGATTTCTGATCCGATTTTCGTTTTTGTTTATATTTTCGCTCGTTTATCGGAATCAGGCGATTCAAGCGCCTAGAGTTTCGTCTCGAAGCCCTCTTTCTGTTTAACCAACTTGAACAAGATTTTGCTACTGTAAAATTTGACTTTAGTCCAGATTAGTAAACAAAGCTTGTTTCTTTCGCCGTTTGAGTTTTGTTGCTTAGTTTGATTTGATTCCTTTTGCAAACCGGAGTTCTTACGTTGAACTTTCTTGTTAGATCTCTTATTTGAGTTTTACCCGTGCCCTTGCTTGATTGCTTATTGTATGCTCGTTTGTTTGCGATTGAGTACCCGGAGTGCGAAGCGTGCTACTATGAGTCTCTACGTTTCGCGGATCATCAGCAAGGCAAGTAACACTTTGATCATACTTCTTTACTACCTAGTTTTACTGCATTAGATCAATCCTCAAACAATTGCATGGTTAGGATCTGATTTAAATTGTGGGTTGGGAAGTAGTTGAGGTAGTACCTACTCACCTGTTTATTATCAGACCTTTGGGAGTTACTTCTACGTTGCTTATACTGCTATGCTATGCTCGTAGACGTGGATTGGGTTTGAGTGTATTCATGACAGTTGCGAGTATTGTTAATTAATGGTTAACTTAAGGTGGCAACTTTAATACACATCTGGGTGTATTGAGGCACCTGGGTAATCCAGTGATTGCCTGTATTTTTTTGGAAATCCCGGGGTACCGTGTTTCTCCTATGGGATCATGAGATTATTCATGCTAGAAACTTCCGTGTGCAGCCACAAGCCATTATGGGCTCTGGCATAGTTGATTAATTAGTGTGAACTCTTACAGTGGTAGACTAGCAGATGTAGGGGATGTAGGTGGTACTGTCTACCCATCGTAAGGTGCTAACGCTTCTGAAAGACTGTGTCTCGGTCATCCGTTTCTCAAACACCATGTAATGAGAGAAATCCAACGGAGGAGATCGAGTCATGTGGGGAAACAGTGCACAAACCTCTGCAGAGTGTACAAACTAATCATGGTTAGCCGTGTCCCTGGTTATGGACATCTTGAGTATCTGGTTCTTGGATTATCATGTGGATCTCACCACTCTTAATTATAAAATTTGATTGGGTTATTAATTACCATTTTAATTGGGATTGAGATGGAGTTTGCCATTCTCAATGTTTAACAACCACCATGATAGTTAAACAAAAATTTATTCCTTTCTTGTAGGGAAAAATTGGCTTTTCACAAAACATATTAACCATACAGCCTCCGCCAGCCATATATGCATGTAGTGATAGCATTATTCTGTTCATTACTCTTTTGTGTTACATTTCCAGCATATTCCATGTGCTGGCCCATTTTCGGGCTGCAACGTATCATGTTGCAGACTTTTCAGACGACGAGTAAGGAGCCTTAGGTCGTGGTCTTTCACTCTGTCGGTGTACTAGAGTAGGGGTACCCTAGTATCCCGAACTTCGTGCCTGACAGACGATCGCAGCACCAGCCGGCAAGGCTTGCCTAGTGACCGCCAAGGTCCTCCGTGGCTCCTTTGGAGCCATTCAAGAAAAAATATTCAAGGCCCGGCAAGAGGAGCTTGCGGGAAGAATACTCAAGGCACGAAGGAAACAAGACCCGGCAAGAGGGCTTGCGGAAGGCTGGTGGCGACAAGCTACCGGCGCGACAAAGGATTCAGCAGCGGCAAGGTTCTTGCCGCGGCGAAACTCTCTTCATCTCCGCTCCAGCTCATCCACCAGCGTGTAGCCATGGGGCCATTCCGGGCATGCGTGTCAAGAGGCTGTGCAGCCAGCGGGAGCAGCGATAAGCGGTCTTGACAAGCTTACCATCGTGGCAAGCGGTGGTGCACCAGCGGTCCCTGTTGCCTTGTTTAGGCGGCGAGGGGCGGGCATTTATTGATCTTGTCCCTTGCCGTCGAGTTAGGTATAATGCCTTGTACCTTTGTACAAGTCGGTGTACCAACTACTGTTTTTCCATTAGTACCCTCATCTACGTTGCCACCTGCCGGAGACCCCTTGAGCCTATAAAAGGAGGGCCAAGTGCAACGTAGAGGGGGTTCGGTTCGGTTCGGTTCGGTTCGGTTTGGTTCATTCGAATCATTCAAGACTACACCCACTCAAGCTAGGTTTTGTAGCTCCCATTGCTCCCTAGCAAGAACACAATACAATCAACCAAGCAGCAGTAGGAGTATTATCTCTCCGGAGAGCTCCAAAGCTGGGTAAACTGCTCGTGTGCATCGCCTCGATCTGCTCTTCGTGCAATCTCCGCCCCCCATCGAACCACAAGGGACTCGGTCCGCCAGGTCCCATAGGTGTTCGTGGATCACGATCAGCCTCCCCAACATCTTTGGCGCGCCAGGTAGGGGGCGTCGAGGCTGTGTGAACCTGATCCGGCGTTCACACGAGCAACATCTTCATCATCTTCATCAACATGCCACCGAAGAAGAAGGCTTGGCGGCAGCCGAGCCGTCGCGTCAAACCCACCACCACGGAGCTGATGAGTGGTGGGGAAGGCGCTGGCGGAGGAACCAGCGTCGTCGAGAGAGCCACGACGCTGCCAAGTCCAGGACAAGCGGCACAGACCTCGGCGTCCGGATCGTGCAGCGTCCATCTCGGGGAGCGAGACCGGCAGCGTCATGGTGCTCGCAGCGCCATCGCTCGTTGGATCAAGGCCAAGCTGGAGGATCCGAAGCCCTCGAGACCAGCATGCACGCCCGACATCTTTGATGCAGCGAATCTGATCGCTGGGCGGGATGCTGCTCCTTCTAACTTGGTTAGAAGTCCGAGCATATCCGTTCCTCGCACCGCACGCCATTACCACCCACCACTCCAGCGAAGCCTTGGCGAGAGCTCAAGCTGCTTCTAGACTACCCTCCAGCGGCCGACAAAGGTCGGCGAATGGAGGGCCACCATCCAGTCTCATCGGCTTTGCCAGCGGCGTACTCGCGACAACCAACTGCGTCCTTGCTGCGGCGGGGCGACAAAACACGAGCGGTGGCGGCGAGACATGCGAAGTGCAACCACCATGCACTATCCATCCCGAAGGCCAAGATCCCGACTCGCCGGATCCATCTCGACAGCGACTCCACGCGTCGTCGGATCCTGAGCTTCGCCGTGATCAGCGCCAAGTTCTCCAAAACGGCAACAAGAAGGCGCTTCGAACTCGCATCAGCGCCCGAAGAGAAGCGGCGTCAATCCGACCAGCGCGGCTGGGCCTGCTGTTGACATGCAAGCGCCGGAGAACAGGTGACTTGCCGTGCGCGGTAGGTTGCCCTGCGTTCACTCGTGAGCTGCGGCAAGTCGATGGCCGACAAGAAAAACTTCAAGCCAGATGTGCGAGAGAAATACGATGGAAGGGCGCATCCGCCGGAGTTCCTCGGCATCTACACCATTGCGGTGCGAGCTGCGGGGGCGAGGCGACAAGATCCTCGCCAACTACTTCCGGCGGTGCTCAAGCCAAATGTCAGATCTTGGCTCATGCACTTGCGGACGGATCCATATCCTCTTGGGCAGATCTATGCCATCGGTTTGTCGGTGCCTTCACGGTGACCACAAACCTCATGGCCAAGAGAGTGACCTTCATCTGCTCGCCCGAAGGAAGGAGAGTCCTGCGCAAGTTCATTCGGAGATTCAGCCGTGCACTACAACATCCCAGATGTCCACCCTGCGCGGTGATCAGCGCGTTTCATCGAACATGCGGAACCGCAGGATGAGGAGGAGATGGCGATGTGTAAAGTCAAGGGCGTCGATGAGTTGTATGCCTTGGCCGACAAGTGTGCACATCTGAAGAAGGAGAAGACTCCGGAGAGAATGCGAGCGAGGATCGGCGTGAGGAGACCGCCCGGCAAAAAGAGCGCGGCGGAACAACCGAAGGAAGAAAAGAAAAGAGGTACTAGTTGTCGAGCAGTCCGGCAACGGAGGTGGCACCAAGAAGGCCAAGGTTGGTGGCTCCGGCAAGGAGGTTGCCGCTGACACCGACCGCCAAGCTGTGGCGACCGCCGACAAGCAGGGACAGCTCAACAAGCGATCTTGCAAGATTCACGCACCAAGGGCCACGACCTCGAGCTTCAAGAAGGTTGAGCAGCTTGTTGAACTGCGAGAAGGCTGAGTCTGGCGGCGAGACAAGGAGAAGGCCCGGGAAGGTCTGGGGCAGCTAGCAAGAAGAGACCCGGCGGGAGGGCGCCACGGCAAGGCCAAGCAGCGGCAAGGAGACAGACCTCCAGCGGCGCGACAAGGATGAAGACGAGCGATGGCGATGAAGATATGGAAGGCGATGAAGCTGATGAGCAGGAGTTTGAAAGCAATGGAGGTCCTCTGCGTTGTGGTGGTGCTTCTCTGCATACCTCGCACCGCCAACTCAAGCAATGGATCGAGAGGTTAATGCAGCAGAACCATCCGTAGAGTCACGCGAGCCTTTGAAATGGTCCAGCCGCCTATCATCTTGATATTGAGGACCACCCGATCGCATGACCGGCGGTCGGGTGTTTGCCGATGTTGGTCTCACCAACTATCCGCAACCTCAAGGTCACCAAGATGTTAGTTGACGGCGGGGCGGCAAACCTGATCTCCTCCGCGGTGCTCCGAAGCTTCAAATCGACAATGAGCTCGAAGAGGCAGCACGTTCAAGGAATCAACCCAGGAAGGAGTAAGCGAAAGGGAAGATCACGTTCTTTGGTAACATTTGGCAGCGAGCTAAACTTCAGGACCGAGAGGTCACGTTCGGCGTTGTTGACTTCCCATTGCCTTATAATGGGATACTTGGCGTCGGCGCTTCGCCAAGTTCATGGCAGCCTCTCATTATGCATACAATTTGCTCAAGATGCCAGGCCCGATAAGTGTCATTTCTGTTCATGGCGACAAGAAAGATGCCCTTATCTGTGCCGACATGATTTACCGGGATGCAGCAGCTGCAACAGAAAGCAAGTCACTTGCAGCTGAAGCTCCCGGGGGGAAGAAGAAGACCACTTTGTCGGCAAGAGCTCGATGCCCTCCGGCAAGCGCACCTCTTGGTGCTGCGCTACCGTCGAGGACGCACCATCGAGCTCCACCGGCAAGTGCAAGAAGATGATGGAAGCTCCACCGAAGACCAAGAAGGTGTCCGCCAAGGAGGACGGCACTGGTGGTACCTTCACCATTAGTGCCACTCTCGACCCTAAATAGGAAGGCGAGCTCGTTGCTTTCCTGCGGGCGAATGTCGATGTGTTTGCATGGCAACCGTCTGACATCCCCGGTGTTCCCAGGAAAGTAATTGAGCACCACCTAGCTGTCTGTCCTCATGCGCGGCCCGTCAAGCAAAAAGTCAGGAAGCAGGCAGTGGAGCGCCAAGAATTCATTGCAGAAGAGATCAAGAAACTGGAAGCAGCAGGCCTTGTCAGAGGAGTGCTCCATCCCACGTGGTTGGCCAATCCTGTAGTTGTTCGCAAGGCAAATGGGAAATGGAGACTTTGTATTGACTTCACAGATGTTAATAAAGCTTGTCCCAAAGACCCATTTCCCTTGCCACGCATCGACCAGATTGTTGACTCCACGGCTGGATGTGATCTGCTTTCATTTCTTGATGCATATTCAGGATATCATCAGATCTTCATGGCAGAAGAGGATGAAGAAAAAACCGCATTCATTGCACCATGTGGCACATACTGTTTCATACGGATGCCTTTCGGTTTGAAGAATGCTGGTTCAACGTTTGCAAGAGTAGTCCGTGACGCTTTTGAGCCGCAAATGCATAGAAATGTAGAAGCCTACATGGATGACATAGTGGTCAAGAGCAAGGACAAAGCAACTCTGGTTCAAGATTTAGATGAGACCTTTGCAAATCTGCGCAAGATCAACCTCAAGCTCAACCCCGAGAAGTGCGTGTTTGGAGTTCCTTCCGGCAAGCTTCTCGGGATCTTCGTGTCTTAGCGGGGAATTGAAGCCAATCCCGACAAGATCAAGGCCATTGAGCAGATCAAAGCACCAAAGCGCGTCAAGGATGTACGAAGACTTGCCGGTTGCGTGGCTGCTCTCAGCAGGTTTATCTCTAGGTCTGCTGGCGCGCTACGCCATTTTCAAGATTTTGAAAAAGGCAGGTCAATGAAATGGACTCCCGAAGCGGAGGCTGCGCTGCAGGACTTAAAGAGGTACCTGTCCTCTACTCCAATACTTGTCGCACCTAGGCCACAGGAGAAGTTGCTGCTATACATAGCGGCAACCAATCAAGTGGTTAGTGTTGCGTTAGTAGCGGAGAGGGAGGCGGACGACGAGCCGACAACCATGGCAGATACATCCAGCGACAAGCAGGGGGCTTCACCGACAAGCTCTGGTCCCGACAAGGACGGATCTGCGCAGGATTGCGAGAAGATGCAGAAAAGGATGGTGCAGCACCCAGGCTACTTTGTCAGTTCCCTTCTGCAGGGCGCTAGGTCAAGGTACTCTGGTGTGCAGAAATTGCTTTTCGGCCTCCTCATGGCCTCGAAAGCTGCGCCATTACTTCCAAGCACATGAGATCCACGATCGTCACTCGCTTTCCGCTGAAGAGGATATTGCAAAATCCGAAGCGGCAGGCAGGATTGTCGAGTGGGCCTTTGGAACTGTCAAGCTTTGGCCTCAAGTTTGAAAGCACTTCAACTATCCAAAGCGAGCCTGGCAGAGTTCATAGCAGAATGGGCGTAGCGCAAGATGAAGAAATTCGAGCGAGCATTCCCGTCAAGGAAGCAAGTAAAGAGTGGCTGATGTACTTTGATGGTGCCTTCTCGCTGCAAGGCGCCGGTGCCGGCGTGCTACTTATCGCGCCCACTAGAGAGCACCTCAAGTACATAGTCCAGATGCACTTTCCCAAGGAGCAAGCAACAAATAATACTGCAGAGTATGAAGGTTTGCTTGCCGGTCACAGAATTGCAGTAGACCTAGGGATCAAGAAGCTCATTATCAGGGGCGACTCGCAGCTTGTCGTCCGCCAAGTAAACAAAGATTATCGGAGTCCGTTGATGGAAGCCTACGTTGATGAAGTGAGAAAGCTAGAAGAACACTTTGACGGCCTACAAATGGAACATGTTCCAAAAGCTCAGAATGATATTGCTGATGGCCTGTCAAAGTGCGCCGCACTCAAGTTACCTGTGGAACCAGGAATTTTTTTGCTCCAGCTGACTCAACCGACTGTAACACCATCAACTGGACAGAACAAGAAGAGAAAGTTGATCTCTGGCGACTACTTCTCGGCCGAGCTCCCCGAAGCCGCCGCCGCGAAAGTCCCCAAGATCAACACCAAAAGTGCCGAGGAGCAGTCTGCTCCAACAAGCCCTAGGGTTTGTTTCGTTGAAGCAGACACTCCCGACAAGTTTTGCTCCGGCAAGCTTGTCGGGGAACATCAAGCTCCGGCCGAGCCGCAGGTTCTTGCCGTCGAAGCTGATGTTCCCGCGGCAGTAGATGTGCCTTTAGTCCTTGTTGTCGAGCCGCATAAGCTCCGGCATGGGCGCAGCAGATTGTCCATTTCCTTTGACAGGAGAACTTCCGAAGAGCAAGAAGAAGCGGAGAAGTAGCCCGGCAGTCAAGTATGTACCAGTTTGTCGACAGACTGCTTGTGCATGTAAGAAGACTCAACGGTGTGAAATTGAAGTGTATTTCTGGGAAGATGGGCGAAGCTGTTGGCGAGAGATACATGGAGGCATATGTGGTCACCACATTGGCGCAAAGCACTTAAGCAAAGCTTTCCGGCAAGGTTTCTTCTGGCCGACAGCCCTCCAAGATGCAACTGCACAAGTAACAAAGTGTGAAGCGTGCGGTTCCATTCCAGCAGATACACCAGCCAGCTCAAGCTCTCGGACGATCCCTTTATCCTGGCCATTTTGATGCGGGGCTCGACATCCTCGGCCCCTTTCCCGAGCTGTCGGGGCTTTGAGTACTTATGCGTCGCAATCGACAAGTTCACAAAGTGCCGGAAGTGGAAGCGATGAGGAAGGTGACAGCACGATCGGCGATCAAGTTCTTGGTCAATTGTTTGCCGTTTTGGGATTCCTAAGGATCATCACCGACAACGGCACACAATTCACAGTCGCACCTTCATGCAGTACATCCAAGATCTTGGCGCCAAGGTCTGCTTTGCTTCATTGCCCACCCAAGGAGCAGCGGTCAAGCGAGAGGGCAAAGCGCTGAAGTGCTGCGAGGACTCAAGACCAGAACTTTCGACGAGGCTGCACAAGTGCGGAAGAAAGCTGGATTGAGGAGCTGCGGTGGTTCTTTGGTCGTCGGGGCGACGCCAAATCGAGCCACCGGCGGACACCTTCGCTCTAGTCTATGGGCGAGGCAGTTCTCCCCACGGAACTTCGTATCGGGTCACCTCGAGTACTCGCTATGATGAGCTTGAGCAAGAGCAGCTGCGACAACATGGCGACTGCTCCTCGAGGAGGATCATCTTGAGCTGCTGTCGAGCTGCTCGTTACCAGCAAGCTTTGCGCCGCTACCATAGCCGCAAAGTTAATGCCGAAAGCTTGAGGAAGGCGACCTTGTTCTTGGTCGCGTTCAATCCGCCAAGAATTCCAACAAGTTGGCCTTGAAGTGGGAAGGCCCTATCGGGTGAAAGCGAGTCACTAGGCTGGGCTGTATCGCTTTGAGACCGAAGATGGCGTTCGGTGAGCAAGCTGCTGGAATATAGAGCATCTTCGTAAGTTTTACCCATAGAGGCGCGTTGCGGAACCCGTCCGGCAACCACCTTTTGTACAAGTCTTGCCGATGTTGCATGTAATCCTTTGTACAAAGCCGGGCGCAGACCCCGTGCATCAGTAAAGCTCATGCGTTGCGCGCAACTTGTCAATTTCATGCTTTCATAATTATTTTGCATGTGTTATCTGACATTTTGTGCAGCATCCGCACCCGGTAAGCAATAACGAGCCACTAGGCTCCATAACTTTATTTTCTCTTCTTTCTTCTCAAAGAAAGGAAGGTTCCGTCGCGCACAAGTTAACCGGGGGAAGAAGATAATGGTGTGGACCGCCAAGCGTCGCTCGAGGAAGTCTCGCCTTGCCGGGAAGCAAACGACAGAAAAGCTAAGTTGCCAAAGTTTGAGCAATCAGTTTTTAAATTTTTAAGAGTTATCTTCCTCGAACGATAATACTTTGTATGGAAAACCTGTGCGCGGAGGAACCAACTCGTAGCTAGTCGCGCCCTTACTTTGTTTCGAGTCCGCTCAACAATTTAAGTGAGCTGCAACTAGTTGCGACAAGGTTGCTTGTCGGGAGGCGGCGCCGCCAAAGACGAGCTCTTGACGTTCACTTTTCAGCGCTTCATGCAAAGGTGCCAGCGCCGACAAGTTCCCTAAAAGCGTAGGGCTCAAACATACAAAGGAAGGAATCGAGTAAAGGAAATAACATTGCAATCGTTTGCCTAAGATAGAGTATATTACAAAATAACTTGTCGCAGATCTAATAATTTGTTCTCTTGAACATGGTCTGCAGCGACAAGGGAAAGATAAATTTGGCGGCCTAGTCACGTGGTCGCCATCAACCTCTTGACTCCGCTCACCCTGTCCACAATGGGTGCGACAAGGGCCTTGAGTGCTTCAATGTCGGCGATCGGCGGCGGGGACTTGAGGGCGTTAAGCGAAGGCGGCCTGGGTTGCGGAAGGCCACCTTCATCGACACCTTCGAAGAGCCCTGCACAGATTTGGCGCGACTCGTCGGCCAGCTGCTGGGATCTCTTCCGGAGCATTGGAAGCCGTCCTGCGCCCTTGAGGAACAGCTGAGCTTGGCGCTAGGTTGGAGATGCTCGTCGGTGGAGTACCGAGATCCACCATCCCCATCTCCATCAGCTCCTTGTCAATGGCGGCGGCAGTATCCACAAGACCCTCCGTCCAGTGCATCACATTCTCTTTGAAGGTATTATGGGCGTTCGTGGCGTTCGCCAACAACTCCTCGTTGGCCTTGATCTTCTCTAGCAAACCCACTTTCCGCTCCTTGGCGCCATCCAGCGTCTCCGTCAAGGTAGACAGCTTCAGCTCAAGATCCGCCTTGGAGTCCTTGGCGGCGTCGAGCTCCTTGATCCTCTCAGCGAGACGGCCCTGCAGCTCGCCAAGAGTGTAGGCGTCCTTCTCGCGCTCATGCTTCAGCGGTGACCTCCTGCCGCTCTTACGGAGGTGGCCTCCAGCTCGTCACCCTCGTCTCCAACTCCTTCTTGGCGGCCTCGGAAGCTGCGGCAGCGTCCTTCGTCTCCTTGAGAGCTCCGCCAAGTGATTGCTCATGGCTGCAAGCTCTTCCTCATAGCTGTCGAGGTTGATCTTCCGCTGCGCCAGCTCGCCTTCTTCGCAGATAGCTTCTCGCCGGCAAGCCTTTGCTGCTCCTCGACCTCGGCCTTCTCCGGGATGAAGGCCGTGCGCCTCGGCGAGTTGTTCCCGCTTGCTACAACCGGAGAGTTTCCTGGTTGGCGCGCCGGAGCTCTTCTGCGCGCTTCTCCATATCCGCTCCCGCCCTCGCGACAAGTGCTTCCCGGGACTCCAGCTTAGCTTGTCAGGCGCGGTAGAGCGACAGCAGCTTCTTCAGCAGCTGCTCCTCCTCAGACTCGCCGCCGCTGCTGCTTGGCGCGTCAACTAGCGACAGCCCAGCGGAGGCGAGCAATTTTTCGTCAAAGGTCTGCCCTTTGACCGGCGCCCTGGAGCTCGATGCCCATGGGAGCTTGATGAAGACACCGTCGCCGGCCTTCAGATAGGCGCCGGGCTGGGGCTCTTCGGAGCCTGGTGCTGCATCGGTGGCGGAGGGCACGGCGGTCGGCGTAGCACCTGGCGCTCCTGCGGCCTCAGGGTCGTCAGTACGATCACCAGACCCCTCCCCAGCCTTTGTGGCAGCAGCCTTGGCGGCCTCCTCGCCGGCGGACCCATCGGCGCCGGCCTCCTCTTCCATGTTGGCGGCGTCTTGGCTCTCTTCGACGCCCTCTGAGCCAGCATCCTGAAAAAGAGAAAGGGTTCAGAATGAAGCAAATCAGATACAAGTCAAAGCAGAAAATTGAAGGATTACAAATACAGCGACAAGATCTTACTCTTCTTCTTCTTCCTTGGAGCTGAGAGCGGAGAAGTCGAACTCCGTGCCGCCTCCGGTGCGACGAGCTGGAAAAGTAGGCTCCCTGGGGCGCTTGGCGGGTGCGGGAGCCGTGGTCCCGAAGGCCCGCTCCGATTCTTTGTGGCGGCGTGAGGCGCTCAGCGGCAAATGAGCTTGCATGGTGGAAGCGCGTCCTGTGGCGCGACGGCTGTTAGCCCGTCTGCCGCCCGCCACTTCCCGGTCTTGCGGGCGCCTTCTTGGTGGAGCTACGGGCTCCTCCGCGACAAGTTATCTGAAGGTGGAGGGGCGCCCCGGCGGCTCGTTCGGCTCGGCATCGAGCTCGGCCTGCTCCTCCGCCGGCAAGCTCCTCTCGGTCGGCAAGGCTTGCCACCTCGGCTGCCTCCGCCTCCTCCACGATGAACCCGAATTCACCGGCGGCAGCAGCTTCCGCCGCTTCCTCCAGCTGGTGGCGTCGCGCTGCAGCTTCGGCGTCGGTGGTGTCGCGGGTGAGCCACTTCGCTCGTCGGCGCGGATCGGCACTTCTTCAAGTTGTCGAAGAACTGCTGCGCGATGTCGTCGGCGGGCTCTTGCCAAGTTGGAGCGATCCCATGGGAATCGCTGACAGCGGCATCATCGCGGATGCGGTCAAGCAAGTTGTTGCACAAAGGAACCCCCTCGGCAACATGAACCACTCGGGCGATCTGGGTCGGGCTTGAACAGCTCAAGCAGCATCGCATCCAGCTCCAAGGCAGTGAAATTCGAGTTGAGGCCAGGCGCAGCCTCATGATGTCCGCCGCATTTTGGAACTCCCAAGCAGGTATCCTCCTCTCCTGCAAGGGAGCGATCTGGCGGCGAAGAAAATCGCGCCAACAGCACCTCGAGTGAGTCCGGCATGCACGAGGTGCAAGATCCGGTCACGACTATCTTCAACCTAGCATCCTCCGGCGCCAAGTTGCTCCAATGGTTGCCGCACACTATGGGATTTTGGCGCTGGGCAGTGAAGGGCTGCGGGTTCTCCTCAATGATCCAACGCCAATCGGCTCTCCACTCCTCCCACTTGCTACGGAGCTCTCCTTCCAGATATGCTTCTTTCTTGCCGATCCTGGAGATCCAAGCAATCCCTCCGGCAAGCGGCTCTCCTCTCTCAACGCGGGGCATGAAGAAGTGGCGGAAGAGGGCTACATTTGGGTGGACTCCGACAAAGTTTTCACAAAGGTGTGCGAAAACCGCCATGGTCAGGACGGCGTTGGGGGTGAAATCAAGGAGGCGGAGGCCGTAGGTGTTCATGATGTCGCAAAAGAATTCGGAAGAGGGCGGGCAGAGCCCGCAATAGAAGAAAAGCGCGAAGAAGGGATACCCGACAGAAACCTTCTCGGATCTTGGCGGCGGAGATCACCCTCGTCTTGCGATCGCGCGCGTCTCCGTCGACCGAAGAGGTAGTACCCCTCCGCGGCTCCTGTCGTCGGCGGGGTCGAAGGTGGCCCGCTCCTTCGCGGCGCCCATGAGCAGCTGCGCCTCGGCCGACTTCACGCCCTTCCCTTGTCGACTTCGGAGCCATGGTGGAGGTGGTGGAGAGGCCGGCGGCGTTGAGGCGTTGGTGGCGATGGGGCGGCGCCGCTCTCTTGGACTTGAGAAGAAGGGGGCGGCGGTGGTTTTGATGTGACAGCAATGGCAAGGTGGGCGTCTTGCCCCTGTTTCCCCTGCTTATAAGGAGGGAGGGGGGCAGGTGTTCCGCTTTTCCGATTAAAGAAAGCCCCCACGATCTCTCCCACGACGCCACGTTCGGCGCGTGCTGTTCGTGGGAGATGTGGTGGGTCCGGGGCAAGTAACGGCGTGATCTAGGCCGTATGTGCCCGTGCACTGTTTTGGGCCTGGCCCAACAGAGCTCGGCGCCGTGTGTGGCCAGCCGGGGCTCTGTCGGTGTACTAGAGTAGGGTACCCTAGTATCCCGAACTTCGTGCCGGACGATCGCAGACACCAGCGGCAAGGCTTGCCTAGTGACCGCCAAGGTCCTCCGCGGCTCCTTTGGAGCCATTCAAGAACAAAATATTCAAGGCCCCGACAAGAGGAGCTTGCCGGGAAGGCCACTCAAGGCACGAAGGAAACAAGACCCCGGCAAGAGGAGCTTGCCGGGAAGGCTTGGTGAGCGACAAGCTACCCGCGCGACAAGGATTCAGCCAGCGGCAAGGTGCTTGCCGCGGCGAGCAACTCTCTTCATCTCCGCTCCGGCTCATCCACCAGCGTGTCGCCATGGGGCCATTCCAGGCGTGCGTGTCAAGAGGCTGTGCAGCCAGCGGGGAGCAGCGATAAGCGGCGCTGACAAGCTTACCATCGTGGCAAGCGGTGGTGCACTTGACGGTCCCTGTTGCCTTGTTTAGGCGGCGAGGGCGGGCATTTATTGATCTTGTCCCTTGCCGTCGAGTTAGGTATAATGCCTTTGTACATTGTACAAGTCGGTGTACCAACTACTGTTTTTCCATTTGTACCCTCATCTACGTTGCCACCTGTCGGAGACCCCTTGAGCCTATAAAAGGAGGCTCAAGTGCAACGTAGAGGGGGTTCGGTTCGGTTCGGTTCGGTTCGGTTCAGTTCATTCGACTCATTCGAGACTACACTCACTCAAGCTAGGTTTTGTAGCTCTCATTGCTCCCTAGCAAGAACACAATAAAATCAACCAAGCAGCAGTAGGAGTATTATCTCTCCGGAGAGCTCCGAAGCTGGGTAAACTGCTCGTGTGCATCGCCTCGATCTGCTCTTCGTGCAATCTCCGCCCCCCATCGAACCACAAGGGACTCGGTCCGCCAGGTCCCATAGGTGTTCGTGGGTCACGATCAGCCTCCCCGACACACTCAGTGATGCCGTTGGAGTTGATGGACTCACATTATCTTCCAAGCCTTCTGTTGTTATAGTATTAGATGGCCTTAAGCCATATTATTTTGTAATAAGTTCTCTTTTGAGACATTCGATGTAATAAGTGTGTGATTGCTACTCTGTTATAAATCCTTCAAGTACTGTGCGTGTCAGCATTACTGATCTAGGGACGACACTGATGCACAGAGATCAGACTGTTTGAGGTCTGGTCGCTACAAAGAGGTTGTACACTTGTTGCATCTCTTTTTTACTCTACATGTTATATATATTGTCCACCGAGCACACGTAGTAACGTGAAATACGATTATTTTATCCTACTATATGACAAGCAGTGAGGTACCAGGCAACTTAGCTATCCGTGATGGACTCTCTTGAACGCCATCATTATTAATCTCCGTGCATTTGAGCTGTGCATTTGTCGATGGGCCTGGGAGTTGAGCTAGTAGGGCAGTGGCCTGGGTCCAAAGTAATAGAAGTAGCACAAAAACATTTTTTGAGTGTAGACTTTTCCTTGCTCAAGCCTGCCTACTAGAATCCCAGTGCTTGAAAGGAAAAGTGAAGGAAAAACATAGGAATTCGAAAGTTTCCTATGGTACTACTATTCATGAATTTGGTTCAAAGGAATGGAGCAAGGGAAAAAATGTAGGATTTGTTCCTTTAGTGTGTCCTTGAAAGAAAAACCGTAGGAATTTTAATTTCCACTTGTCCTCCTTTTCAAATTCCTATTCATGAAGCACAAGACTAAGATATAGTAGCATAATAGCATTATAACCGTACATTTTCTTGTGGTTTGACTTAATCTCACCATGCTTCTTTGCATTCTGTGATCTTCCAATTCTTGTGAATCAAACACACAGATTGGCAGAAATCCTGTGTTTTTCAATTCTCTATTTTGCACGTGCATTCCTATCCTATTCCTGTGTATTTCCTATCCCTGCATTGTTAGAATCCTCAAATTCAAACAAGCCCTTACACAATTACTTCTGTTACAGATATGTGTCAAAGAAAACCTTGTGTGTTTTGTCCTGCTCCTGCTGCATTGTGTTCCACCCCAGCTCAACTGCTCCAACAACGGAAGGGTTCACCACAACAGGGATATACTCTCCACACTGTCTTTCGCCGCCTAAGATCTTCTTCCCCGCCGCCAGCAGCCACGACAACTGCATTACAATCATAGACTGAGCAAATGACATTGAGGACTACACGGGTCCGCAAGAGAGGTCACACTCTTCCGTGTCTGCTTACGTTATGCATCGCTTAATATGATGACATGCTACTTTATCATCGTTTTCACCTATTAGACTCTGAGTCAGGTCCAAACTAATGCTGAAACTTGAGTTTTTAAATGGTTGTGGGGTACATATTAGGGCAGCAATCAGTACTATCTGTCTACTATCTGGTTTATCTCGGGTGTCTACTATGAGTTTGACGTTGGGTGCAAACAAACATTAAAGGAGCCATTATCTATATTTTTTAACTAAAGCAATTATCTGCCTCTTATCATTGGTTTTGGGTCTATCCACAGTTTGCTACCATCACTCTGGATTGGTGCATGCACTCCTTACATAATCTCACAATATTTTATTCCTATGCATGTCAGTTATTGTACACAATGGAACTGAACATGTAGAGCAAAAGAGACGAGCCTTGCGTGGCAATAAAATTTCATGCAGACGTCGCTCCATGGTGGGTGCAAAGGCAGCCTCCCCTCCACCCATTTTGGATCGTAATCAAGAGGAAGATAACTGTTCTGAGGGGGATTCAGAAGGAGAAGACAACTCATATTTACCCCCTGAGGACTTCGCTCTAACTTGGCATGATGATGTTGGTAATATCATGCATATGGTGCCTTGCATTGCTTACTGTATACATCAAATATGTCATCTGCTTAGTTTAGACATGCTTTGTGTCAATGCCATCTGTTTAATTTATTTATCATATATGTGAATCATGCAATGCCATCTTGTTTAGCCAGGCATCATATATGTGAATTTTGCAATGTCACCCTAGTTAGCCAGTCATCTTATATGTGAATTATATCATGCCATCATTTTTTTATTACGTGTTAAATTTGTCAACAATTTTAGTACATTCAATTACTATTCATGTGCATCAGCCATTCGGCACGGTCATGGAAAAATCTTAAGTGGAAACAAGGTCTTCAGAGCATACAATGCTATGTGACGAAGCGCATGTCTTCCTGGTTAAGGATAGCTCCTCAGAGGAGGATTCAGAGACAGATGACCAGTCCTATTCCCCCCCCCCCCCCAAGGTGCATGCTCTAACTTGGCAAGGTTATGTTGCCCATATCGTGCGTATGGTATCTTGCATTGCTATGTCATTTGCTTAGTTTAGAGATGCTTTGTGTGAATGCCACATGTTTAGTGTCTAATTACCATATATGTGAATTATGCGATGCCATCTTGTTGCAAGACATTATATATGTGAATTATGCAATGATATCTTGTTGCAAGGCATTATGTATGTGAATTATGCAATGTCATGCTATTTAGCCAAGCGTCATATATGTGAATTATATCATGCCGTCCTTTTTTTTGTATTTCTCGTTGCATTTATCGACAATGTTGACCAGTCCTATTATCCCCCTGAGGTGTATGCTCAAACTTGGCAGCGTTATATTACTCATATCATGCATATGTTGTATTGCAATGCTTACTTTTTACATCATATACACAATATTGAATGACATCTCCTTAGTTGACACATCATATATGCGATTGCCATCTTCTCACTTGCTTAGTCTATAAATCATATATTTGAATTATATCATGCCAAGATGTTTACATAGACAGCATGTATCTAAATTATGGCATGCCAACCCGATTTCTAAAGACACAATATAGTTATATCATCTCATCTTGTTTACATAGTCATCATATTTTGAATTATGTCATTGTATCCTGTTTAGTTAGCCATCATACATGTGAAATTGTGTCATGCTATCATGTTTAATTAGCCATCATATATGTTAAATTATGTCCTGCTACTCTGTTTGGTTAGACAACACAAATGTGAATTATTTCATGCCCTGATTTCTTCCCTACTATCCATTGCACCTGTCTATCTTACAATGTATGTACATTCAATTACCTTCCTTGTTTATCAACCATTTCAATTGGAGGGGGTGATGGCAGTATCTGTGGGAGTAAAAACACGGTCTTCAGAAAAGATCATGCTACCTGTCGATGCAGATAGAACCACGGTTGTACTTGCCCAAGAACCAACCCCACCACAGATAACCCAGACTCACGCAGATTGTACCTCTACCCAGTTGGACAGAGAACCAGCTACACCCCTTCTAACCCCAACGCCAGCAGATAGTAACCCATTTCTAGTTGACACAGCACCGTCTCCACCACACAGAGCACCCAAACACGAGCAGGTAGTAAGGCAATTGCAGTGCCCAAAGCACGAGGACCACCACTCCAAACCCCAAGTCAACGCTTAAAGTAGAAGAAGAATTGTTCTCAGGTCTGGTTCCGTAGCTATGGTTCATACAACTTTGCTCTTGCATCACTGTATTTACTCATACCAACTAATTTCAAATTTGAAGTATGCAGTTGAAACTCCAATGGCGCAACAGGTATGTTTTAAACCTGTTTCTTTAACGTGTTTGCTGTTGTAACTTGCTCTATGTTGATTTCAGTTTCAATTGAATAAATAGTTATGTTCTCATGACATGCACATTATAAGTGTTGTTATTGCCGTGTAGTTTCCCACACTTATATTCTGTCTATGCTGCTTTGTCTTAAATAGATATGATTCGAACTGTATCTATCTTGATTTGGCAACGTAAACTAGAATGATATAGAACATACAGTGACCATACTACATAGATATATGTTTGTTTCATGCTGGTATCATGTCCACCTTACTACTGAACTAGTTTACCAAAATGAGTTTCATATACTACATTGTAAACCTGTGATGTGTTTGTTTGTTTCTCTTTTAGAACGCGGATAAAATATTGGAGAAGAGTACCCCGTTATGCAATGGTAAATGAAGTAATGCAGATAAGGTTCAAGATAGTGAGACATCCCTGTTGGTCTCCAAGAAAGCTGATAAAAACTATATTGAAGACACTGAGACAACTGCAAAGTCCTGTCTTGATGTAGTGTTCGCGTTACTGGCTACTACTGTTGGCACCAGCTCTTCGAACTCGCTACCTGAATCAGTTCGGCTTCTTGAGTCTCAACTTCAAGTTGAAAGACATCGATTAGATGTTATGCGATAGGAAGCCGAAGGACTGAGGAAGTCCCTGTAGAATTCAGATGCATACTTTCTGGTGCAACAGCAAGTGCTAGATAATTTAAGCGCCAAACAAGAGAAATTTAGTAAGCTTGGTAAGCATCTTGCTAGCATTATGGGTACCCAGGATATTGTTTCTTGAGCTCTTCTGAAGTGGTTTCAGTTCTGGACTTGTTTTTCTGCGGCGTTTATTTGCACTGGTCGCCAACTTTGATAACCAATGTATATGATATTCTGCTTTGTTCCCTATATTTACACTTGTGGTAAATTTTGATGCCCAGTGGATGTAATATGTGTAATAGCCGTGATAGCCTAGCGTAAGGTTCTTGCTTATTTATTTCCTTGTTGTCTTGTTTATTTGTTTGCTTGTAGTCAGTGCAGTTCTTTTTCCGCGATTTGCTAGTGGCCGCAATAACAGATTTTTTAAAACTAGGCCACAATAACCATTGCTATGTCTTGAGCTTGCGTTGGTTTTCCCCGAAGAGGAGAGGATGATGCAGCACAAGAGCGTAAGTATTTCCCTCAGTTTTGAGAACCAAGGTATCAATCCAAGAGGAGGCCACGCGCAAGTCCCTCGTACTGCACAAAACGATAGCTACTCGCAACCAACGCGATTAGGGGTTGTCAATCCCTTCACGGTCACTTACGAGAGTGAGATCTGATAGAGATAATATTTTTGGTATTTTGGTATAAATATGCAAAGTGAAAAGTAAAAGGAAAGCAAGTAAATAAAGTGATGGAGATTGATATGATAAGAATAGACCCGGGGGCCATAGGTTTCACTAGTGGCTTCTCTCAAGAGCATAGATATTCTACGGTGGGTGAACAAATTACTGTTGAGCAATTGACAGAATTGAGCATAGTTATGAGGTTATCTAGGCAATGATCATGTATATAGGCATCATGTCTAAGACAAGTAGACCAAAACGATTCTGCATCTACTACTATTACTCCACTCATCGACCGCTATCCGGCATGCATCTAGAGTATTAAGTTAAAAACAGAGTAACACATTAAGCAAGATGACATGATGTAGAGGAATATATTCATGCAATATGATAAATACCCCATCTTGTTATCCTCGATGGCAACAATACAATACGTGCCTTGCAATCCCTTCTGTCACTGGGTAAGGACACCGCAAGATTGAACCCAAAGCTAAGCACTTCTCCCATTGCAAGAACTACCAATCTAGTTGGCCAAACCAAATGGATAATTCGAAGAGACTTGCAAAGATAACTCAATCATACATAAAAGAATTCAGAGAAGAATCAAATATTTTCCATGGATAAGCTGGATCATAAACCCACAATTCATCGGTCTCAACAAACACACCGCAAAAAGAAGATTACATCGAATAGATCTCCATGAGAGAGGGGGAGAACATTGTATTGAGATACAAAAAGAGAGAAGAAGCCATCTAGCTACTAGCTATGGACCCGAAGGTCTTAAGTAAACTACTCACACTTCATCGGAGGGGCTATGGTGTTGATGTAGAAGCCCTCCGTGGTGGATGCCCCCCCGTGAGCTCCTAACAGGCCCCAAGATGGGATCTCATGGATACAGAAAGTTGCGGCTGTGGAATTAGGTTTTTGGCTCCGTCTCTGATCTGTTGGGGGTACGTAGGTATATATAGGAGGAAGGAGTACGTCGGTGGAGCGTCAGGGGGCCCACGAGGCAGGGGGGCGCGCCCAGGGGGGCGCCCTCCACCCTCGTGACCGCCTCTAGCACTTCTTGGAGTAGGGTCCAAGTCTCCTGGATCACGTTTGGTGAGAAGATCACGTTCCCGAAGGTTTCATTCCGTTTGGACTCCGTTTGATATTCCGTTTCTTCAAACACTGAAATAGGCAAAAAACAGCAATTCAGGCTGGGCCTCCGGTTAATAGGTTAGTCCCAAAAGTAATATAAAAGTGGAAAATAAAGCCCATTATAGTCCAAAACAATAGATAAAGTAGCATGGAGCAATCAAAATTATAGATACGTTGGAGACGATCGCATCCCCAAGCTTAATTCCTGCTCCTCCTCGAGTAGGTAAATGATAAAAAGAGAATTTTTGATGTGGAGTGATACTTTGGCATAATTTCAATGTAAATCTTCTTAATTGTGATATGAATATTCATATCCGAAAGATTCAAGACAAAAGTTCATATTGACATAAAAATAATAATATTTCAAGCATACTAATCAAAATAATTATGTCATCTCAAAATAACATGGCCAAGGAAAGTTCATCCCTACAAAATCATATAGTTAGGCTATGCTTCATTTTCGTCACACAAAGATGTTCCCAACTTCTATACCCCCGATGAAAAGCCAAGCAATTGTTTCATACTTAAATAATCTCAAACTTTTTCAACCTTCACGCAATACATGAGCGTGAGCCATGGATATAGCACTATGGGTGGAATAGAATATGATGATGGGGATTGTGTGGAGAAGACAAAAAAGGAGAAAGGCTCACATTGACGAGGATAATCAACAGGCTATGGAAATGCCCATCAATTGATGTCAACATGAGGAATAGGGATTGCCATGCAACGGATGCACTAGAGCTATGAATGCTCAACAAAAGAAAACTATTGGGTGTGCATCCAACTTTCTTGCTCATGAAGACCTAGGGCATTTGAGGAATCCCATCGTAGGAATATACAAGCCAAGTTCTATAATGAAAAATTCCCACTAGTATGAAAAAGACAACTTATGAGACTCACTATATGAAAAACATGGTGCTACTTTGAAGCACAATATATGAGACTCACTACATGAAGAGCAAGGTGCTACTTTGAAGCACAAAATATGAGACTTACTACATGAAGAACATGGTGCTACTTTGAAACACAAGTGTGGAAAAAGAGATAGTAGCATTGCCCTTTTTTTGGGGGCCTTTTTTTTTATTTTGGCCTTTCTCTCTTTTTTTGGGCAATGCTCTAATAATTATGATCATCACACTTCTATTGATTACAACATAAAGATTACAACTCGAAACCTAGAACAAGATATGACTCTATATGAATGCCTCCGGCGGTGTACCGGGATGGTGCAATGAATCAAGAGTGACATGTATGAAAATAATGCATGGTGGCTTTGCCACAAATACGATGTCAACTACATGATCATGCAATGGCAATATGACAAAAGTAAGGTATGTCATGATGATGATGAACGGAACGGTGGAAAGTTGCATGGCGATATATCTCGGAATGGCTATGGAAATGCCATAATAGGTAGGTATGGTGGCTGTTTTGAGGAAGATATAGGGAGGTTTATGTGTGATAGAGCGTATCATATCACGGGGTTTGTATGCACCGGCGAAGTTTGCACCAACTCTCAATGTGAGAAAGGGCAATGCACGGTACCGAAGAGGCTAGCAATGGCGGAAAGGTAAAAGTGCGCGTAATCCATGGACTCAACATTAGTAAAAAGAACTCATATAATTATTACAAAAATTTAGAATTCATCAAAAATCAAGTACTACGCGCATACTCCTAGGGGGATAGATTGGTAGGAAAAGACCATCGCTCGTCCCCGACCGCCACTCATAAGGATGCACAAGCCAGGTACACTTCATGTTTCAAATTTGTTACATAACTTTAACCATACGTGCATGCTACGGGATTTGCTAACTTCAACACAAGCATTTCTCAAATTCATAACTACTCAACTAGCATGACTTTGATATTATCACCTCCATATCTCAAAACAATTATCAAGCATCAAACTTATCTTAGTATTCAACTCACTCAAAAGAAAGTTTCACATATCTTGAATACCAAGTATATTAACATTAAGCAAATTACCATGCTATTAACGACTCTCAAAATAATCTAAGCGAAGCATGAGAGATCAAGTTTCTTTAAAATAAATCCACCACCGTGCTCTAAAAGATCTAAGTGAAGCACTAGAGCAAAAATTATCAAGCTCAAAAGATATAAGTGAAGCACTATGAGCAAATTATCAAGCTCAAAAGATATAAGTGAAGAACATAGAGTGCTATATCAAATTTCAATTCATGTATGGCTCTCTCAAAAGGTGTGTACAGCAAGGATGATTGTGATAAACTAACAAGCAAAGACTCAAATAATACAAGACACTCCAAGCAAAACACATATCATGTTGGTGAATAAAAATATAGCTCCAAGTAAATTACCGATGGAAGTAGATTTAAAGAGGGATGCCTTCAGGGCATCCCCAAGCTTTGACTTTTGGTGTCCTTGATTATCTTGGGGTGCCATGGGCATCCCCAAGCTTAGGCTCTTGCCACTCCTTGTTCCATAATCCATCAAAAGAATTCACCCAAAACTTGAAAACTTCACAACACAAAACTCAATAGAAATCTCGTGAGCTCCTAGAGAAATAAAACAAAAGACTACTTTAAGGTACTGTAATGAACTCATTCTTTATTTATAATGGTGTTAAACCTAATGTATTCCAACTTCTCTATGGATTATAAAATATTTTACTAACCATAGATTCATCAAAATAAGCAAACAACACACGCAAAACAGAATCTGTCAAAAACAGAACAGTCTGTAGTAATCTGTAACTAACGCAAACTTCTGGAACCCAAACAATTCTACCAAACTTAGACGACCTGGACAATTTGTTTATTGATCAGCAGCAATTGGAATAAGTATTTTATCACGTTCTGGTGTTTTTTAACAATTCGGGCACTGAGCACAAATATTCTAGAAATTACAGCAAGATCAAATAACTATCATCCAAGTAGATCCAATAGGTTCAACTTGGCACAAACACTAATTAAAAGATAAAACCACATCTAAACAGAGGCTAGATGGATTATTTATTCCTAAACATAAGCAAAAACAAAAAAAATAAAAATAAAATTGGGTTGCCTCCCAACAAGCGCTATCGTTTAATGCCCCTAGCTAGGCATAAAAGCAAGGATAGATCTACGTATTGTCATCTTTGGTAGGCAATCCATAAGTGGCTCTCATGATAGATTCATATGGTAATTTTATTTTCTTTCTAGGAAAGTGTTCCATGCCCTTCTTTAAATGGAATTGGAATCTAATATTTCCCTCCTTCATATCAATAATTGCACCAACCGTTCTAAGGAAAGGTCTACCAAGAATAATAGGACATGAAGGATTGCAATCTATATCAAGAACGATAAAATCTACGGGCACATAATTCCTATTTGCAATAATAAGAACATCATTAATTTTTCCCATAGGCTTTTTAATAGTGGAATCCGCAAGATGCAAGTTTAGAGAGCAATCATCAAAATCACGGAAATCTAGCAAATCACACAAAGTTTTGGGAATAGTAGAGACACTAGCACCCAAATCACACAAAGCATGCAACTCATAATTTTTTATTTTAATTTTGATAGTAGGTTCCCACTCATCATGGAGTTTCCTAGGGATAAAAATTTTCAACTCAAGCTTTTCTTCATAAGATTGCATCAAGGCATCAACAATGTGTTCGGTAAAAGCCTTATTTTGACTATAAGCATGAGGAGAATTTAGCACGGATTGCAACAAGGAAATACAATCAATAAAACAGCAATTTTCATAATTAAATTCCTTGAGACCCAATATAGTGGGTTTAGCAACATCTAGATTTCTATTTCTTTCAATCCCACTTTTATCAGTTTCATCATTAAGATCTAAAAACTCCGAATTCTTAGAACGCCTTCTAGGTAAAGGAAGATCATATTCAGTTTCATCAAGATTCATATTGAAAAACAAAGATTTAATAAGGGACACATCAATAACTTTTAGATCTTCATCTTGATTTTCATAGGAATTAGAATAACACGCTTTAATAAAGGCATCTTTGGAAGCACGCATCCTAGCGGTTCTTTCTTTGCACTCATCAATGGAAATTCTCATAGCTTTGAGAGACTCATTGATATCATGCTTAGGAGGAATAGATCTAAGCTTTAAATAATCAACCTCAAGAGAAATTCTATCAACGTTCCTAGCCAAATAATCAACTTTAAGCAATTTCTCTTCAAGCAAAGCATTAAAATTCTTTTGTGAATTCATAAACTCTTTAACAATACTCTCAAATTCAGAGGGAATCTTATTAAAATTTCCATAAGAGTTGTTGTAGGAATTTCCATAATTATTAGAAGGATTACTAGGATAAGGCCTAGGATTAAAATTCCCTCTATACGCGTTGTTACCAAAATTATTCCTACCAACAAAATTCACATCCATAGATTCATTATTATTCTCAATCAAGGTAGACAAAGGCATATCATTAGGATCAGAAGAAACACTCTTAGTAAATAACTTCATAAGTTCATCCATCTTTCCACTCAAAACATTGATTTCTTCTATAGCATGCACTTTTTTATTAGTAGATCTTTCAGTATGCCATTGAGAATAATTAACCATAATATTATCTAGGAGTTTAGTAGCATCTCCTAAAGTGATTTCCATAAAAGTGCCTCCCGCGGCCGAATCTAAAAGATTTCTATAAGCAAAATTCAATCCAGCATAAATTTTTTGTACAATCATCCACAAGTTCAAACCATGAGTAGGACAATTACGTATCATTAATTTCATTCTCTCCCAAGCTTTTGCAACATGTTCATGATCAAGTTGCTTAAAATTCATAATATCGTTCCTAAGAGAGATAATCTTAGCGGGAGGAAAATACTTAGAGATAAAAGCATCTTTGCACTTGTTCCAAGAATCAATACTATTTTTAGGCAAAGATGAAAACCACGCTTTAGCACGATCTCTAAGCTTAAAAAGGAAATAGCTTCAATTTAACGACATCATTATCGACATCTTTTTTCTTTTGCATATCACATAAATCAACGAAGCTATTCAGATGAGTAGCGGCATCTTCACTAGGAAGGTCGGCGAATTGATCTTTCATAACAAGATTCAACAAAGCAGTATTGATTTCACAAGATTCGGTATTGGCAAGAGGAGCAATCGGAGTGCTAAGGAAATCATTATTATTGGTATTGGTGAAGTTACACAATTTGGTAGCATCTTGAGCCATCGCGACGAGCAAGCAAACCAACACACGAGGAAACAAAAGGCAAAGGGAAAAAGAGGAGGAGATTGGGAAAGAGAGGGAAAATAAAACGGCATGGGTGAAGTGGGGGAGAGGAAAACGAGAGGCAAATGGCAAATAATGTAATGCGAGAGATAGGAATTGTGATGGGTACTTGGTATGTTGACTTTACGTAGACCTCCCGGCAACGGCGCGTAAATCCTTCTTGCTACGCCTTGAGCTTGCTGGTTTTCCCCAAGAGGAGAGGATGATGCAGCACAAGAGCGTAAGTATTTCCCTCAGTTTTTGAGAACCAAGGTATCAATCCAAGAGGAGGCCACGCAAGTCCCTCGTACCTGCACAAAACGATAGCTACTCGCAACCAACGCGATTAGGGGTTGTCAATCCTTCACGGTCACTTACTTAGAGTGAGATCTGATAGAGATAATATTTTGGTATTTTGGTATAAAGATGCAAAGTGAAAAGTAAAAGAAAAGCAAGTAAATAAAGTGATGGAGATTGATATGATGAGAATAGACCCGTGGGCCATAGGTTTCACTAGTGGCTTCTCTCAAGAGCATAGATATTCTACGGTGGGTGAACAAATTACTGTTGAGCAATTGACAGAATTGAGCATAGTTATGAGGTTATCTAGGCAATGATCATGTATATAGGCATCACGTCCAAGACAAGTAGACCGAAACGATTTTGCATCTACTACTATTACTCCACTCATCGACCGCTATCCAGCATGCATCTATAGTATTAAGTTAAAAACAGAGTAACGCCTTAAGCAAGATGACATGATGTAGAGGAATAAATTCATGCAATATGATAAATACCCCATCTTGTTATCCTCGATGGCAACAATCCAATACGTGCCTTTGCAACCCTTTCACACTGGTAAGGACACCGCAAGATTGAACCCAAAGCTAAGCACTTCTCCCATTGCAAGAACTACCAATCTAGTTGGCCAAACCAAACGGATAATTCGAAGATACTTGCAAAGATAACTCAATCATACATAAAAGAATTCAGAGAAGCTGGATCATAAACCCACAATTCATCGGTCTCAACAAACACACCGCAAAAAGAAGATTACATCGAATAGATCTCCACGAGAGAGGGGGAGAACATTGTATTGAGATCCAAAAAGAGAGAAGAAGCCATCTAGCTACTAGCTATGGACCCGAAGGTCTGAAGTAAACTACTCACACTTCATCGGAGGGGCTATGGTGTTTATGTAGAAGCCCTCCGTGGTGGATGCCCCCTCCTGCGGAGCTCCGGAACAGGCCCCAAGATGGGATCTCGTGGATACAGGAAGTTGCGGCGGTGTAATTAGGTTTTTGGCTCTGTCTCTGATCTGTTGGGGGTACGTAGGTATATATAGGAGGAAGGAGTACGTCGGTGGAGCGTCAGGGGGCCCACGAGGGGGGGCGGCCCAGGCGCGCCCACCTCGTGACCGCCTGCACTTCTTGGAGTAGGGTCCAAGTCTCCCGGATCACGCTCGGTGAGAAGATCACGTTCAAGGTTTCATTCCGCTTGGACTCCGTTTGATGTTCCGTTTCTTCGAAACACTGAAATAGGCAAAAAAAACAGCAATTCTGGGATGGGCCTCCGGTTAATAGGTTAGTCCCAAAAGTAATATAAAAGTGGAAAATAAAGCCCATTATAGTCCAAAACAATAGATAAAGTAGCATGGAGCAATCAAAAATTATAGATACGTTGGAGACGTATCAACCATGGGCTACATATTTAGTGTAGTTACCATGGGCCTCCTACGGGCCGTAGAAACAATTGGCCTTCTAAGGGCTGTAGATACAATGGGCCTTCTATGGGCCGTAGCATCAATGGGCCTTCTACGTGCCGTATGATCGATAGGCCAAACATGGGCCAATATCAGACTGCATTATGGGCCATAAATGGCCTAGATTTGGAATCGTCCGTTCATGGGCCGACAATAACTGGCCGTCGTTAATCGGACGTATTTGATGACGTTATGAAAACGGCCCAATGGATTAACGGGCCGCAAATGGGCCAATTGTAACCGCGGGCTGAATTTAGCCCACAAGCAGAAAAGGCCAATGACGAGTCGTCCGTAACCGAATGCTGGAAATGAGCCCAAGAATAAATGGGCCATGAGAAGGCCAAAAGATATTACGGGTTGGAAACGGTTGAGGGAGTCCTGGATTAAGGGGTCCTCGGGCGTCCGGACTATATAGCATGGGCCGGACTGATTGGTTGTGAAGATACAAGACCGAAGACTCTCTCCCGTGTCCGGATGGGACTCTCCTTCGCGTGGAAGGCAAGCTTGGCGCCCTGATATGAAGATTCCTTTCTCTGTAACCGACTTTGTACAACCCTAGTCCCCTCCGGTGTCTATATAAACCGGAGGGCTTAGACTGTAGAGGCAATCACAATCATAGTCATACAGGCTAGACTTTTAGGGTTCTAGCCATTACAATCTTGAGGTAGATCAACTCTTGTAATACTCATATTCATCAAGATCAATCAAGCAGGAAGTAGGGTATTACCTCCATAGAGAGGGCTCGAACCTAGGTAAACATCGTGTCCCCCGTCTCTTGTTACCATCAACCTTGGACGCACAGTTCGGGACCCCCTACCCGAGATCCGCCGGTTTTGACACAGACATTGGTGCTTTCATTTAGAGACCCGTTGTGTTGTCTTCAAGTGGTTCGATGGCCCCGTCAATCATCTACCACAATGCTATCCAGACGGAAATCATCTTTGTATTTCACGGCTTCGCACTGCGGGCCAACTCGCTTGGCCATCTAGAGCAGATCGACAGCTACGCCCCTGGCCATCAGGTCAGATTTGGAAGCTTGAACTACATCGCTGATATCCACGGAGACTTGATCTTCGACGGATTCGAGCCCAGGGCAGCCGCTCCCTGCCACCTCGACGAACATGACCTAAATCTGTCATCAGACCATACCCAGGAGATAGTGCCTGTAACTACTCTGGCCTTAGATCCGAAGCAGATCTCGCCATCTAAGGACGGGAAGCTCAACCCCGCCACGGAAGCCGCAGACTCAGCGGCATCGAAGCTGCACACAGACCCAATCTCGAGTGGAATCTGTGTCACCGGAACCTCGGACTCGTTTCCGGCCACAGGTTCTGAAACATGTGCGTCCGCATATGTCGAGCCTGATTAGGCGACGATCGTCGAATTCAGCTCCGCGGACATCTTCCGGCACTCACCTTTAGGCGATGTGCTAAACTCATTAAAAACACTCTCCTTAGCGGGGGACTTACAGCCGAATTATATCCGGTTCGAACTGGAAGCTAATGACGGAAAATTTTGCTTCCCACCCACTGCCGACTTCATAGCTACTATCGAAGACTTAACCGACATGCTCGATTACGGCTCCAAAGACATCGACGGTATGGACGACGATGCCGAAGAGGAGCAGGGCCAAAACCCGCCGTTTCCCGAGCGCTGGACAGCCACTTCTTCGTACGACGTGCACATGGTGGATACACCTAAAGTGACCAATGGCGATAACGAGAAGGATCCAGTGGAGGATAAACCTCCTGAGATACAGCCAAAACACTGACGTCAGCGGCGCCGCTATAAGTCACGCCATGGAAAAAATAGCAATACCGACACTGGAGAAGAAAACACTCTGGACGGTGTCGAAGATAGAGAAGACCCCGACGAGCAAACTGCCGAACAGGACAATCGGGAAGACGGGCAAGTTAGCCCTGATGAACAGGCCATAAACGAAGACTCGGAGGACATCAATTATCTACCACTCTCCGAGGATGAGGTGAGCCTCAGCAACGAAGACTTCATCATACCTGTCGTGGTTTTGTCACGGCAGATGTCCTCGTGAAAGGGCTTAGTCGTGGAGCCATCGCTACGGGTTGACTTAAAGGGGTTAAAGCGGACAAGGGACGCAGGAGAGTTTTATACTAGTTCGGCCCCTTACGATGAAGGTAAAAGCCTACATCTAGTTGTGATGGAATTGATGGGGTTTCGATGACCAGGGAGCGAATATGCTTTTCCTGAGTCTCGAGTTGTTGTCTGTTGTCTTGAACCGTCGCCGGGTCGTCCCCTTATATACATGAGTTTACGCCCGTCAGTTTACAGAGTCCCGAGGCTGGCTTATAAACGTGTTCGTCTCGGTCTCCGCTCTTTCTACCTTACAATGCAAGTTACATATCAATGCCGGTTTATAGCTACAGGCCTTAAACCGGTTTTGGGCCCTGGGCCTTTACACAGCGTCTCCGTCTGTCTTCATGGGCTTCAAGTATAATGAACTATTGATGAAGTTAACCCGGCCTCTCCTGGCCGGTTTACGCCCAGTAGTAATATTCTCAACATTAGGCCCCAGACTGATTTGAACTGGTTCATGTCAGTCCTCAAGAAAACTTCGTCTTCAACATCTTCACGAAATTTTGTAAACAGCCGTGACGTCAACTTCCCAGGTCATGGTAACCCGTCGTGACGTCATCTGTTATTAAAAACTGTGTATGACACATCTTCATTAATGGGTCTCTGATAATCGAGGCGACAGCTCCGCCTTATTTCCAAATTTCTGGCTCCTTGATTTTTGCGCCTGACAATTATCCCTTGCTTTTATAAATAGGGCCGAGGGTCATTTTCACCTTTCCCCTCGTGCCTCTTCGTCATCGTCTTCCTCAAGCCGCCAACCTTCGAGCTCCGCCGCCATCGACCGTCGCCTTTGCTTCAACTCTGGCTGCTGCATCACCCTGAACGTACCAGAGAATTGCGGTGCTTCCCCGCTCCTTCATTAGCACTGGTAAGCTTTCTGCTCTTCTGCCATAGATCTGTTCTAGGGTTTCGGTATTCTTCGGTGTTCGTCGGTGTTCATTGCTTGTGTAGTAACTTTTTGATCCAAACCTTGATGTTCATCCTGTTCAATGATAGCCGCAGCTCTCATTTTCCATCTAATGCACCTTGTTAAAATAGCAGATCCCATCTGAACCTTCATCCACTGCTTCGGCACTACTTCTTAGGTTTGAATATATTTCCCTTTTCTGATATACGGTAGATCCAAAGGTATACTGCCAATTTGTGAAACCTATTTGTCCTTCACTTACACATCTATAGATTTGCATCTTCAATGTCAGACTAGGCGGTTTAACTTTGAAAGAATGATGACCCGGTATATACCATTAGTCCCCTTGTTGAACCGCCAATGTACTTCCACGTATAGCCTTTATTTAATAAATTCCGGTTTAGGATTACCAACTCCGGTTTACAACATGCTTATATCCGTGAACCGCCGCATAGTTGTCCACTGTAATTCTTAAACCGGTAACTGTCATGTTGTAGATCATTCATTGCCATGGCCAAGCAAGTGTATGAATGCAACTGGGTCCCTTCTCGAGTAACAGAGGAACAGTTAGACAACCTTGTCAAAACGAGCGCTTTAAGTAAGAAAGATGTCAGTCACTGGAGGGTCCCTGGCCCGGAATGTCCTCCTACTCCCCAAGACGGAGAAGTTATTGTTTTTGCTGATCACTTAAGCCGGGGTTTCAGCCCTCCCGGTTCAAAAAATTTCCGGGATGTTCTGGCCAACTTTCAACTGCGCCCCCAAGATATCGGTCCTAACTCTATAACCAATATCTGCCACTTCCAAGTTTTTTCTGAAGTTTACCTTCAAGAGGAACCTACAGTAGAACTGTTCAGGGATTTCTGTCACCTACACCGCCGTACAGAATTCAAAGACAGACCCAACACAGAACTGGGCGGAATGGCAGTTCAGAAAAGGAAAGAAGTCACATTTCCTCATGCCAATCTCCACAGTCACCCCAAAGAGTGGAACCAGACCTGGTTTTATTGCAAGGACACGTCTCCAACTGATGAAAACCCCGCCGGGTTACCGCCCCGAACGCTCGAGCAACACACACCCTTTTCTCGAGGTCGATCGCTAAATAGAGAATCAAATATGCTCCTCAATTATCAAAGCTTAGGGCCTTTATGGCAAACGGGTTGACAGGAGTTGATTTTGCGCGCTGCTGGATAATTTGGAGCGTTTTGCCCTCAAGCCAGTGCCCTGGTTTGATGTGCGAGTATACAGGGGATTTGAAGGATGCTCAACGGCACATTGATATTCAGCTTACAGATGACGAAGTCACTGAGGCTGTAAAAATGATGTTGAACGAACCGGAGGCTGTCTGCGCTCAAACCGGACTACTCCCTTTCTGCGCCATCAACAAACCACCAGTTGTAAGAATCGTATAAATTGTTTATCTGAAACTGCTTCTATCCCAATATTCTCTGAAAATGTGATGATTTTTTGGCAGGGTGATGATCCTTTCTGGAACAAGAAACTTCCGCAAGACAAACCGGTGAAGCCAACCCGCCAAAAGACCAAAGCTGTGAAAAAACCTGCCAACCGGAAGAGAACCACTGCATCCTCCGATCCACCGGCTGATGATGATGTGGGTAACCCAGATTTTGAGGTAGAACTTGACTCACTTGGTTCATTTTTCATACGTCTTATTGATGATGATTATTGCCAGGATGACGCTGAAGTCAGTCACGCCGATGTTGTAGAGGTAATCGTTCTTTCCTCCGATTCAAACCCTTTGCCTTCACTAAAAACCCGTCGAGCAAACCGGAAAGTTAAATTTTCTCATCCTCTTGCTTACTTGATCCGAACTTTCTTGTGAAGACACAACAGACGAGGTTTCGCCAGACAACCCGCAGATAGCGGCCAGGTAGTTACCTCCGCGGTTTATCGAACAGTCCGTTCGAAACGCCGCTCAGAGGTCTCTAATTCCCTTGACACTTCACGCCCTAAAGCGGGCTGCTTTCGTCAACCTCTTAACCCATCTGATTCAAATTACCAGGGCACTTCTCACTCATCTTCCGGCGGGTCGTCAGCCACCAAACTTCCACCCCTCAAAACGGTTATTGGGTAAGTTGTTCACTTGCTTTATCTTTGATATGTGTTTCATATGCTATACTGACCTTCATGTCTATTTTGTCAGTGCTAAGCCCAGACCAAGCAAGAAGGCTCGCCTGAATAAACCGTCAGAGGAGGACGCGGCTGTTGAACCGGAGAAAACTCCTGACCTTGAAGAAGCCAATGTTGATGACATGTTGAATGATCTACCACCTCAGGATCATGACTTTACCGCTGATTAGGTAGAAATTGACACTACAGGCCATACTGACCAGCCTACCAGTCCTATCCGGACTGACAAACCGGCAAGTCCAGCAAAGGATACCGACAAACCGGCAACTCCAGTACGAACTGCTGAGGAAAAGGATGATGAAGTTCTGATTACTGGCATTGGCCATACTGAACCAGGAAATCCTATCGCTCTGTCGAAGCATACCGCCAAAGAGGAATTTTCTGCACTTGGTAAAGGCAAATGGATTGCCGATCTGTCCACCTATGCTCATCTGAACGCTCAAGACCTTCATTCCGGCTATCTGAACCGTTTGTACACCAGCCGTGACTATGAAGCCGGCTTAGTGAATATGATGAAGGAACGATATGAGGTAATTTCATAAGTGTTGCTCCCTTACTATTTAACTGCAGCTTATCAAACTCCAGTAGCCCCCAAGTGACGGTTTAAGATATCAATCCAAATCGGGACTTAATAAAACTTTTATGCTTTGCATCTGAACTTCACTGAAGTAGCCCCCAAGTGCCGGTTTAACTTTATAAAGATGAACCGGGACTTTGTATAAGAAACTCCCGTATCAGCATTTGTTGAGCAAATATCCATTAGCCCCCAAGTGCCAAGCTTAATACTTGTATTGATCTTGGGACTTTGAAAAATTTTCTGACACGGAACAAATATAAATTAGCCCCCATGTACTAAGGGCATAACTTGTTATGTGCTTGGTACTTCACATATGTACTGTCACTTCATCATATAACTGTCTCTATGCAGGCCGAGTTGAGGAAGAAAAAGAGCCAAACCGCTGATCTCCAGTAGAACCTTAAATTGCAACAAGCTGAAACCTCCAAGGCGAAGGAAGAGTTGACCAGCGCTCTAAGCGCTATGGAGAAACTGAAAGAAGGCTTCAACAAGGAATGGACGGATTGGGAAAGTGAAAAATCCGTTTTGATCAAAAGGGCTGAGAAAGCAGAAGCCGCTCTTCAACCGGTGGCTGATGAACTGACCAGCGTAAAGCGGCAGGTTCATGCCATGACCGCAGCTGTGTTTGGTAAGCATCCTGAACTCCCGATTTGACCATATCCTTTCATGTATCTGCCGGTTTACGGATCCTTGCAATGATACATGATCTCGTATTGGCCACTTGGGATCTGATGTTCGGAAGAAGTTAAAAGCAGCCTATACTTTGATAAAGCAGTTGTATACCGGCACGCACTGGATCATATATACTTCTTCTCACAACAATCCTCCTCCCACCTTGATTAAGGATACCTTAGAGAGGTTATCCATGCTGCCTGCCCGGGTTGACAAACTGAAAAAGTCTGCTGCTAGGACGGGCGCTTTGGCTGCATTGACCCGGGCAAAGGCATGGGTACCTGACTTTGATCCAATTGAAGCAGCCCAAGGTTATCCCAGTTTGAAGGAAGATGAGACATAATTTGGTGAAGATGATCTCCGGATCATAAACCGGGAGGTACGCCCATTGGCTTGTCAACTAGTTGAAGAAGCAGACTTGTCATACTATCAAGCAAACCATGATGACAAGAACAAGCGGGTTGCTGCACCAATCCCCGAAGCTCATAATCTTATCCCGCCAATCCGTAAGCACACTTATGCCCCTGACATTGAACTGTCCATGCTGATAAGTGATGAAGCTGTATTCCAAGCCCTAACTGGGATCGACTGGGAAACTGTTGATTTCCAGCCACTGGGTAGAGAAGAAGAAGCTGAACCGGCGCGAGATGATCTGCAACCGTCAGGCCAAGCTGGTGACCGATCATGAATCAGAGGCCGGTTTAGTCTTGGACATGCTGCGACATGTATTTGAGAAAACAATTATCCTTTTGGGCACGGGAACGCCTTGTAATAGGCTAGTTAAAACATTTGGTCTGGTATGCCTTCGTGCATTTTTATCTGCAATTGATGCTTGCTCAAATCGACATGTTTATGATGTTCATAATCCATAGCCATTTATTTAATCTGTTCCTGCAGATAAAAAGCTCAAAGCGCCCTGGCGGTTTACCGCCGGGCGGGTCATGATACTCATACATATATATACGACCAAGGTGTATAACCAAGGCGATAAAAGATAACCAAATATGGAAACATATAATACCTGCAACCTTGAGGCATGATGTTGGCTAGCCAACCTTGTAGCGGGGCTTTATAACCCAAATCTTTGGAGGAGAAAACAACTCCTGATGATATAAGGCCGGTTTATAATGTAAACTGTTCCGGGTTATGATAAACACCGGTTTACTCCATAATAAGATTTTAACCGAAAATCAGACCGGGCCGATAGTCTCCGGATTATGATTTGATCGTGTACCGTCAATTTGTAATTGACAGTTTGACCGGATTGTTAACGCCGGTTTTAAAAAGCAACAAAAAAACTTTATCAAAAAGGGAACAAAACTCAAACAAAGGCAAAATAAAAACCATTGTAGGCGAGGCTTTGAGCCGATCAAGAGGTGTGACCATGGTTCGGACACGACCAAGCCCCCAAGAGGTGTAGCTATGGTTCGGGTTCGACCAGGCCCCCAAATGATGATGTGGCATTACGCCGATCAAGAGGTGTAGTTATGGTTCGGGTTCGACCAAGCCCCCAAGTGATGATGTGGCATTGCACCGATCAAGAGGTGTAGCTATAGTTCGGATACGACCAAGGCCCCAAGTGTTGTTGTGGCATTGCGCCGATCAAGAGGTGTAGCTATGGTTCGGATACGACCAAGCCCCCAAGTGATGCTATGACATTGCGCCTATCAAAAGGTGTAGCTATGGTTCGAATACGACCAAGCCCCCAAGTGATATAACATAAAGCCTTTGAGAAGCTAAATCAAGGGGTAAACCGGACGCCGCTTTAGAAACAGAAGCTCCATGTAACCACGCATGATGTAAGAAAACAACAGATACGCCAGTTTATTATATTGATCATAATATATACACAGTCATAATATGTACATAGGCAGAGCCTATAGCTCAAGTATAGTAAGGCCGAAGATGAGCAATATTCCATGGCTGGTTGGTCTCCTCCTCCGATTTGTGTGAGTCTTTGCGCTCTCGAACATCGATTAGGTAGTACGACCCGTTGTGTAGATTTTTGCTGACCACAAAAGGTCCGTCCCAAGGTGGGGATAACTTGTGTATATCCATCTGGTCCTGGATGAGACGAAGCACCAAATCTCCTTCTTGAAAGGTTCTGGTTCTAACCCGGCTGCTATGATAGCGACGCAGATCTTGCTGATAAATCGCCGAACGGGCGGCCGCTATGTCATGCTCCTCATCTAACAGGTCGAGAGCTTCTTGCCATGCCTTCTCGTTGTCAGCTTCAACATATGCCGCTACGCGAGGTGAGTCATGACGGATGTCACTAGGAAGAACTGCCTCCGCTCCATAAACCATGAAGAACAAGTGTATCCTGTCGAATTGTTGGGCCTGGTGTTGATGCTCCATAACACCGAAGGTAGCTCCTCAACCCAACAACCCGGCGCTCACGCAAAGGAACCATAAGCCGTGGTTTGATGCCTCTCAAAATTTCATGATTGGCCCTCTCCGCTGACCATTGGACTGCGGGTGAGCCATCGATGATACGCTGCCGGATGTGCTCACGCTGACGTAACTCCTTCATGGCACCCTTTGACAGATTGGTACCATTGTCGTGATAATGCTATGTGGAAAGCCAAACCGAAAATCACCTTTTTGATGAATTGAACCGCCGTGGCCGCGTCACACTTGCTAACTGGTTCTGCCTCCACCCACTTTGTGAACTTGTCAACCGCCACCAAAAGGTGGGTCTTCTTGTCTATGGACCTCTTGAAAGGCTCAACCATATCCAGCCCCCAAGTCGCAAATGGCCAAGTGATTGGAATCATCCTCAATTCTTGAGCCGGCACATGAGCGTGTCTTGAGAACTTCTGGCAGCCATCACATCTTCTAACCAGATCCTCAGCATCAGCATGAGCGGTTAACCAATAGAAACCATGACGAAACACCTTAGCCACCAAAGATTTTGAACCGGCGTGGTGACCACAATCTCCTTCGTGGATCTAGCGAAAAATTTCACAGCCTTCTTCAGGAGACACACAGCGTTGAAACGCCCCTGTCATGCTGCAATGATGTAATTCTCCATTGATGATAGTCATGGACTTGGACCGCCGGATTATCTACCTGGCCAATGTCTCATCCTCTGGTAACTCGCCCCGGTTCATATACGCCAGATAGGGAACCGTCCAATCCGGGAAGACATGAAGAGCCGCCACCAACTTTGCTTTTGGATCAGGAATAGCCAAATCCTCTTCACCAGGGAGCTTAACGGACGGATTATGCAGAACATCCAAGAAGACATTAGGCGGAACCGGTTTACATTGAGAACCCAGGCGGCTTAAAGCGTCCGTCGCTTCGTTCTTCCGCCGGTCCACATGATCCACCTGATACCCTTTAAAGTGGCCTGCAACAATGTCCATCTCACGATGATATGCTGCCACGAGTGGTCCTTGGAATCCCAAGTGCCAGACACCTGTTGAGCCACCAGGTCTGAGTCACCGAAGCACTTAACTCGGCTTAGGTTCATCTCCTTAGCCATCCGAAGACCATGGAGTAAAGCTTCATACTCAGCTGCATTGTTAGTGCAAGGGAACATTAAACGGAGAACATAACAAAACTTATCACCTCGCGGGGAAGTTAATACGACTCCAGCCCCCGAGCCCTCCAATTGCCTGGAACAATCAAAGTGAATAGTCCAATAAGTGTGATCCGGCTTCTCTTCAGGTGCTTGTAGTTCTGTCCAATCGTTGATGAAACCCACAAGTGCTTGAGATTTGATCGCCATTCGGGGTATATATTTCAACCTGTGAGGCCCGAGATCTATGGCCCACTTGGCAATCCGGCCAGTTGCTTCCCTATTCTAGATTGTATCTCCCAAAGGAGCAGAGCTGACCACTGTGATGGGATGACCTTGGAAATACTACTTGAGCTTCCGGCTTGCCATGAAAACCCCATATACCAGCTTCTACCAGTGTGGGTACCTCTGCTTGGACTCAATAAGTACCTCGGTGATATAATAAACCGGACGCTGAACCGGATACTCCTTTCCTGCCTCCTTGCGCTCCACCACAATAGCCACGCTGACAGCCCGAGCATTAGTTGCCACATATAGCAACAAGGCTTTTGTCAACCGGGCAGCAAGAACCGTGGGGTTATTAGCTGCCGCTTTAAATCCTCAAACACTTCATTCATGGCGCTACCTGCACGGTTATACGTTTTCTTCAAAGATCTCGACACGGCGAATGGCCTTCTCGCCAAGGCGGCTGATAAACCGGCTCAACGCGGCAATCCAGCCTGCCAAGCGTTGAACGTTATTGATACACTTTGGTTTAGCCAAGGAGGTGATGGCCTTGATCTTTTCCGGATTAGCTTCAATGCCCTATTAGACACCAGAAAACCCAAGAGTTTGCCTGCCGGTACACCAAAAACACACTTAGCCGGATTAAGCATCATCTTGTAAACCCGCAGGTTATCAAAGGTTTCCTTTAAGTCATCAATCAACATCTCCTTCTTCCTTGATTTGACCACAATATCATCCACATAGGCATGAACATTACGGCCGATTTGTGTATGAAGACAATTCTGCACACACCGTTGATAAGTCGCCTGGGCACTCTTGAGCCTAAAGGGCATGGACACATAGCAGAAGGCTCCAAAGGGGGTTATGAAGGCCTGATACGTCTCCGTCATATCTACTTTTCCAAACACTTTTGCCCTTGTTTTGGACTCTAACTTGTATGATTTGAATGGAACTAACCCGGACTGACGCTGTTTTCAGCAGAATTGCCATCATGTTGTTTTATGTGTAGAAAACAAAAGCTCTCGGAATGACCTGAAACTCCACGGGATGTCTTATAAAAAATAATAAAAAATCCTCACTAAAGATGAAGACCAGGGGCCCACACTGTCCACGAGGGTGGGGGCGCCCTAGGGCGCGCCTCTACCTCGTGGGCCCTCGACACCTTCCGACGCCAACTCCAACTCTATATATTGGCTTTCGGGAGAAAAAATCAGAGAGAAGAAATCATCGATTTTACGACACGGAGCCGCCGCCAAGCCCTAATCTCTCTCGGGAGGGCTGATCTCGAGTCCGCTCGGGCTCCGGAGAGGGGATTCGTCGCCGTCGTCATCATCAACCATCCTCCATCACCAATTTCATGATGCTCACCGCCGCATGCGTGAGTAATTCCATCATAGGCTTGCTGGACGGTGATGGGTTGGATGAGATTTATCATGTAATCGAGTTAGTTTTGTTAGGGTTTGATCCCTAATATCCACTATGTTCGAGATTTATGTTGCTATGACTTTGCTATGCTTAATGCTTGTCACTAGGGCCCGAAAGCCATGATTTCAGATCTGAACCTATTATGTTTTCATGAATATATGTGAGTTCTTAATCCTATCTTGCAAGTCTATAGTCACCTACTATGTGTTATGATCCGCAACCCCAAGTGACAATAATCGGACCACTCCCGTGATGACCATAGTTTGAGGAGTTCATGTATTCACTATGTGCTAATGCTTTGTTCCGGTTCTCTATTAAAAGGAGGCCTTAATATCCCTTAGTTTCCATTAGGACCCCGCTACCACGGGAGGGTAGGACAAAAGATGTCATGCAAGTTCTTTTCCATAAGCACGTATGACTATATTCGAATACATGCCTACATTACATTGATGAATTGGAGCTAGTTCTCGTGTCACCCTATGTTATGATGTTACATGACGAACGCATCCGCATAATTATCCATCACGATCCGTGCCTACGAGCTTTCCATATGCTGGTTCTCGCTATTTACTTTTCCGTTGTTATCTGTTATAATCACTACAAAATACCAAAACATTACTTTTGCTGTCTTTACTTTTGTTACCGCTACCACCACTATCATATTACTTTGCTACTAAACACTTTGCTGTAGATACTAAGTTTCCTGTGTGGTTGAATTGACAACTCAGCTGCTAATACTTGAGAATATTCTTTGGCTCCCCTTGTGTCGAATCAACAAATTTGGGTTGAATACTCTACCCTCGAAAACTGTTGCGATCCCCTATACTTGTGGGTTATCAAGACCTTTTTCAAGGCGCCTGTCGGGGAGCATAGCTCTATTCTTTGAGTCACTTGGGATTTATATCTGCTGGACACTATGAAGAACTTGAAAGACGCTAAGACAACAATTTATCCCTCAACTACGAGGGAGGTATGGAACTGCCATCTAGCTCGCACTTGATTCACCTTCGTTATGAGTAAGCTAGCGACACCTAAACCTGCTTCGCTATTCGTTCCGATATGTCGCATGTTATTGATGATGCCACTTCGCTATGCATGATACTTATGATGAAACTACTTTATGCTTGATACTACTGTGCCCTTGGTGAATTTCTAGATGAACAAATTGCTAGGGCTGGAGAGAAAGAAATTATTGAATCTGAATACGATGATGAAAGTGATGATGAAAATATGCCTGTTATTCCTGAGGGTTATGTTTTTGATATGGAATCTTCTGCAGCTATTTTTGCTTGTAAAGATAGATATGAACTTAAGAGGCTGCTAGTTAAATGGAGTAAAGAATCTCTTAGAGACGGAATGAAACCCGACCCTGCTTTTCCTACTTCACCTATCTGTGTTCCCGATAAGGATTATGAATTTTGTATTGATCCAGATATAATTACTTTGGTCAAATCTGATCCTTTTTATGTCTATGAATCTGAAACTGTTGTGGCACATCTTACTAAGTTAAATGATATAGCCGCCCTGTTTACCAATGATGAGAGATCGCGCTACTTTTATATACTCAAAATATTCCCGTTCTCATTAAAGGGTGATGCTAAGATATTGTGTAATTCTCTTTATCCTGGTTGTGTGCGTAGTCCCCAGGATATGATTTATTACTTCTCTGCTAAATATTTCCCTGCTCATAAGAAACAAGCTGCTTTGAGGGAAATATACAACTTCGTGCAAATTAAAGAAGAGAGTCTCCCACAAGCTTGGGGGAGGCTTCTCAAGTTACTTAATGCTTTGCCTGATCATCCTCTTAAGAAACCTGAAATACTTGATATCTTTTATAACGGACTAACCGATGCTTCCAGAGATTACCGATAGTTGTGCTGGTTCTCTTTCAGGAAAGAACACCGGATGAAGCTTAAATTCTATTGAATAATATGTTGACAAATGAAAATAATTGGGCACCTCCTGAGCCAGCCCCTGAGCCAGCTCCTGCTCCAATTACTGAGCATATCCTTAAACCAACTACGAAGAAGAGAGGTGTTCTATTTATCAGTCCCGAAGATATGCAAGAGGCAAAGAAATCTATGAAAGAAAATGGTATTAAAGCTGAAGATGTTAAGAATTTACCTCCTATTGAAGAAATACATGGTCTTAATCTACCGCCTGTTGAAGAAACTTATGATATTGATCCATTACTCATTGAAGAACCTCTTGATCCTGGTAACCCGACACAGGTAGTAAAGGTAAATTCCCTCTAAAGATTTGATGAAGGTGATATTCCACATTATAAGTCTGCTAGACAATGCTTCGATGAGTTTGATAATTTTATTGTCAAACAAGAAAATTTTAATGCTTATTTTGGTAGACAATTGAAATATGATTCCAATATGATTAAACACTTGGGTGACTTTATGGCTAATATTAGAGGTGAACTTAAACTTGTTAGCAAACATGCTTCTGTGGTTACCACTCAAGTAGAACAAGTACTTAAAGGTCAGAAAGAAGTGCTTGACAAAATGAATAGTAAGAAAAATGATTATGCTGTTAGAGTGGCTACTAGAACTGATAGAATGACTCAGGAACCTTTGTATCTGGAAGGCCACCCTAAGAGAATCAAGCAAGATTCTTAGAGAAATAATATTGATGTACCTAGTTCTTCTAAAAGGAAGAAAAAGGAAAATGATAGGACTTTGCAAACTTCTAGTGAACCTATTGCTGAACCACCTGAGAATCCAAATGATATCTCTATGTCCGATGCTGAAACACAATCTGGTAAAGAACAAGAACCTAGTGAAAATGTTAATGATGATGTTCATGATGATGCTCAACCTAGTAATGATAATGATGTAGAAGTTGAACCTGCTGTTGATCTTGATAACCCACAATCAAAGAATCAACATTATGATAAAAGAGACTTTGTTGCTAGGAAACATGGTAAAGAAAGAGAACCATGGGTTCAGAAACCCATGCCTTTTCCTCCGAAACCATCCAAGAAAAAGGATGATGAAGGATTTTGAGCGCTTTGCTGAAATGATTAGACCTATCTTTCTGCGTATGCGATTAACTGATATGCTCAAAACAAATCCTTATGCTAAGTATGTGAAGGATATCATTACCAATAAGAGAAAGATACCGGAAGCTGAAATTTCCACCATGCTTGCTAATTATACTTTTAAGGGTGGAATACCAAAGAAACTTGGAGATCCAGGAGTACCCACTATACCATGCTCCATTAAGAGAAATTATGTTAAAACTGCTTTATGTGATCTTGGAGCCGGTGTTAGTGTTATGCCTCTCCCTTTATATCCTAGACTTGACTTGAATAAGTTGACACCTACTGAAATATCTTTGCAAATGGCTGATAAATCAACTGCTATACCTGTCAGTATTTGTGAGGATGTGCCTGTTGAGGTTGCAAACATTACTATTTTAACGGACTTTGTTATTCTTGATATTCCCGAGGACGATAGTATGTCTATTATTCTTGGATGACCTTTCCTTAATACTGCAGGGGCTGTTATTGATTGCAACAAAGGCAATGTCACTTTTCATGTTAATGGTAATGAGCACACGGTACACTTTCCAAGGAAACAACCTCAAGTTTATAGTATCAACTCTATTGGAAAAATTCCATCGATTATATTTGGAGGTTTTCAATTTCCTCTCCCTACTGTCAAGAAGAAATATGATATACTTATTATTGGGGATGTCCATATCCCCGTTGAGGTAACATAGTCTTATTCGAAATTTCTCCGGTTTGATGATAATCAGAATGAGTTTGTTAACAAGACCTGATCAACCTTGTTAGTGGATTCCTTTTGATGAGCATGAGATGGATGAAACTAGAAGCACAACCTTCTGTACCCTCTTTATATTTTCTGTTACTTAGTAGAAATAGAGTAAACTAGTATTTTTCTGTTTGTTTCCTGATTTATCTGTGCAATATAAAAAATATCCCGAAAATAAAAGTCCTCCGAATGCCATGCCAATTTAATATGATTTTTTCGGGAATATTTGAGGATTTATAGTGCAAAAATCACCGCGGGGGGAGCTGCCACCTGGCCACGAGTGTGGAGGGTGCGCCCTACCCCCCTGGGCGTGCCCCCTGCCTCGTGGAACCATGGTGGCCCTCCTCAACTTATCCCTGCACCCATCTTCTTCCTGTGCCTCACACAAACCCGAAAAACCAACTCAAGCACGAGTTCCAGCCACTTTTGCTGTGATTTTCGATCTCCTTGCTCAAAGCACCTCTCGCAAAACTGCTTGGGGAGATTGTTCCTTGGTATGTGACTCCTCCATTGGTCCAATTGGTTTTTGTTCTAGTGCTTTATTCTTTGCAAATTTGTGCTGCATAGGTGACCATGTTCATGAGCTTGCATGTCAAATTTATATGGTTCCAAGTAGTTCTAATGCTTTATATAGGATCTAGGCACTTGTAGGAGTAGTTGCTATCAATTTTATTGAAGTTGGTTCACTTTTGTTTGAAGTTACTAAAAATTTCCGATTATTTCAGGAAATAATGAAGAGACTTTTGAGGGGCTCTGCCCACCAAGCTCAAGGAAAACAAAAGGAAGGAGCATGAAGCCCAAATATAATTTGCCTCAAGACCGCCAAGGTCCGCCGTGTGAATGGCCTTCCGATGACTTCTTGAGGAGAGCCGGAATTTATGAGGATTTTTATTTATTGATTGAGAATGCTGGCCTCGCCAACTTCCTCCGCGACCAACGTCATCAGTATCTCTTACTCACAAATACTTTTGTGCAAAACTTCTACTTTTTCCCTAAGGAATCACCTCCATCAGTAGAATTTGATTTATATGACCTTGTTAAGAAGATGCCATTAGCTGAATTTTGTGAGGTGTGCAAAATACCCTTTGAGGGCACCTTAGATGAACCACACCGTAATGAAGTGGAAGCTTTTATTAACACTATCACTATGGGAGAAACCAGGAAGGTTTCTGATGCAAGGATTACTAGCATACATTTTCCTGTTTTACGCTACTTTGCCTTATTTGCTAGTCGTTGCTTGATTGGTCGCGGAAACTGTGGAAACCTTAGTGTTCCTGATATTATTATTTTGCTCCATGGTTTATACCGCAATAACTCTGTTAGTATGGGTGGAATTGTTGCTAGATGGTTAAGTATGAACCGTACTAAGGGCCCCATCTTTGGAGGCATTTATGCTTCACGCCTAGCTGAATATTTTGACATACCTATTAGGCATTTGGAGAAAGAAGAAACATCGTTGCCCCGTGCTTATTTAGATTATAAGAGTATGCTAGCACATGGTTTTATTGTTAAGAGTCGTGAAGGGGAGCTCAAATATAAATTGTACTTTGATAAACATCACCCTGAGACTATTACTTTGCATGCTCCTTCTTTGTTTAACTTGTCTGCAGGTCCTCACCTCGCTCCGTGGGCGGCCGCTCGCTTCATCGGAATACTGCACCAGCCCCGTAACCGAACCACAAGATGAACCTCCATGACAGTTTGTTTATTCTTGGGATCCGAGGCGGTTGCCACCAATGGCGATCGAGTCCTCTTCATCACAGTATGATCCCAGCTATTCTTCGTCGCAGTATGACCCCAGCTATACCTACGGGTATCCGCCAGGCTATCCCTGCAATAGACCAACTTAGGCCAAAAGCCTAAGCTTGGGGGAGTACGTATTTCTCACTGACATTACATTTATGTTCACACACTCATTGCTAGATGTCGGTGCTCATACTCTTTCACTGTAATATCCATGCTAGTTTATTTTCTTTTTCCTGCTTTCTTCTTGTGTGTTTAATAAACCTTAAGAAAAATAAAAAAAATATTAGTAGTAGTTTATTTTTCCTGCTGTAGTAGTAATAATTAAAATGAAAACCCTAAAAAATATCTCCCGTTCTTCTCTTGCTTGTTGGGAGCTTTCCCGTGTAAATATTTTTTATTCCTTTTCTTTTCTTTGGGGGTTAGTAGGAGAAGACCATGATTAAATTGTTGAAGTGGCTCTTATATGCATTATTGTTGATTTAACCAAGAGCCCATATTGCCTTGTCTTCTCCTGTTTATTGAATGCTCGCAGATCCCAGCTTAGTCCAATGCACGTGCACTCTTATTATTATTCACACCGTTCGGTCGTGCAAGTGAAAGGCAATTATGATGATATATGATGGATTGACTGAGATGAGAAAAGCTGGTATGAACTCGACCTCTTTTGTTTTTGTAAATATGATGAGTCCATCGTTCTTGATTCAGCTTATTATGAATAAACATGTTTTCAATGACAATTAGAGATCATAGTTGCTCGTGCCATGCTTGATTTGCTATGATTTATAATGGTTTACCTTGCGTGCCAACATGCTATTAAAATGGTTGTGATGTGGTATGATGGGGTGGTATCCTCCTTTGAATGATTTAAGTGACTTGACTTGGCACATGTTCATGCATGTAGTTGAAACAAATCAACATAGCCTTCACGATATTTATGTTCATGGTGGATTATATCCTACTCATGCTTGTATTCAATTTTTATTAATTTTAATGCATGTTCATGACTGTTGTCGCTCTCTTGTTGGTCGCTCCCCAGTCTTTTGCTAGCCTTCACTTGTACTAAGCGGAATACTGCTTGTGCATCCAATCCCTTAAACCCCAAAGTTATTCCATATGAGTCGACCATACCTTCATATATGCGGTATCTACCTGCCGTTCCAAGTAAATTTGTATGTGCCAAACTCTAAACCTTCAAATAATCATTCTGTTTTGCATGCTCGAATAGCTCATATATCAACTAGGGCTGCCCTTATCTTCCATGTTAGGCAGGTTATTCTCAAGAGGAGTGGAATCCGCTCCTTACTCACGAGAAAATGGCTGGTCACCGGGATGCCCAGTCCCATGCTTTATGCAAAATAAATCAAAATAATTTCAAACAAAACTCCCCCTGGGACCCGTTGAATGTTGGAGGCACTCGTTGTTTCGAGCAACCCATGGATTGATGCTTGTGGAGGAGGGGGAGTATAAACTTTACCATTCTGTTTGGGAACCGCCTATAATTTGTTTAGCATGGAAGATATCGTCATCTCTTAGTTGTTATGTTGACAATGAAAGTATGCCGCTCAAAATATAATTTATCTCTATTTCAAACCGAGCTCTGGCACCTCTGCAAATCCCTGCTTCCCTCTGCGAAGGGCCTATCTATTTACTTTTATGTTGAGTCATCACCTTCTTATTAAAAGCACTAGCTGGAGAGCACAACTGTCATTTGCATTCATCATTGTTAATTTATATTGGGTATGACTATGATTGGATCTCTTTTACCATGAATTACAATGTCTAATCAGTCCTTGATCTTTGAAGGTGCTCTGCATTTATGTTTTGTGGTCTCAGAAAGGTCTAGCGAGATACCATCTTGTTATATCATATTATGATTATTTTGAGAAAGTGTTGTCATCCGAGATTTATTATTATGGCTTGCTAGCTGATTATGTTATTGATATGAGTAAACATGAGACCTGGGAATTATTGCAAATGTGGTTAGTTATAACCTTTGCTGAAAACCTGAATGCTGGCTTTACATATTTACAACAACAAGAGCAAACAGAGTTTGTAAAAGTTTTTCTTTGTATCTTTCAGTTTGTCAACTAAATTGCTTGAGGACAAGCAAGGGTTTAAGCTTGGGGGAGTTGATACGTCTCCGTCGTATCTAATTTTACAAACACTTTTTGCCTTGTTTTGGACTCTAACTTGTATGATTTGAATGGAACTAACCCGGACTGACGTTGTTTTCACCAGAATTGCCATGATGTTGTTTTATGTGCAGAAAACAAAAGTTCTCGGAATGACCTGAAACTCCACGGATGTCTTATAAAAATAATAAAAATCCTCGCCAAAGATGAAGACTAGGGGCCCACACCTATCCACGAGGGTGGGGGGGCCCTCTAGGGCGCGCCTCCTACCTCGTGGGTCCCTCGACACCTTCCGATGCCAACTCCAACTCTATATATTGGCTTTCGGGAGAAAAAATCAGAGAGAAGAAATCATCGCGTTTTACGACACGGAGCCGCCGCCAAGCCCTAATCTCTCTCGGAGGGCTGATCTCGAGTCCGCTCGGGCTCCGGAGAGGGGATTCGTCGCCGTCGTCATCATCAACCATCCTCCATCACCAATTTCATGATGCTCACCGCCGTGCGTGAGTAATTCCATCGTAGGCTTGCTGGACGGTGATGGGTTGGATGAGATTTATCATGTAATCGAGTTAGTTTTGTTAGGGTTTGATCCTAGTATCCACTATGTTCGAGATTGATGTTGCTATGACTTTGCTATGCTTAATGCTTGTCACTAGGGCCCGAAAGTGCCATGATTTCAGATCTGTACCTATTATGTTTTCATGAATATATGTGAGTTCTTGATCCTATCTTGCAAGTCTATAGTCACCTACTATGTGTTATGATCCGGCAACCCCGAAGTGACAATAATGGGGACCACTCCCGGCGACGACCATAGTTTGAGGAGTTCATGTATTCACTATGTGCTAATGCTTTGTTCCGGTTCTCTATTAAAAGGATGCCTTAATATCCCTTAGTTTCCATTAGGACCCCGCTGCCATGGGAGGGTAGGACAAAAGATGTCATGCAAGTTCTTTTCCATAAGCACGTATGACTATATTCGGAATACATGCCTACATTACACTGATGAATTGGAGCTAGTTCTGTGTCACCCTATGTTATGACTGTTACATGACGAACCGCATCCGGCATAATTATCCATCACTTATCCGTGCCTACGAGCTTCCATATACTGGTTCTCGCTATTTACTTTTCTCGTTGTTATCTTGTTATAATCACTACAAAATACCAAAAACATTACTTTTGCTGTCTTTACTTTTGTTACCGTTACCACCACTATCATATTACTTTGCTACTAAACACTTTGCTGCAGATACTAAGTTTCCAGGTGTGGTTGAATTGACAACTCATCTGCTAGTACTTGAGAATATTCTTTGGATCCCCTTGTGTCGAATCAATAAATTTGGGTTGAATACTCTACCCTCGAAAACTGTTGCGATCCCCTATACTCGTGGGTTATGAAGGTCGTCTTCTCCTGGTCCTTAACTGCCATCTTGATCTGATGATAACCAGAATATGCATCCAAAAAACTCAAATGCTCGCAACCCGCCGTAGCATCAATAATTTGATCAATACGGGGAGGGCAAATGGATCTGCTGGACAAGCTTTGTTGAGATCTGTGTAATCCACACATATCCGCCAAGTGTCGTTCTTCTTAAGGACCAGCACCGGATTAGCCAACCATTCAGGATGGAAAACTTCAATGATAAATCCAGCCGCTAAGAGCCTGGCCACTTCTTCTCCAATAGCTTTGCGTCTTTCTTCATTGAACCGGCGGAGAAACTGCTTGACCGGTTTATACTTAGGATCAACATTAAGTGTGTGCTCAGCGAGCTCTCTCGGTACACCTGGCATGTTAGAAGGCTTCCACGCAAAGATGTCCCGATTCTCACGGATGAACTCGATGAGCGTGCTTTCCTATTTCGGATCCAAGTTAGCGCTGATGCTGAACTGCTTGGATGAATCGCCAGGTTACGAAGTCAACAAGCTTAGTCTCATCAGCCGATTTAAACTTCAGGGCCGGATCATGCTCTGTAGTTGGCTTCTTCAACGAAGTCATATCTGCCGGATCAACCTTGTCCTTGTAAAACTTCAATTTTTCTATGGCACAAACCGACTCAGCATACGCCGCATCACCTTATTCACACTCCAGAGCAATCTTGCGGCTCCCATGTACGGTTATAGTTCCCTTATGACCCGTCATCTTGAGCTGTAGATAAACATAGCAAGGCCAGGCCATAAATTTAGCATAAGCAGGCCGTCCAAACAGGGCGTGATACGGACTTCTGATTTTCACCACTTAAAAGTTCAAAGTTTCTGATCTCGAGTCATGCTCGTCCCCAAAAGCCACCTCCAGATCTATCTTACCAACAGGATACGCCGATTTACCAGGCACCACACCATGGAACACCGTATTGGACGGTTTAAGATTTTTATCTGTTAACCCCATGCGACGGAAAGTTTCATAGTAAAGGATATTGATACTGCTTCCTCCGTCCATGAGTACCTTGGTGAACTTATAACCTCCCACCTGAGTGCCACCACCAATGCTAGATGACCCGGATTGTCAACCCGGGGTGGCTGATCTTCTCTGCTCCACACAATCGGCTGCTCAGACCAGCATAGGTAACGGGGCACCGCCGGTTCAACGGAATTCACTGCCCTCTTATGAAGCTTTTGGTCACGCTTGTCTAAGCTAGTGGTGAAAACATGATACTGCCCACTATTCAACTGCTTCGGGTTGCTCTGGTAACCCGATTGTTGTTGCTGCTGCTGATTGCCCTGATGATTGTATCCACCTTGGTTTCCCTGATTACCTTGATTGTTATGTCCGCCATGATTACCATGGGAACCTGAACCGGAATTTCCTCCACCATAACCAGGCCCATGAGATCCAGGGCCTGAACCGCCACCTGGTCCGTGGTCATACCGGAAAGCATTAGAATTTTTGAACTCTTACATGATGTAGCAGTCCTTCCAAAGGTGTGTGGCCGGCATCTCCTTCGTCCCATGTTTCGGGCAGGGCTGGTTCAATAGGTAGGATAAGCGGTCCGGGTTAGGACTAGGCGCTCCACCGCGCTGGGACGGTTTACCCTTGCACCGTTGGCCCTTGTCCTGTGTGCTGGTATTAGCCACAAAGTTCAAGCTCTGATCCGCTTTACGTTTGTCGCCGTTTCCATGACCCGCCGGGTTGTGGTGCTGCCCCTTGGCGTTGCCGCTCTTTTTTCCCTTCCCTTCCCTATCTTATCATCATCAGACTCGGGATCCTTGGTACTATCCGAGTCGGCATACTTCACTAAAGTGGCCATGAGGGTTCCCATATCATTGCAATGGCGTTTCAGCCGTCCCAACTTCAACTTCGGAGGTTCAAACTAGCAATTGCCTTCCAAGGTCAGAACTGCAGTATCAGCATTGATGCAGTCTGATGAATGCAAAATTTCTGAAACCCGGCGCACCCATCGGGTTGTTGACTCTCCTTCCTCCTGGACACAGGCGGCTAAGTTCCCAATCGACATAGGCTGCTTACATGTGTCCTCGAAATTCTGGATAAACCGGGTTCTTAACTCGGCATGACCTGATAGAATTCGCCGGTAAACTCTTTAGCCAAGTACGGGCCGTCCCTTCCAACATCATGGCAAAATACTTTGCACATGCCGCATCATCCACATCCAGCATCTTCATGGCCATCTCATAACTGTCAACCCATGCCTCAGTGGATAAATCGTCAGTGTAATTCGGCACCTTGCGCGGGCCTTTGAAATCCTTGGGCAGGCGCACGTTGCGCAATGCTGGTACGAGACATGGCACCCCCAAGGAACTAGAGGTGACTCCTGGCTCTACTGACGTGGTTGGACGAACTGGAGCAAGCTGATGGGCTTAATACTGTGCCGCTAACTCGGCCTCCCTGTGAGCTCGAGCCCGGTCTACTACCTCCTGAGCATCACCAGCGCCCCCTGCTGGATTGTCACCACGGGGCGGTTCATGATTCCGCGCATTGCTTGATACGGCCGGTCCATCCATACGCCTGCTGTAACTCCGGCTTGGACGGGGGTGGAATGGATTCGATCACGACTGTATGAATAAGCCTCCTGTTGAACCAAGGCTGTCCGAAGAAGCTCCTTAACCCGACGCGTCCCAACCGCCGTCGGAGAATCACCTTCAATTGGGATAGCCTCCAGTCGTGAAGCGGCAGCAACAAGATTGTCCATCGGAGTAGAATAATGACCCCGTGGCGTTGGGACGGGCTGCGTCACAATGTTGTTCTGCCGAGGCGGATCCATCAAACGTGGCTGAACCGGTGCCCCTGCCCCTGGTACTTCCTCCCGGTTCACCATCGGCGGATTGCTAGTCCCTGTTCCTGGGGTGTTAAAGAGGTTCCTAGCATCGTAAACCGGCAGCAGGCGAGAACCGTGTCTCCTTCTCAGGACTTCGTGTGATGCATTCTGATCCAGCATAAGCCGGTAAGCCTGTGCATCCAAAGCGGCCCGCTCCGCGACCATCCTGGTATCTTCAGCTGCCAAATCGGCTTTGGCCTGAGTAATCTGATCCTTTACATTTGCAATTTCCGCATTGTGTGCATCCTGATCCACCGGGTTAGCCTCCGCCATCAGCGTTGCCAACGCGTCAAATAAATCAGATAAAACCCGAGCCGGCGGTCGACAGGCCTCTCCTTGCCGCCGCCGCCACTCATCGATCCGGAAATCATTGCTGCTGCGGTCAAAGAGTGGAGCGCCGGCTGCGTACCAGCCATGAAGATACCAACCCGGTTGGGCAGATCAGAGGGGTCCGGAATACTGTCGCCATCGAAACAGCCCCCAATCCGGCCGTCTTGTAGCTGATATAACGACTCGGTCTCTCTGGTCGATGACTCGTTGCCGGAATAAACGACGGTCTCACCACCAGATTCCGATTTGTCTTCGTATTCCCCTCCATGGATGACTCCCACGAAGGCACACTTCATGACAGGCTTGACCCGGGCAGATCTCACACGCTGAGCCGTTTCGACGAGGTCGGTGCAGATGTCCGGCTCAGGGCCCGGTTTGCCGATCTTGCCGATGAAGACGTGTATGCCACCAAAGGGGACCGGCACCAGTACTCGATTGAGCCGCCTCGGGGCCCCAGCCTGCATCGTCGATGTAGAGCTTGCCGCGACGACTCTTGGTCATCCGGCCCACAGCATAACCCTTGAGTCCTTCGAAGCTGCCCTCCAAGAACTTGAAACCATCATGCGATAGCCCCATGGTGGGCGCCAACTGTCGTGGTTTTGTCATGGCAGATGTCCTCATGAAAGGACTTAGTAATGGAGCCATCGCTACGGGTTACTTAAAGGGGTTAAAGTGGACAAGGGACGCAGTAGAGTTTTATACTAGTTCGGCATATTACGATGAAGGTAAAAGCCTACGTCTAGTTATGATGGAATTGATGGAGTTTCGATGACCAGGGAGCGAATACGCTTTGCCCGAGTCTCGAGTTATTGTCTGTTGTCTTGAACCGCCGCCGGGTCGTCCACTTATATACTTGGGTTGACGCCCGTCGGTTTACAGAGTCCCGAGGCCGGCTTATAAACGTGTCCGGCTCGGTCTCCGCTCTTTCTACCTTACAATGCAAGTTATATATCAATGCCGGTTTATAGCTACAGGCCTTAAACCGGTTTTGGGCCCTGGGCCTTTACACAACGTCTCCGTATGTCTTCATGGGCTTCAAGTATAATGAACTACTGATGAAGTTAACCCGGCCTCTCCTGGCCGGTTTACGCCCAGTAGTAATATCCCCAACAATACCTGAGGAACCTCTCGAACAGGAACGCTTTAAGTGTCGGCTAATCGCCACTGCAAGAAGCCTGAAAAAGAGGCAGCATCAGCTTCAAGCTGATCAGGATCTGCTCAATGACAGGTGGACTAACATCTTGGCAGCCGAGGAATACGGCCTCAAGCGCCCAACCAAAAGTTACCCGAAGCGCAAATTGCTACCTCAGTTCGATGACGAGGCGTTGGAGCTCGTACCATCATTGCGCAACACGGCTGACCGACCACCACGTGGATGGGACAAAGCGGCAACTCAAGCCAAACACCAGCCCGCACTACCTCACTGTAAAAGTAGAGATAAAACAGATCAGGGACATACATAGGACCTGCGGCAGAACTTGGACAGTAGAGAGGGGCAGAACAGATCGATTTACATATCACGGGGGCGTGCCCCGACAGGCGACAACGGCTACCTAGCCGGACGCAACAATCATAATCACGCTCGGGCCGAGAACCGCAGACGGACTCCATCCGAGCTACGTCGCGACGTGGCCCGATATAGAGGCGCCGCACACCCACTTTGCTTCACTGACGAGGTAATGGAGCTCGAATTCCCAGAAGGGTTTAAACCCATGAATATCGAATCATACGATGGAACAACAGATCCCGCGGTATGGATTGAAGACTTTCTTCTCCGTATCCATATGGCCCGCGGTGATGATCTCCACGCCATCAAATACCTCCCATTAAAACTAAAGGGACCAGCGCGGCACTGGCTAAACAGCTTCCTAGAGAGCTCCGTTGGCAGCTGGGAAGACCTGGAAGACGCCTTTCGCGATAAATTCCAAGGTACATATGTCCGTCCACCAGATGCCGATGACTTAAGTCACATCATCCAGCAGCCCGGAGAGTCATCTAGGAAGCTCTGGACTAGGTTCTTAATTAAAAATAACCAAATTGTCGATTGTCCGGACGCTGAAGCCCTCGCGGCCTTCAAACACAGTGTCCGGGATGAGTGGCTCGCCCGCCACCTCGGACAAGAAAAACCAAAATCCATGGCAGCCCTTACCGCTCTAATGACCCGCTTTTGTGCGGGAGAAGACAGCTGGCTCGCTCGTAGAAGCAACATCGCCTGCTATCCGAGCACTTCAGAAGTCCAAGACGGCAATGGCAAGCCACGACGTGATAAACATAAGCGTCGCAACGAAAGAATGCAAGACACGGCGGTCAACGCCGGATTCAGCGGCTCCAAACCCGGTCAACGGAAAAAGCCATTTAGGGCAAATAGTGACGGACCATCCAATCTAGACAAGATACTGGATCGGCCCTGCCAGATTCATGGCACCCCCGATAAACCATCTACTCACACCAACAGAAGGTGTTGGGTCTTCAAACAAGCCGGCAAGCTTAATGCCGAACACAAGGGGAAGGGGCCGCCCAGTGATAGCGATGACGAAGAGACTCGCGAGCCGAATACCGGGGGTCAGAAGCAATTTCCCCCTGAAGTGAAAACCGTAAACATGGTATACATGACACACACACCTACAGGGGCGCGCATGCGCGCAATACGGGACACATATGCCATAGAGTCGGTCCCCCCAAAATTTAGCCATATCCGTCCTGAAGGTTCGGCAGCTCTGATCATCAATCCAATTATCGATGGGTTCCATATCATGAAAGTCCTTATGGACAGTGGCAGTAGCCTTCATCTACTCTACCAAGACACTGCCAAAATGGGCATCGATCCTTCAAGAATCAAGCCCACCACAACTACCCTCAAGGGAGCAGTACCTAGTGTAGAAGCTCACTGCACAGGCTCCATCACATTGGAAGTCATTTTCGGTTCACCGAAAAACTGCCGAAGCGAAGGCTTGACCTTTGATATCGTCCCGATCCGCAGTAGCTACCATGCGCTTCTCGGGCGTACCGCTTTCGCTCGTTTTAATGCAGTCCCACTCTATGCCCGCGCAAAACTTAAGATGCCTGGTCCACGCGATGTCATAACAATAAATGGAAACATGGAACACTCCCTCCATACAGAGGGTCATACTACGGCTACTACAGCCGAAGTACAAAGCGACCTCATCGAGCCGCATATCTCATCGGCCATTAAGCCACCTGTCTCTATTAAATGGGACCGACCAATTTCAAAGCTAGATTAGCAGTTCGGCCTCCGTCATTCGCCTCATATACCCGTGAAGTATGTACCACGCGTACATAATTATGTACTTAAAATACCCTAGTCATCGGCGGAGGAACAATACGGATAGGCCTACAAACAATCCCATAGCCTCCTTTTCTTTTCTAAATATTTTTTACCTTTTACCACAGGTGGCTCAAAGATTGGTCATATCACGGACTCTTTCGGAGTTTAGCTTCGAACACCTACCTAAAGTATATTCCTGTTAAGGAGTCCTTTCACCGAGGCAAGGCGGCGCAGACGTGCAACAGGAGGTCCAATAGACCGCACTCTCTATTTCGAGCATGTAAGGTGCCTTCTCCCTCAGCCTTCGACCACCGGCATGTCAAATAGCCTGAGTGTGGCGTTATTATCTGTAAAATGGCAACTAACATATCAATCAGGTTCCAGTGAACACAATCCGTATTCAGTATTTGCTTTTTTTCTAAAGAACTGAATTTGGCTTCTTCGGTTGTTTCACACACACACCTCGGCATAAATTGCCAGGGGCTCAATATGGGAAGAAAAGAATTGCCGGCAAGTCCGAACAACTTTATAGCACACTTTGGCGTCACGAGTTTGGCCCTATATGCATCAGCTCCGAATCATGTCTTTGGTCAATAGTTGGGTTTCCCGGCTCCTGTGCTTACTACCTTATGGTCCGCTCTATCGGCTAGGGTGGTAAAGGGAGAACTACTATGATTGTGTCCTGGTTTATCCGTATGAGCACCTCAGTAGAGAAAGCCTAAAACTGACTGTCATGATGCTGTGAGAGCTGGTCAACCACTCAATGACTTATCAGAATCTCTCGCGATTCCTTCCGTATTACACGAAGGACCATTCTTCTAGTCACCTATGTAACACACCGTATTCGAATAACTGCGAGCATACCAGGGGCTATATCGTAGACCCACCATCAAACTCCTATGGCTAAGTGAAAGTGTTAAAGCCCTACAGTCTGATTGCCTAGTTCGCCGCATTGACACCTCCTTCACGGACCAAGACGTTGGGTCAAGAGTGATCAAGTGTTTTTTCCGAACACCCCCGTATTTTTATGTGAGGGGGCTGAAGCCGACGACTGTAAAACTTTCATACTATACATAAACGGCCGCACAGGAGGAGCCAACACTTTTAGGCATAGCCTGAAATATAATAATATTGTTTTTACAATTTCGATACACTTCACTCAAATATCATATCTTTCGAGCACTGACCCTCTATCAAGCGGGCACCCTCTAGGACATCCTCAAAATAATGCTCTGGCGTGTGATGGTCCTTGCCCTTGGGTGGACTTTTTGCTGCAATATCGATGGCCTTCATCTTCGCCCAGTACGTCTTGACGTGGGCAAAGGCCATCCATGCACCTTCAATGCACCTTGACCGCTTAACGGCATCGATACGCAGCACCGCATCAATAAGTCGATGCACCAAACCGAAATAACTATTCAGAATTGGCTCAGTCGGCCATAGCCGGGCCACGACGTCCTTAATGGCAGAACCGGATATCTTGTGGAGCTCGGCCCACTGGGCCATCTGTTCGTTCAACAATAGCGGGCACTTTGGCGTGCCGAATTGTGACCAGAAAAGCTTCTCCGTTGCATACCCTTCTTGCGCTTGGTAAAATTGCGCCACATCGGAGGCACTCTTTGGCAAGTCCAAGAATGCGTCTGGATAACTCCACACTTGATTAAGCGGGGCATACTTCGGATCGCCGAATTTAGTCTGTAATAAGAAAGGCTTACCGGCCGCTATCTCCCCAGCTTGTCGGATCTCCTTCCGAGCCGCTCTAGACTCGGATCGTGCTCCTCTCGCCTCTTGTAAGGCCTTGTCGAGATCGGCCGCTTTGGCTGTGTTATCCCTCTCAAGGAATTCGCACCGGATAGTGGCTTCCTTTAGCCCGCGCGCCATAGTAGACATTCTCTCCTCTTACTGGCGCCGAGCAGCCTGTTCGGCTTTTAACTCATCAGCTGCCTTCTTGGCAACCACATTAATTATCTGGGCTTGCTCCTTGGCTCGGGCAAGTCCAGCCCGAACGGTCTCCACTGCGGCGGCACTATCTGCAGTTACGCATGTCTCAGTATATAATTCTAGCTTCATGCTCAGGTTATTATACATACATACATTGATCGCCCCAAAGCATACCTTGCGCCTCGTCGAGCCACCTGTTAATAAGCATGATGTCCTCATCCGCCACATCAAGTTTTTGCTTCAGACCTGCAACCTCTGTAGCGTGGGCAGTCGTTATGGAGGTAATAGCCTATGTTCCAATTAATTAGATTATTTCCTGGGCATATCTTTTTCGATCCTCTGATTGCCTCCCTTTGGACGCCAACCAGAGTTTCAGGGGCTACTATCTATACACAGGTGCATTTTGCGTATAGAGCACAATCGAAAATACTATAACATTATGTACCTCAAAGCCTCTTAGTAGGCCCATGAAGGCTTCATTCAATCCAGTTTTCATGGACAGAATCCTCTCAACCACCGTATCCATCAAGGCACGATGTTCCTCTCGAGACGGATTTAATATCGCAACATGTCCATCGCTGTATCCGCGCCCGATTCCTCGAAGCAGCCATGGAGTATGGACTCCCTTTGAAAGGATAAGTTTGCTCGACCCTAGAGTCGTCTC